>JAVJIF010000912.1:0-200000 GCA_038442645.1 Agave tequilana
TGAAGAGGCTAGAACTACTAGAGGCTAGGGAACCCAATTCTGTGAATCAGGTCAACCCAACACTAGTGATCAATCCAGGTTGCACCTACTGCCATGCTCTCAACTACCTGTTTGAGGAGTGTCCTGTCTAACAAGCTCAAATGTATCCTTAAAACATAATGCAGCATATGCCAGCCTAAATACAATCCATACTCCAAAACATACAACCCGGGATGGAGGAACCATCTAAATTTCTCACGGAGTCAATCTGGTCATGAGCAACCAAGGCAACAATTCCCACACCATTACCCTGCTTAGTCTCATCAACCCAGTTTCCACCAAAGTCAACTGAACTTTCAACTAATTACCAACATAACTTCCAGCCCACATATCAGCAACAACAACCCCAGAATCATCCAGATAAAAATTGTCAGATTTGGAAAGAATGATTGAAACCTTGTCCAAACTCAGGCCTCAATGATGAACAACCATCACCAAGCTATCAATAGGTTAGAGGTTCAAATAAGTTAGCTGGCTAACTCATTAAATGAAAGACAAAAGGAACACTGCCAAGTCAGCCATTGCCAAATCCTAAGAACCCTTTCCTATTCATGAAGCTGAAGACATAGGTCCAAGTCAATGCCATACTGTTCATATCTGAGATCTGAAAAACAAATTGACAATCAGGTTTCTGTCATCCTGTTCCTAATAAATCAGTGTCAATTCTCCTATAATTATATCACCAACTCAAATGATCCATCTTCAGTTCACAACCGTCAACCTCCAAGTCTAATAATAAAGACAAAACAGATGAGCAACCTTACAAGCCCTATTGTGCCATTCCCTAATAGGCTATCAATAACAAGACTACTGCTCAAATGGAGAAGATTAGGAAATGTTCAAACAGGTTCAGATCAATGTGCCCCTTCTTGATGCCATACAACAAGTCCCATCATATGCAAAATTCTTAAAAGATATGTGCACCAAGAAAAGAAAAACAAATGTTCCAAAGAAGGTCTTCCTTGCATCAAACATAAGTGGTTGCTCAACGGGCCCATTCCTGTGAAAACAAAGACCCTGGGAGTCCAACCATTTCCTGTATCATAGGGCAGACCACAATAAACCGGGTTTTACTTTGATCTAGGAGCCAGCATCAATTTACTTTCCTTTTTTGTGTATCAGCAACTCGAGCTGGGCGACCTTCGTCCAACCAGATTTACTATATAATTGGCTGACCGATCTGTAAAGATTCCCTAAGGGGAGATTACAGATGTTCTCATACGGGTCGAAAATTCCATTTACCCAGTGGATTTCATCGTTCTGGAGACACAACCCGTACACAATCTGAAAGCACAGACCCCTGTCATTCTAGGACGACCCTTCCTAGCTACCCGCAATGCATAATAAACTGTAGGAACGGGTCGATGCGTTTGACTTTTGGAGATATGATGAAAGAGGTAAATATTTTTCACCTGGGAAAACGACCTCGAGACTTGGATGATCAGTCATTTAAAGTGAACTTAATTGAAGGATTAACAAGTGAGCACGACAAGGAGATTGAATATAAGTCTGACGGAGAATTCAAATTGAGTCTGATGACTTCAATCTTGACCAAATCATCGATCCACCGTGGAATGGGCAACAATGCAACGCCTATCCTCCCCTTACTAGAAGAACACCTCAATAAATCACGTTCCCTCTTCCGAGCTTAAAGCTCTTCCTAGTCATCTCAAGTACCAGTACTTTTGGTGAAAAGGAAGCCTTCCCAGTGATAATAGCGTCCCACTTACGGAACAACAGGAAGAGGATCTTCTTGCGGTGTTGAGGAAAATCAAGAAGCCATTGGTTGGACCATGGCTGATATAAAGGGGAGTATAGTCCATCTATTATACAATACCGATTCACTTAAGGATGCAGATCCAAACCAAACACAACCCACAACGTCGACTAAACCCAATCATGCAAGAGGCTGTCTGAGCTAAATTCTGAAGTCACTAGACAATGAGATTATTTATCCCATATCAGATAGCCAATGGGTTGTCCCGTCCACGCTGTGCCAAAAAGGCAGGCTTTACCGTGGTAGAAGGATTAGTACAAACTCGTCTTTCAACGAAGATTCAAGTCTGTATTGATTACCGAAAATTGAACGCTGCCACAATGTAAAGATCACTTCCCTCTTTCATTCATAAACAAAATGCTCGAGAGACTAGCTGGACATGAATATTATTGTTTCTGGATGGATATTCAGGATACAATCAAATCCCTATCGCTTCCCGAGAGATCAAGACAAGACTACTTTCACCGTCCCCTTTGGAATATTTGCATACCAAGAATGCCCTTCGGCCTATGCAATGCTCCCGCAACATTCCAACATTGCATGCTTACTCTCTTCTCTGACATGTGGAAAGATTTTTAAAAATTTTCATGGATGATTTCTCTATATGGCTATTCCTTTAACCAGTGCTTGCATCATCTGAAGTTGGTTTTACAAAGATGCATAGAGAAAACTTGACACTCAACTGGGAGAAGTGTCATTTTATGGTCAAGCACGGAATCATTCTGGGCACAAAATTTCAAACAGAGGAATTGAAGTTGATAGATCAAAAGTGAAAGTGATAGTAAAGCTCCCGGAACCAAAATGCCTAAAAGACAATCGATCATTCCTAGGGCACGCTAGCTTCTATAGAAGATTTATTAAGGAGTTTAGCAAGATTGCTAGATCTCTAACTAATCTCTTAGGAAAAGATGTGCCTTTCGATTTTGATGAAGAATGTCTACGAGCTTAGGAGGAGTTAAAGCAAAGACTTGTCTCGGCGCCATAATCTCAGCGCCTGATTAGACTAGACCCTTTGAAATCATGTGTGACGCCTCCAATTATGCCATAGGTGCTGTTCTAGGACAGCGTATTGATAACACTCAACACATGATTTATTATGCTAGTAGGACGCTCAACGAAGCCCAACTAAATTACACAACGACTGAAAAGGATTTTTAGCAGTTGTGTTTGTGTTGGAGAAGTTTCGCCAATACCTACTAGGGTCTAGGACAATGATTTTTACCGATCACTCTGCCCTAAGATACTTGATGCAAAAGAAAGATGCAAAAGCTAGACTAATCCGATGGATACTTCTTTTGCAAGAGTTTGACTTAGAGATCAAAGATAAAAAGGCGTTGAGAATGTGGTGGTAGATCACTTTTTGAGAATTCCCAATGCACCAACTGAGACAATACCTATCAATGAAGACTTTCCTGACGAACACATCTTCACGATGTGTAAAGAGCCCTGGTATGGCCGATATTGCAAACTACCTTCAACCGGGCGAACACCTTCAAGTTGGTCAGGTCAGGACAAGCACCGCTTTATGACACAATACAGTTTTTCTTTTGGGATGAACCGTATTTATTCAAATATTGCCCTGATCAGATAATTAGAAGGTGTCTTTCTGAGGATGAACATCAGAGTGTTTTGGCATTTTTTCATGATTTAGCTTGTGGTGGACACTTTGGTCCACGAAAGACTGCTGAGAAAGTCCTTCAGAGTGGGTTTTACTGGCCCACTCTCTTCAAAGATGCTATACTTTTTGCAAACTCTGTGCCAAATGTCAAATGACGGGTCGAATCACACGAAGAGACATGATGCCCCTTACACCGATCTTGGAGGTAGAAATTTTTGATTTATGGGGCATCGATTCCATGGGACCCTTTCCTATGTCTTACGGCAACCAATTCATCTTGGTAGCTATAGACTATGTTTCAAAGTGGGTTGAAGCTGTTCCGACGAGAAAAATGACAACTAGGTTGTCATCAAATTCTTAAGGGAAAAAATCATTTCGCGCTTCGGAGCCCCCCGTGCGATAATTAGTGACAACGGGAGTCATTCTGCAACCGGACTTTTGAAGCGCTAATGCGGAATACTCTATTTCTCATAAATTGTTCACGGCTTATCACCCTCAGACGAACGGGCAAGTGGAAGTTACTAATAGATAGATTAAACTGATATTGGAGAAAACTGTAGGATAGAATCGTAAGGACTGGTCCATCAACTCGTTGATGCCTTATGGCATATCGTATCGCCTACAAGACTATCCTCGGTAATGTCTCCATATCGAGTTATATTTAGGAAGCCCTGCCATTTGCCTGTGAGTTAGAGCACAGTGCTATGTGGGCGATAAAACAGTTAAATTTTAACTTAAAGAAAGCCAGTGACTTGAGAAAGTTTAGATTTTCGAGCTAGAAGAGTTAAGAAATGATGCATAGGATAACACTCAGATCTCTAAAAGCAGAACTAAACTCTTCTATGACAAGTCCATTCATAGGAAGAATTTTGTCCCAGGACAAAACGTTCTGTTGTATAACTTTAGGCTCCACCTTTTCCCTGATAAGCTGAAAACTAGGTGGTAAGGACCTTATATTGTACAAACAGTCTACCCTCATGGTGCGATTGAGATTTCTAATCCAAAGAGTGGTAAAATGTTCAAAATCAATGGTCAACGATTTAAGCCATTCTACACCACAGAGTCTGAGTCACACGATACTCTCGAATTGGGTCTTTGTGACCCGGTGTACATGTGACCAAATCTTTCTACCCTCTTCTCTGGTGTTTCTTGTAAATCTTTTTGGACCTCCTTGTAAATTAAAACAATATAAAAGAATAAAATAAAAAATAATAATAAAATAAAAAATAGAAAAAATATATAAAAAAAAATATAAGAAATAAAATAAACAAATATAAAAAAATAATGGACCTAAGTGCTAAATAGCACTTAGGTTTTCTTCCCCTTATATACTTCTTTTTGCTTCTTCTATAACTAGAATTTTTCCTAGGGTTGGATTTTTTACTTTTTACCTAGGGCAAAATTGGAATCTACCCTTCTCAGGCCCCTATATATACTCCCAACCTCTCTTTCGTTCTTTACCCTAACTTCTGAAACTAGATCTGAGAGAGAGAAGAGAGCGCCGCCACCCCGAATTTTCCAGAGCCACTGTCTCCATAACAGCGCCGCGTTTTCTCGGCCCTTGCCGCGCCTCCGCGGCCTTCTGGTGGACTTAGGAGCGCCGCCAAATTTTCCTGCAGTCGCTGCCGTCTGTAGATCTCAGAACTACCACCCGATTGTCTGCTCCTCCTGTGGATTGCTGTCTGCAATCTAGTTTTCGTTTCCCCCATGTAATCCGGGGGAGGTTTGCGAATTTCTTTCCTCTACTTTGTATTTTCAGTCATGGCACAATCCATCTTTGCTGAAAAAGACTTTGCTAGAATTTTTAGCGATGTTAATAGTTATGGCCACATCTTTTTGGATCGAATTCGTGAATGGAATTGGCATGTATTAGTCTACAATAACTCGACCATGAGGCTTACCATTGTCCCGAGCTTGTCAAGCTCTTCTATGCTCACTAATCAAGCCTCTATTAATTTTGACACCAACCAATTCATGGTGCACATGCCTACTGGGGACCTTATTATAACTGTTGATATGTTGGAAGACTACACCCAAGTCCCCAGCAACCCGCACCATCACGACCCCCTACCATTAATTGACTACATGATAGTTATGTTGGCCCAAAGGCCCATCACCCTAGTTTTGATGATGATCAACTCATGAAGTTATGTTTACTAATGATCTTGTGTTTAATTAGTGACAGATTCATTATCAAGATCTTGTAGGTGCATAGCTCAACAAAGGATAAACTATCAAGATTTGGAGCTAGCACGGTGTGATCCAAGGAGCTTTTGGATCAAGCTTGGACCAAGTCAAGAAGATGAGAAGACTTCAAGGGAAGACTTCAAGAAGATGAAGACTTGTGTCTAGGTATAAGATTTTGTTTTTGTGTTTAGATAAAATGTAAAGGATAGATAGTTGGTGGATTGCTCAAGTATATATCACACACACACACACTCTTGATTCATTTGTCTTTTCATAAAAGATTTTTATGTTTAGAAAGAATTTATATTTAGTAAAAGATTTTCTTTGTGACAAAATATATACCTTGGTTTTTGGTATTCAAAGTTATATGTTTCAACCAAAACCTTATTTAGAGCTTAATGTCAAAAACATAGATATTACATTATGATTGTGTAGTGGATCATATCCATACACACTATGCTTTAAAATGAAATCAAATATCTTGTTTTATATTTTGTGAAGTTATGAAAACTAAGTTTGAAAAAATACATGTTCTGATTTTGATAAAATTGCAAGACGCTGAAATAATATGAATATGTTGATATATGTCTTGAAAATTTTTATCACAAGTTTGGTTTTCAATATAGAATGTTAAAACAAGTTTATGGAATTTTTATAAGTGTTAAAAGATTTTAAAAAAATTTTTATACCAGTTTTCCAGGCCTGAAATTGGCTGACAGGCCAGTCCGGTCGACCGGGCGGTCGACCGAACCAAGGGCCGGTCGACCCACGGTCGATCGGACGTGCACAGACTTGTGCATGTCTGTCAGCACAGTGGTCCGGTCGACCGGACGGTCGACCGCTGCAGAGAGTTCTGCTCTCTGGATTTCTGGGTCGACCGGGCGGTCGACCGGAAGCTCCAACGGTCGGATTTTTGACCGTTGGCGGTCGACCGGCCGGTCGACCGGCAGCTCTGACAGACCCCAACGGTCAGATTTTTCTGACCTCTATAAAAGGGGTTTTGGTCATTGTTTTGAGCTAAGATTTTGGAGATTTCTAAGCCAGTTTTCCCATCCTTTAACAGAGTTTTCTCCACACATATTTGAGTGCAAATACTTCCAATCAAAAGGGAAGAATTTATCAAGAGTGATTTAAAATGTGATTCCTTGAGTTTTCCTCCACCTTTCTAATCCTTGCTTTTCTCACACTACACTTGAGCATCCATTGTTATATCTATCCTATAGGAGAGTGTTGTAGTGAGAGCTCTCATTGTGATCAAAGTGTTGGATCACCAAGATTTCATTCTTGTACTTTGAGGAGACGGGCAAGTGTGCTCGTGGTTGTTTCGGGTTCGGGTGCGAACTCTTGTTGATCGAGGTGCGGCCTCGGCGAGCCGGTGGGCTTGCGGTGTGTAAGGGTCTAGAGAGTCCGAGGGCTTGTAGGTGTTGCGGCACCGAGGAGAGATCCATTGGGATCTTGCATAGTAGAAATCCTTCGTGTGTCGAAGGCGGGGATGTAGAGCAAGTGTGCTCGAACCTCGAAACATACCCTTGTGTTTGCGATTGCTCACTCTATCTCTCTCTCTCTCTTTGTCTCTTTTATATCTTGCATTACTTACATTGTCTTTTACTTTTACATGCTTGATATACCTTGTGCTTAATTGTTATATACTTGCATGGGATTGTTGCTAACACTTGTATTCAACCAAGAGAGCCAACGCGGCACCTCAACCCATTCAAGGGGAATCAAGAGGGGTTTAGTCCAGAGCCTTGCAAAGGAATTCGGCTACACTCTTGTGTTATACATAGTGTTTAGTGTAAAAAGATTTAATTAGGTCATATTTGTTTTAGCTTCCGCATTATTTGCATCATTTGGCATTAAGTGACCATTAGATTAGCCATCACCTATTCACCCTCCCTCTAGGTGAACTTACAATTGGTATCAGAGCCAAGTGCTCTTGATATTGGGTCTAACACCTAGAGTTAAAGATCCTCATTTTAGGCTAATCACAATATTTTGTACACACACCATGGAGTTTATGTCACCACCCACCTTTGACATTCTTAACATCCAAACTTGGAAGGTTAAGATGTCTTTATACCTCAAAGCCTTAGGCATTCATGTATATCTTGCTACCACTAATGATTCATATGTTAATAATAGCAAGTACATTGAGGCTAACTCAAAAGCCCTTCATGCTCTTAAATGTACCCTAAATGATGATTATTTATCTAGGCTTTCTAACATTGAATCGGCTTTTGTAGTATGGAACATCATCACCTCCCTTGGCGAAAAAGATCTATATATTATCCGGGAGCGATTCGGATGTTGGAAGCGACACCTCCAACAAGTGCTACATGGTCCAAGGGGATAACCCCCTTGAGGTAAATACCGAATCCGAGGATGAGGATGTTAACATGTCATATGAAGAGCTATCTACATTTTGTCAATTATTGCTTGAAAGACATGACATGATTAAGAAAGAAAATAAAAATTTGAAAAAGAATATTGCTAGCATGCATGTAGAACAAGACTCTTTTAAATCTAACATTGCATGTTTAGAAAAGATAACAAAAATTTGAAAAAGAATTTTGATGCCATGCTTAATGAAAAAGATTCATTAGAAAATAAATGGCATGCTTGGAAAAGAAAATAAAGATTTGAAAAATGAGAATGTTTCCTTATTTTCAAAATTGAATGATTTATGTGAAGGAAATACTATTTTGAAAAAGAAAGTTGATTTGGTGGAAAAACAAAAAGAAGTTGTTTTTCAAGAAAATATTACTTTGAAAAGAAATTTTGTTGAAAAAGAAAAAGATTTTGTTTCACAAAGAAAAGAAAAATGATTCTTTATCTCATCATGCTTTACATGCCACCACTAATGAGATAAATATGTTGAAAAATAAATAGATAGTTTGAGCTCTAATTTGAGCACTTGTGCATTCAATCATACTAAGTTGGAGTCAATGTTTTCAAAGAAACAAACTCCATCCATTCATGCACATCATAACCATGCATCTGCTTATGTTGCACAACATGATCACACTTCTACACATAAGCATTCTAAGGTGTACATATGTACACATTGTGGCTGCAAAGGCCATTTAGCAAAATATTGTTATGATAGATTAGGTCATTTTATTTTGCTAAAAATAAGAATTTTTGGGTTCCTTACAAGACTAACCCCAAGGACCCAAGAAAATATGGGTACCAAAACCCCACCATTTGCTTTTGATGTAGGTGAGGGCTCTCACAAGACGTGAGAGGATTGGTGCCTTGGTAGTGGATGCACTTGGACATGATGGACATACATTTGGATGCATCGCTGTCAAGGTGCTTTGGTGGGACAACCACCATATTGGAGCTTTGGAGTTGGTAACAATATCTAAACTCCTATTTCTTTTATGTTCATGCTAGTTCATTTATCATATTCATAGCATGTTCATATTTTTGTGTGCTTCATGTGGTATTTACATGCTTAGATGTAGAATGTGTCAAACTTGCATTTATACATGTACAAATAGTGAATTACAATTGATTCATATATGATTGAACTTCATGCCATTTGTACCCACTATATGCATATGTATAGACTAGTTTTGATGATTCTTGTTTATACATGTTTTTACCTATTTTTATGTTTTACTTCATGTATATGTATTTTGAATTCAAATCTAATAAATATACATGTATACCCGTGAGTCTCTTGCCTTCATGCAAACATTATTAAAAGACTCTTTTATTTTTGGGATATGTATGTGTATTGTTAGGATTGGATTAATCATACATATACCATGAAGATTAGTGATTTGATGAAAAATGTTTATGAGTTGATTTGTTAATAAAAAATGTGACTTATGATCTTTTTGAGCTTCATTGTATAGTTCCATAAAAATGCTAGTTACATGATCATTTAACACTCACACTTTTGTTAAAAATCATTTTGAGCTTTATAGACCATGAGTGCTTAAATTTTTGTGTATCTAGTTATGTTTATGAAAAACATAAGATTTGATATATTTGAAGGATCTTTAACTAGTTTTTCAAAACAATTTATACTAGTTACTTATTCTTCAAATAATCCTTGAGATTGACACATGATTCTATTTTTCTAAAGATTTGATGCTTCATGTATTGAATATTAGTTTAAATGTTAGTTTTTATCAACACTAGGATTTATACTTGAACATATATGGGTCACAAATAATCTATTTATATTTGTGCTTGAATGCTTATTTGAACCCATGAAATGTGCTTATATTGCTTGGTTTTGATGATACATACATTTTTAACTTATATTCCCATTTTTTGGATTTGATTTATGATCATGTGTTTTTCATTTCATGTATATGTGTATTTTGCCAAACTTTAAGATACATGTATACCTCTTGAGTCATTTGCCTTTAATGCAAATCTATTTATATGGACTCAATTGTGTTTAAGAGATATGTATGTATACTTATTGTGTTGTCAAAACATACATATATCTTGAAATATAGATTTTTGTTTTTTAATAAAAAATTGTGTGATGATTTAAAGGAATATTGAGATTAATTGACATTTTTTGCTTTATTCCTTACTTGAAGGATTCCGTACTAGCTTTTAAAACATTTTCATATTAACTAGTGCATATTCTTCATTTGGTAGAGTTTTTCAAACTAAACTTATTTTCAAATTTATTTTTGAAAACCCCTACCATCAATGGGAGGATGGATGGGCGATTATGCCTTGTATGCTTCATTGAAAATCTTTTACCTTGTGCATATGAAAGGTGGTAGGTTATGAGATATACACTTGATCTTATTGTTATGTCGATTGGTATCATTGAATCATTTCAATTGGTATCAATATGAACTTATTTTGTATATACTCTTATTTTGTTTCTTATATATGTATGTATCAATTTCACTTGATATACTCATTTCTCATACAATATATATGATTTTCATGTGCTTACCTTACAATTGGCTCACATTTTTAAAAGCACAAAGTTTATAAATAAAGAAAAATATGTTGATTTGATATCTCAAAATGTGTTTTATTAAGTAAGTTCAAAATTTTTAAAGAAAATTAAAAAGAAAATTCAAAATGTTTGATTTGTATTTCCTATATGCAAGGAGAGCTTAACATCTCTCTTACATATGGATTCATGTTGAGTATATTATAAATTGAGGAGCTTGACAACTCTTCTTTATATGATATACGTGTGTAGGGGGAGCTTCACATCTCCTCTTATGCATTACATAATATGTGTTATGTGAGTTAGGGCTTGTCATCCCTTCTTCATGTAATGCATATGTGTAGGGAAGCTAACTTAGCGTCTTCCTCTTCATGGATGTATATCGCATATAAATTTTTATTGATTGCTTTGTATTACCCCTTCTTGATTTCTTTGCTTTTGACAAAAAGGGGGAGTAAAAATTTGTTTGATTTGATTTTACTTTGAACCCTTTGTTGATGATTGACAAAAAGGGGGAGAAGTATTTGAGTATATGCATGTTTTCATTGCTTAAGGGGGAGTAGTATTTGTCTTCCTTGTTATTTATGCATATATGTTTTGTTTTGCAAATAGGAGAAAAAGATTTATTTTGTTTCATCTCCATCATTTATGCATATATGTTTTGTTTATGCATATATGTTTTCATATATTTTTTGTTTTGCAAATAGGAGAAAAAGATTTATTTTGTTTCATCTCCATCATTTGCATACATATTGATGAGCTTTATTGTCATATCTTATTATTTATTGTTATGCATGAGTTAAGGGGGCTTTCTTGAAGCTTTACTTAATCCATGCATATATAACTCCATGAGTTTTGTCATCATCAAAAAGGGGGAGATTGTTGGCCCAAAGGCCCATCACCCTAGTTTTGATGATGATCAACTCATGAAGTTATGTTTACTAATGATCTTGTGTTTAATTAGTGACAGATTCATTATCAAGATCTTAGTAGGTGCATAGCTCAACAAAGGATAAAATATCAAGATTTGGAGCTAGCACGGTGTGATCCAAGGAGCTTTTGGATCAAGCTTGGACCAAGTCAAGAAGATGAGAAGACTTCAAGGGAAGACTTCAAGAAGATGAAGACTTGTGTCTAGGTATAAGATTTTGTTTTTGTTTTAGATAAAATGTAAAGGATAGATAGTTGGTGGATTGCTTAAGTATATATCACACACACACTCTTGATTCATTTGTCTTTTCATAAAAGATTTTTATGTTTAGAAAGAATTTTTATTTAGTAAAAGATTTTCTTTGTGACAAAATATATACCTTGGTTTTTGGTATTAAAAGTTATATGTTTCAACCAAAACCTTATTTAGAGCTTAATGTCAAAAACATAGATATTACATTATGATTGTGTAGTGGATCATATCCATACACACTATGCTTTAAAATGAAATCAAATATCTTGTTTTATATTTTGTGAAGTTATGAAAACCAAGTTTGAAAAATACATGTTCTGATTTTTGATAAAATTTGCAAGACGCTGAAATAATATGAATATGTTGATATATGTCTTGAAAATTTTTATCACAAGTTTGGTTTTCAATATAGAATGTTAAAACAAGTTTATGGAATTTTTATAAGTGTTAAAAGATTTTAAAATAAATTTTTATACCAGTTTTCCAGGCCTGAAATTGGCTGACAGGCCAGTCCGGTCGACCGGGCGGTCGACCGAACCAAGGGCCGGTCGACCGAACCAAGGGCCGGTCGACCCACGGTCGACCGGACGTGCACAGACTTGTGCATGTCTGTCAGCACAGTGGTCCGGTCGACCGGACGGTCGACCGCTGCAGAGAGTTCTGCTCTCTGGATTTCTGGGTCGACCGGGCGGTCGACTGGAAGCTCCAACGGTCGGATTTTTGACCGTTGGCGGTCGACCGGCCGGTCGACCGGCAGCTCTGACAGACCCCAACGGTCAGATTTTTCTGACCTCTATAAAAGGGGGTTTGGTCATTGTTTTGAGCTAAGATTTTTGGAGATTTCTAAGACAGTTTTTCCTATCCTTTAACAGAGTTTTCTCCACATATTTGAGTGCAAATACTTCCAATCAAAAGGGAAGAATTTATCAAGAGTGATTTAAAGTGTGATTCCTTGAGTTTTCCTCCACCTTTCTAATCCTTGCTTTTCTCACACTACACTTGAGCACCCATTGTTATATCTATCCTATAGGAGAGTGTTGTAGTGAGAGCTCTCATTGGTGATCAAAGTGTTGGATTACCAAGATTTCATTCTTGTACTTTGAGGAGACGGGCAAGTGTGCTCGTGGTTGTTTCGGGTTCGGGTGCGAACTCTTGTTGATCGAGGTGCGGCCTCGGCGAGCCGGTGGGCTTGCGGTGTGTAAGGGACTAGAGAGTTCGAGGGCTTGTAGGTGTTGCGGCACCGAGGAGAGATCCATTGGGATCTTGCATAGTGGAAATCCTTCGTGTGTCGAAGGCGGGGATGTAGAGCAAGTGTGCTCGAACCTCGAAACATACCCTTGTGTTTGCGATTGCTCACTCTCTCTCTCTCTCTCCTCTCTCTCTGTCTCTTTTATATCTTGCATTACTTACATTGTCTTTACTTTTACATGCTTGATATACCTTGTGCTTAATTGTTATATACTTGCGTGGGATTGTTGCTAACACTTGTATTCAACCAAGAGAGCCAACGCGGCACCTCAACCCATTCAAGGGGAATCAAGAGGGGTTTAGTCTAGAGCCTTGCAAAGGGAATTCGGCTACACTCTTGTGTTATACATAGTGTTTAGTGTAAAAAGATTTAATTAGGTCATATTTGTTTTAGCTTCCGCATTATTTGCATCATTGGCATTAAGTGACCATTAGATTAGCCATCACCTATTCACCCCCCCTCTAGGTGAACTTACAAGTTATGGGGGCTCGCTGTACCGAACAGGATAGGGGGCTCAGAGCCAGTACGACGTTTCACAACATACATTGCGTTGGACGCTGGATCCAATGCAATATCCTAGGGCTTGACCACACTACATCCTTTAATAGGCCTGTGCTGTAAATCATTTACGATCTCATGACTGGCAGCACACTGTTTGCATTAACTCTACTATTTTTCACAGTATCATCACAAACTCCACGCGCACACGCGGTGCCAAATACTCGCATTTAGTTTTGGTCACTCGTCTGTGTAGGAACTTCTTACGAGATGCGATCTTTGACTCATACGATAGGGTATTTGTTGCACCAGAGAGGGCAACAAGTGCTTACAATAGTTGCCTCCATGCGGTCTGGACCCCTAGTGTCCAGCCCGAAGATGCCCCGGCCGAGTCCTCTTCGGAGGAACTTTTGGAGGATGATGATGACCAGACCTTTTGGCAGTAGGACCCCCTAACCGATTCACGAGCCTTCATGTCTACCATTTGGCGAGGCGTGAAGAAGATCTTTAAGGGTCAGGTTAGACTAAGGAAGCAAGTTGAGGAGCAGGCCACACGCCTCGACCGCATCGAGGAGGGTCTGCGGCTTTCGCAGTCGGCCGGACCTAGCACTACCGCTGGTCCGAGCCGAAGGAGGGGGTGACATCTTTTCTTTACCTATTTCATGCACATATTTTACTTGCATACATTGAGGACAGTACATGAGATAGATATGGGGGGTAGATACTAACATATAATTTTTTTAGTTTAGGATTTTTTCCCTAGATTTTCTTAGATTTTTCTTAGATTTTTCTTTCTTAAATAAAAAGAAAAAAGAAAAAAATAAAATAAATTTTTTTCTGTGATCCATTTTTAAAAGAATTAACTTGATCTTAGGAATTAAGAAAATTCTAAACGAGGATTTCTTAATATAAGTCAAATAAGAAGTATTGTTGGATCTTTAGGTTAAGAAAGAAAAGAATAGAAAGATAGTTAGACTTTGAATTTTTCCTAAGCACTATATACATTTAGATGTTGAGGGATTAATCAAGGACTTAGTAACTTTGTTATATTATATATATATATATATATATATATATATATATAAAGAAAGAAAAGATAAAAGAAATTTATAGATAAATGAATAAAAACTTGATCACTCATTAAGCTGGTTAGTTATACCTTAGGAATCATAACCAGTCACGCCTAAAGGTGGTTGAGTCCTTAGCATTCGTGGCCTAGTTTACTCGAGTCTTTGAACCTTAGGGATGTATCCTCATCTGGTGCCCTAAGATCGTCTGGTCTGGGAGTCATCGGTGAAAGGCTCACTACATGGGTAAATAGAAAGCCTAATGAAGCTAAGGAATAAATAAAAAAGTAAATATATAAATAAATAAATAAAAATAAAAAAATATAAATATATATATATATATGTATGTATATATAAATGTACCATAGTCTAAGAACAACCCCTCATACATATAGATATATATATGTTAGGCTTGATACAAAATCTAGTTCTCTCTATTTTTGAATACTTAACCTAAGTTGAAAACGAAACTTCGAATGGAGGCTTATAAAAAAGAAGGAAAAGTTTAGGGTAACCTGAAACCAAAAGATCACTGAAATTCTTGAAAAAATGGATCATAAACTTTTTCTTTCTTTTTTGAAAAATCACTAACATTTTCTTTCACTTTGGATTTTGTGGGTGCAATCTGCTGAAAACCCTCAGGAGATAACACTCCTCCTCTAGGGTAACCTAGAGGTTTAACGGCTTGTTGCACGAGCTCAGTGCAATCGTGTCACCTACGAAAGTGGTGTAATAATTTAGTTAAGGTTTTTTTCTCTTTTTCTTTGCTTATTTTGCTCGGGATGAGCAAAAGCTAGGTATGGGGGTGTGATTGGAGTTCATTTTTGCATCATTTTACACCACTTCACCATGCTTTATGTTAATAAAAATGAGATTTTTTATTGCTTTTCTTTCTTATTTTTCAGGTCCATTATTTAATGGAGAAGAAGGCCCAAATCTTGGGATTTTTGAGGAATTAAAGGTGTTTTAGGAGCCCACAACCATGAAGCCCAATTCTGAAACGATCTAAGGCATATTCCCTAACTTCTAGAAGCTCCAGCTGGGCACACGCAGCGTAACGGTTTGTCAGAAAAAATCGTTGGTGCAACGGCCAAGATGCTGCCCGCGGAAACGCGGCCCTGGCTGCGGATCCGTGGCACTTCCTTGGCTGTTGATCAAGCGATTGATCCTACGGCTGTGGTGGGACGTTATCTTCTCCTAAAGGCTATAAATAGAACCCCAGGGCCTCTGTAAAAAAAGGAGAAGAGAATAGCATTTTATTTTAGGGAAATTGTTAGGATTTCTTTAAGCTCTCTTTAGTCTTCTTGTGTAATTTTCATTTTCTCCTTCTAGATCCAGAAAAGTGAGAGTGAGGGTGAGAGATCTCTGTAATTGAAGAAGTGACAACTCAATACAAAGGCTCAAGCTTTCCTTCCTCAAGTCTTTTCTTGTTCTATTACATTTACTTTCAAGTTCTTAATTTCTTGCATTTGTTTTCTACCATGTGTTCTTGCTTGTTCTTCTTTTCTATGGCTAACTAACTCACTAACATGACTAACTAACTTCTAACACTACTAACTACTAACTCTTGGGTGATTGCTAACTCATATGAATTGTTGGATGTTTTATTTCTAAGTCTTGTAATTAACAAGTCTTTTATTTTCAATAATGATGAGTAGTGTTTCAATTCTAGTGAATGCTTTGTATCACCTCCATATGATTCATGTGTGCCTCATTTAGAGCCTTGTCTCTTGAATAAGTGCCTTGATGGAACATGAAGATGAATCACTTTAGTATGCTAACTCCTATTGTACAAGTTTCTTATTTCATGCTAGCTTGTTATAGCTTTGATGGACTAATGAATCTTACATTCTTGTTTAGCATACCTAAGTGTGAATACCTATGGTCCATTATTGAGAATCTATTGGGAGCCAATGATCTAAGGAGGTCACCTAGCCAAGCCTAGATGAGAACACAACCTCAATTTGGGACAACATATTGATTTGTCAAAGCAAGATGTATTATTGCCAATGAATCTACATGAGGCATGAATCACCCAACGAGCTTAGTAAGTTAGTAGTGTAGAATGTTAGTTAGTCATGGTTTTCTCTTAATTGAATTTCAAAACTCCTTTCTAAAACTTTCTCTTTTTCTAACATCACCATTTTTTAATACCGTCTTTCATTCCGTTTTCTATTCCGTTTTCTTTTTCTTAACAAAACTCTACAAAAATTCTTCACTCTCTTTCTACCTTGTTTTTTTTCCATTTTTAAACAAAGAAGAACTTTCATTTTTCTTCTCAAAACTTTAACATAAAAACCGTGAACGCTTCATCGCTAGTCCTCCCTGCGGATACGACCCGTTATAGCTTGTGCTGCGAACGGTGATTCGAAAGAGTAAAGTAAATCTTCATACATATTCAGAGTTTTATCATCAGCACGCGGACATAAATAGTTTACTCTGTACTCTAGCAATTCAATTCCTACCATCAAACAGTGACCCTGCTCAAGAAAGCAGAGTACAGAACTCAATAGGATTGCCACGGAAACATGATAATTGTCGCGCATCAGCGACAATAATATGGACTACTGACCTGGTTTTTTTTGGCAGGTCATACAAAATTTCAAATTAAGTTAATTTATGTAGTTAGTTTTGAAAATCACCTAGAGGGGGGGTGAATAGGTGATAATGCTAATCAATGCACAATTTAAAATTTATGATGCAACAATCTCACAAAGCAAGTGAATATAGCAATGAATGTAGAGAGCAAGTAATAAGCGCAATGAAAATAGAGCATGAATTAAGAGCAAGTAAACCAAACGCAAACACCGAGAATTGTTATCGAGGTTCGAGTACCCAGCTCTACTTCCCCGCCTTCCCCAGAAGGATTCCAACCACTTTCACTATCACAAAGAAGTTACAATTTCACCGGAGTACCCAACTCCACAGTCTCAAGTACAAGAAATCTCTTAGTAGTCAAAAGACCATAAACTCTCTTGCAAGATTCTCTTCCTTACAAAGGTCCTTAGAGAACAATGAGTAGGAATGAAGCTCTTGTGTGCAAGGAGAAAAGAAAAAGAAATCAGAGAGTTCTTGAAAACACTTCAGAAAATGAGAGAGAATTTCAGCACAAAAACCAAGAAACCAAGTCTTTTTGAATGCCTTAAACTTCTGAAAATTTTGATAATTTTTCTTGTAACCAATCTCTCCCTAAACACCCCTATTTATAGGAGAGGGCTAGGGTTAAGAGATAAAACATATTTAAGGCTAATCAGAAAGTATTAAAACCAAAACATGTCATTTTAAACACACTTAAGTGAGAAAGGACAAAAAAGAAACCAGCTTAGGAAATAGCCGTTACTGTTCAAACGGCTTCCTCGGTCGACCGGCCCGGTCGACCGCTAATTCAAAAAAATAGCCGTTGCAGGCTAACGGTCGACCGCCCGGTCAACCCAAAAATACAGAGAGCAGAAGTCTTTTAGTCAGGCATGTCTCGATCCACCGTCCGGGTCGACCGTGAAACGTGCACACTGATACGTGCAGCTGCCAGAACTCCGGTCGACTTGGTCGGCCGACCAGCTTGACCTGACATTGGGTCGGTCGACCCTTGCGGTCGACCGGCTCAGGTCAAAAGCCAAAACAAAAACGGAATTTTGAGGAGAATTCCATTTTTAACAAAATAGTTTTGAATAGAGATATATATAATGGATAAAAATGAGTTTGTAGTCTGAAGATTGTATACAAACTATTTTTGTACATATTATAGGAAATAATTTTGGAAACAAGATGTGCGCAAAAACGTGTGTGATAGAGCTTCAAACCTATTCACTATTCTTTAACAAAACTCTAAACTAAAAACAAATCTAATAAATTATCTTGAGCAATCTTGAAGTCTTGAGCCATGCAATGCCTTGCTAGAGTCTTCTCTTCTATGTTCCTTCCTTGATGTGCAAAAATCCTTCTTTGCTTTATGAACCTAGAATTTCTTGCAATAGCTAAGCAATGGCCTCCAAATATGGTACAAACCTGAAACTTATCTTAACAAACTAATTAGTACCATATAGCTCCTATTTGTTTTGTTATCATCAAAACTCTAAACAAATGGAGAGTGTAACCTTATGGGCCAACAAGTTTTTCTTGATATATGTTTATATGCACACAATTTTAATTCAATAGTAACCTGTGATTGAAAATCTTAAAAATAATTAAACTTTGCATTCTTGGCATTCGTTTAACACGTTTATTTTCATTACTATTGAACAGTGCTGGAGCCAAGGTTCGTGTGCATAGCATTTAGTATAAGGAACATCTTTGAGTGGATTGTATTGCTTAAGTTTTACTTTTTTCTAAATATCTGTACACTTGCACGAAAATGACAAGGACTTAACCTATAAATAAGATAAGGTGGGGGAGTCATTACCAGCCCAAAAAGCACCTCCTCACTTACTGATCCCACCTAATTAAAACTGAGTAGAGCGTTGCCCTAGGGACATCTCGGACTCAGTAGGAGTTTTGAATTTGACTCTGGCCAAATCGGTATCTAAGGTTGGGGATTAAGAGGCAAGATCCTAAAAAATTAGTGCTTTGGCATAATTAAAGGTCGTTGCTCTGCACGGATACCTCCCACTGTACCTGACTGATTTACCTGTGGTCAAACTACTGCAATATACCTCTCCTGAACAATCAACCAGTTAGGAGTTGTCTAGGTCTAAGTTTTCCCTAAATAAGCTAGATTTTTCTTTCTTTTGTTTGTTTATTTGTTTGTTTGTTTTGATTTATCTTTTTGTTTGATATGGATCATAATTATAATTTTTCCATGCAAATATAAATTCATATTTCACCCTGACCTCTTTTGACTCAGATTTCACCAACCCAACATTGCATAACTTTACCCAACCAAGTATGACGAATTGATTTCATCTGACTCCATATATGCCCCATCCCAGAATTATAATCAAGATTAGAATAATCACCACCACTCTTCATCGAGTTAATGGGGTATAACTCTCCCGAGTCATATAGTCAACTACTTTTCAACATTTAGCTTCATATACTCCATTTCAAGATCAACCGATAGAAGAAAAATCCGAGTTAGAAAAGAGTATAGAAGCCTTGCATGAGTTCGAACGACAATTTCAAAATATGATGGACTGATAATTCCCTACAAACTTCCAAATTCAAGATCCATACGCCATTTTCCTAGTCCCACCACAATAAGAAGAATAACCGATTAACTTGAAAAATAGTTTAGAAGCCACGATTCAGACTCAAATTGATTTCAACCAATTTATCAATAGAGCAGAGTTAGATCAGTTATGCAACCCAATGATTGATAAGAATGAGGAATCTCTACCTAAACACATTTGACAATTACTGATTTTTCAAGCCATATTGACAAGACACAAGAATCATGATCTCTTGGAAATTATAACCATAATTCAATTTCATCACACCATCTGGAACTTGACCAATACCACTCCTTTGACAAATTGGCAAGTTTTCACTTTAATGAGATTGAACTTGAATATGAATGTGACCCCGATTTTCAATTTTGTGATTCAGTTTCAAAATTCAAATCTATGTTGACTCCGGTATCCTTACCAAATTTTGACCACACTTTCGAGCCAACGTTGATTCCTGGACCTATAAATTTTGAACCTGAACTACTGATTTTGGAAAGTCACATTCCATTGTTGAAAAATGAATGTGAACTTTAATTTTTTGATTTGGACCCAACTTTTGAACCAAAATCAACTCTCGGACCTAAACTTGATTTAAGTCATATTCTCGAGTCACTACTCGTTCCTTTACTTTCACTTCTTGAGCTTAAATCAGTCATTTCATCACATTCCATTGTTGGACTTAGGTGTAAACCATTGACTCTGAGATGATATTCCAAGATTGGTCATATACCGGGATAATTTTCATATTAGGATTTTATATGATTCTAATTAAATAGGGGATAACAAAAATGTAAATAGGAAAGAGGTCAAAGGGAGGTTCCACCAACCACCATATTATTTTAGATTGGGTAGCAAAACTTGCACAATCAAACCACCATCGGAACCACCACCTTGAGGTAACATTTTTTCTTCCCTTTCTTCTTTTTTATATATATATTCACTCATACATTGAGGACAATGCATGAGATAGGCATGGGGAGGTTCTAACATAGGTTTTCTTTTTTATCAAAAAACAAAAAAAAAATCTTTTTTTTAAATTTTTTTTGAAAATGGAAACAATATTTTGACTTATTTTTTTAAGAAATTAAGTTAAATTTAAGAAATAGGAGAATCATAATTAGGATTTCTTAAACTTGGTCAAAATAAGATTATTTGTTTGATTTCTAGGGTTAGGAAGAAAAATTAAAAAAGTAATTTAGTCTTGATTTTTACCTTGATGGAATATGCATATTTTATACACTTACACACTTTGGAATCAAAACAAAGACTCTTGTGCCTTATAAAAAAAAGAAAAAAATATAAAAGAAAAATTTATATCAAAAGGTCATTGATTAAGCTGGGTTTTGTGCCTCAAACAGCATAAATATTCATGCCTAAAAGTGGTTAATATTACCAATTAAGACCCTTAGTTTTGTGGGCCTTATTTGCTTGAGTCCTGAAAGTCATAGGGGTGTTTTCTCACCGGTGCCCTAAAATCGTCCAGTTTGGGAGCCACCGACCTAAGGCTCGTTGCATGGGCGAATTAGAAAGCTTAATGAAACTAAGGGATATTACCTCCATATAATGTAAAATAAGACACAAGAGTTAGGTTGAAGGACCCTTAGTCAAAATATTCACGGTCACAAAGGTGCATATGATTTAGGATAAAATAATAGACTAGATGAGAAATACAGCTTTAACCCTTACTTTGATTAATAACAAGTTTTTGAATAGAGACTAAGTTTAGAAATGAATTGTTTGGTGATCCTAAGACTTATAGGCTACTTGATTTATGCAAGAATACTTTAAATATTTCTCTCTTTCAAAATGCTTTTTTCAAAATATTAAAACTTTGTTTTTCTTTTTTTATGGATTTTGTGGGTGTAATTCACTGAAAACTCTCAAGAGACTACAACTTCTCTTTTAGGAGTAACTTAGAGCTTTAAAGGCTTGTTGCACATACTCAGTGCAGTCACATAACCTACGAAAGTGGCTAACAATTATTTTCTTGTTTTGCTCGAGAACGAGCAAAAGATAAGTGCGGGGTGTGATTGTACACGTATATTGCATTATTTATGATTACATTCCTATATTTTCTGTAATAAACTCTGCTAATTACCTTGTCTTAATATCTAATTTGTGCAATGATTATTAATGGAGAGGGAGAGAAAATAATACCAAATAAATACCAATTAAATCATGTTTATATGGATCTATATGGTTATCTTGAAGATCAGCGGGGATATTGCCAAATCCAGATCCCAAACTGAAAATCCAACTGAAGATCAAAACATATCAGAGATTTACGGACCATGTGCCCCAGATCTGGCCCATTGGCCAGGCTGCGGATCCCGCAAAAAGTCGCAGATTCGTGGCTTGGTTAAGTCAGTTGGGGGAGAGTTTGCTCCCTTTATCTTCATATCATCTCACCTATCCAGTTCTGCTATAAATACAACACATCTCAGAGCAAAAAGGGACGGAGAGAGGCAAAGATCTAGGATTGGGATTTTGCTATAGTTTAACTTAGGATTTTTTATTTTTAATGTAATTTTCTGTTATTATAAACTTATTTTAGAGAAGAGATTTATGAGAGAAGGAGAGTAAGAATTGTATTTAGAGTGACAATGAATGTAATCTTCTTCATTTCTTTTATCATTTTTCAACTTTAGCAAAGTTTACTTTTTGTTTTCTTTTCCTTCTTTTTTTTACTTCATTTTTTTGATATCAATTGCAATCCAAGTGAATCTATAGCATCATAGTAGCCTTGCCATTGAGAGTATCACCGATAGCTCATGATGATAGATTCCTCCTTTTAATGTCCGTATCACTTCATGCTTACTCCTTAAAATTTTGATGATGTTATGTAGACGGGAACTGAATCCGATCTTATGGGTTATGTGTTTTCGCCTCCGAATCAAGATAAACCATTGCCAATGATACAAGGTACAGTAATCAACCAAAAAAGGTAAGTAGCTTTTCTCTTTTTTATTTCTTCTAATTTCTTAGTTTAGAAATATTTTAAAAATCAACACCATCTTCTTTTTTATTTTCTACTATAACTTAACTCTTTTATTTTCTTTCATTTCAAAACTAGGAAGAAATTCTTAATCGATTTTTAGTAAACTTAAAAGAATACTTAAATGTTTGCATCGTTTTCCCTCCTTGTGGATCAAGACCTACATAGCCACTTGCTAGAATGATAGTATTGAGGAACCTTAGCACGTCTTACTCTTAATTCTAAACTTTGTTTTCCTGTGCGGGTTTTGCCTCAATCAATACCTATTATGCTTGTTACAACAGTATTTTTTTACAACATTATATATTTCTGTAACATTAATATCAGTTAACATGTTAGGACTGTGTTACCAATACAATCACATACAATAAATGAATAAAATAATATTTAAATCAATTTGTGTGATTAACATATATTTTCATGTCTACCTCTACAATATTATATAATATATGATTAAAAACAATAACGCAATCGAAAAGAGTTTTATATGTATCAACTAACTTCATATTTTCATGCCATTAATATGTTATTATTATCAATATGAGTAATAAGATTCGGTATTTAGTTATATACTAATAAAATTAATTTATTTGATTAACATGTATAAAGTTTTAGGTATTTCATATTTATTATTTAAACTAATAATAACAGTAGCATAACGATATCAGTAGTTAATTTGAACACTTACACATGTAATAAACAGATATAATCATGCTAATATATCGTGAGCATACAAGAATAGTGTGTCTACAGAGAACACATGAAGAGTAGAATATGCATATATAATAACATGATAATAAACAAGATAATCATGACGTTTAATACAATAAATACGGACAAGATATCATGCAGGTAATGAGCAATATAATATAATTATACAATAATAACAACCAGGATCACTTGATGTTTTAGTCAATCTCTTCTTGTGTCGCATATCACTGACAGTTCATTTGGAGCTTGTACTCCAGCCGAACCCATCCAAACATGACATGCAGGTACCATTATTTGAACGAGAGAGTGACCAAATAACAAGCGTTTCTGCCGTTACCATTATTTACACTGTTTTATTATATCAATTGAAACTCAATGGTCAAGAAGCTCTAGTCAGGTGAGTGTATCCCATGCATACCCGGGATCACGCCCGGGATCACGATCTTAAACAATCCTCTGACTGTTGAGACCGGGGACCAGCCCGCTAAGATGTAACAAGAAACAAGAAACAAGAAATAAGAAGTTCAATGAGCTATAACAAGCGATAGCCAGTACTACCACGTCCCCTGCAGTGGGACTAATATGAATTCATGGACATCCACTCGACAAGACCTAGTCGAGCATCAAGTCTCCTTCATCACCATGATATATTTGTTATTTTTAAACTACACAATGTGGCTCGACGGGTTCAAGAGGTGGCACCCGCCACATGTGTGGCGTGACACTTTATTCTGTGTGGCACTTACTTCCGCACATCTTAGGTCAGTTGTCGGTATGTCCAAGTAACATTAGTGTCATATCAATATCAGTGGTACAGGAAACAATCCTGTATCAGTATTTAGTATATACTTATGTAACTGTGAGGTGAGAAAAATCAAGTTATAAACTCAGATGAATCTATGTAACAAGAACATGAAATAACAGTGGCCAGTGTAATAGAGTATCCGTGTAATAATGATACAAATACATGAAATCACAATATCCATGATCATAAGAAACACATAAAAATGTGCATTCAACAGTGATATAAACATGAAATAACAGTGTCATGTATAACAATGTTTGTTGTCATGAGTGAAGTAATAGTGACAATATCAGGTGATATCGTTAACATGATCATGTGTCAAGATATCAATATTTGTTACAACAATTTTAATATTATTAATATGATTAATATCACAAAATAATTATATACAACTATCTATTTTCAAACTCTTCACAATCATATTAAAAATTATTAATTTATTAATCTGAAATTTCTTTAATAATTTCTTTAACTAAAGTTTATTCATTATATGGATAATTCATCTATATTTTACATTACATCAAGAATATAAAATATTATTTTATCAAATATGTTTAAAATCACTTACACATTTAATTACAATAATTTGCCATTTACATGATTTATTAGACGATAATTACCGTTTATTTAATAAATCAATAAATCAAGTTTTATTCATTACATTGAAATATAATTTATAAAAGGAAACACTCAAAATAATTATCACAAAAATGTAGTTCTCTTTCTATGATGGCAATGTTTCGAGAATCATCCAAATCGGACTTTGGATGGTCAAGATATCGCTCGGACATTAAAATTAATAAAAATGGGTTAGTTTTGTGATTATTAAGGTTTTAAATGTAATAAAGTTTACATAACATGGGGTTTTGTGAAAATTTATCTTTATAATGAATCAGGTTTGGGTCGCAATTGGGTCGGGTTCAGATCCGATTACCCAAACCCAATAACTAAAGTGGATGTAGGTTAAAGGGTTAACAGTAGTCGTGTTATTGGGTTTTACCCAATATGAGAAAGAGAGAGATAAAGAGAAAGTGAGAGAGAAAGAGAGAGGGGAGGAAGCATGGTTGTGGCCTGGGGTGCCCGACAGCTTCGATAGTGGTAGCTCTGGCTACCAACGGTGGTAGGCGCAATGGGAAAAGAGAGAAAAGAGGAGGAGAAGGAGAAGAAAGAAGAAGAAGAGAAAGAAGAAAGAAGAGAGAAGAGAGATCATTGGAGGGCTGGGCTGTGCGGTGGGGAGGTGGCGCGGCATATTGCATGGCTGCATGGCCTGGTCACCTGACCTGTCAGTGGCGCAGCCCACGTGGTGAGAAGAGGGAACAAGAGAGAGAAAGAGGGAGAAAGAGAAGGAGAAAGAGAAAAGGAAAGAGAAGAGAAAGAGAAGAGAGGATGAGGAAGGGAAGCTAGCGGGCGGCGGTAATCACCGGCCTACCAATGGCGGTGGTCGATCGCATGGAAGGAAATGAGAAGGCAAGGTAGAGTGACTGTGAGGGAGAGGGAGCGAGAAAGAAAAATAGAGTAAGAGAGGGTGAAAGAGAGACAGAGAAAAAGAATAAGAGACAGAGGGAGAGAGTGACAAAGCGAGATAGAGAACTAGAGAGAGAGAGTTATATAGAGGGAGAGATGACAGTAGAGTAAGGCAGTGGAGGGGAGAAAGTGGGATAAGGGAAAAGAAAAAGAATTATTATTATTATTGTAATTTGGTTAAATTTTCATTAATTTAGAAAAATCTTAAAAAATTCTCAAAAATAGAAAATATCACCTGAACAACGCTGTGAAATCAGATTCATGAAATTCATCTCCGTTTGTTAATTAAAAATTTTGGAGTCAATGAACAGTATTGGTCGACATCGAATTTAGGAGATTTTTAAAAATAATCAAGAAAAATTTCAGAAAATTTAGAAAAATTCAAAATATTATAAATTAATATCTGGAGCTAAAACGGGCTCAGTCTGGCTACCAAGAGGGTCATATCAAATATTTTCACTGTATCGAGTATTAGTACTATGACACATATATCTAGAACTGGTGATTACAAAGTCTATGGACGAGGATGAAGAAGACGAGTTTGCTGTGCTCAATAGAAAAGTTGGATAGATATTCTACAAGAAAGGTAGAATGAGAAACTTTTGAAGAATATGAATGCAAGGCAAGGGTGACAGAAGGAAAGAGGAAATAGGTCCATGCTACAATTGCAAGAAGTCGGGACTTCTAATTGCCGATTGCCCGTCTCTCAAGGCTGCCTCCTCTAAAAGGCTACAAAAAAAGAAGGTCATGGTGACCACTTGGGATGATTCGAAAAGCGAGTTGATCGGGGGAAACCGTGCACAAAAAGTGCTGTTTTGAAATCAAGCAATAAAAGTGTGCGTGCTTTGGCTTCCTTGACACTTCCGTTATAGCATAGAGGCTAAACGGGTCGAATCCACAAGGACGGGAAGCGATAGAAACTTTACCGGTATGTTCATGTGTGTTAAAGTTTCTTCAACATTTTAAAGAATCAAAGGAAAAAAACAAAAAGTAGAAAGAGAAGGGTAGGTGAAAACAAAGAAGTGGGAAACATTGAAGAAATGGTATTTGTGATTTTGGTATTATTTCTAAAACAAAGTAAAAATGTAAGAAAACCCATGGCTACTAACCACTAATGGCTCCACTAACCATGCTAACCTCTCAGTGATAGTTGCCTCACATGTATCCTTGGCCATCATTAGTCCTTAGTTCAAGAGCATTTCAAAGCATGACCCATAAGATAACTCATCACATCCAAACTCAACAAACAAGTGCAAACTACACTTAAACCATCAAAACTAAACAAGAGCAAGCGTGGAATAAAGTAATGTTAGCTTGTTAGAGAGTTAGGATATTAGAGTGTTAGAATCTATCATCATGAGCCATCAATGGCTCTTGCAAGAGCAAGACCAAGTAGAGGCTATTACATTCATGTGGATTATCAAGTAAGGAGTAAGCAAATTAGTGGTTAGTAGTTAGTTGCCATGAGACAAAATTAGCTAAGCATGTAAAAGGAGTTAGAGAGAAGAAAACAAGTAGAGATAAAGAGAACCTTTCATAGAGTGTCACCCTCCATTACAAGCACTCTTACTTTCATCCTATGTACTACTCCCTTCCTTATTACATGATCTATAAGAAATGAAAAATACAAAAGAGGAAGAAGAAGAACAACTAACCTAAACTAACCTAAAAACTAAATACATGGAAAAGAAACAACCCTCAAACTCCTCAAAACTCTTCTCCCTTGAGCTCTGGAAATCTTAGGGGATTTATAGACAAAAGGGGGGCACCAGGGGGAGTGTATGGAGCCACGCGTGGAGAATAGCCGCGCATCAAATCTTGACGTACGGCTCCATGGTACAACCACATTTCCTGGCCGCGTTTTCGCGGCCGTACTGACGCCGCGCGCGACGCCTTCTGTCACGCTGTCATTTTGTCCCTCTGTCGGTATAAGCTGCTGGTTTCTGGATATGTGCACCCAGTTTTAACAGATCCTCCTTCCAAAGTGATTGGTAGTCAAAAGTGCATAATTATCATCATATATACCATCGCATTCGCACGTTTATTCATATTATTCTGCACATTTATTAATAATTTGTAATTTATTTTGTGCAGGCCTCGAATTATCGATTAATAATAAATAAAGCCCAATGAAGCCCAAAAGCCCATATTTGAAGCCCAAGAGTCAAAATGCAAATATCAAGTGTCAAAGTGCAAATATACAAGGGCTAGAGTTGCAATTATTGAAGTTTAGGGAAGGGTGGACTTCTATCCAACCCTAAACACCTGCAGGATCAGATTAAAAGGCCAAGATAAAGAAGAAATTCGTGGGAGGAAGATTTGAAGAAATCTGGATTAAGGGTAACTTGATTACCAAGTTATCTCGAAAATCCAGATTTAAAAGGCCAGGATTACAATTTCAGAAGCAGGCGCCCCTATGGACGGACCAGGAGAGGCCACGCGCCAAAGCGCGTGGCCAGAAGCCACCAGATTGCCGCGGAACCGCGGCAAAAGCCGCGGATCCGCGGCAATAATGATGAGATTAAATCCCAATTTTGTGGGCAGTTTCGTCCCGGACTCTGTGGTCTTCTGCCCTATAAATATCTCTGCAAAGTGCAACGTACAGGGTGTCCAGAGGCGAGCCAAGGGCCAAAGTTAGGTTTTTTCTAGGGTTTCTTCCTTTGTAGTTAGATTTTCTTTTCTTTTTATTTTAAAGAGAGAGAGAGATGATTATATTGAGGGTGACACTGATGTATCTTCTCTTCTCTGCCATGGATTAAAGCAATAAAGGTATTATTTTGTTTTGTTTCTTATTTCTATGTTTTACTTTTATTCTTGTTTTCTATTTCTTTTTCTCTTTCATCTCTGTGATTGGTGATGAGCATGCAAGCGATTACCGAACCATAAGTATACCGAAGATCGGGGTTCCAACGATATTCCATGGCGATGTTCTCCTCCTCGAGGCGTATCAACTCATGCTTGCCCAAGGCTTGATGACCTAATGCGACAACGGACTGAGTTCGATCCCAAGGTTCATACGTTCAACGCCTCCGAAAAACGGTAGAAAGTATTAGGTTTTCACTTATTTTCTCCAACTCAAGTAAGTTTTCTTTTCTTCTTTTTTATTTCTTTTTTGTAGATTAAATCCATCTCTCTCCATATTCTTTTCTTCGATCCATTGTAAATACCACAACTCATTGTAAATACCATCGTGACTAACAAAATAACTAAAAAAGATAAATTTTTAGAGAAACTTGCTTAACGCTTCCATCGCAGTCCCTCCCTGAGGATCACGACCCGCATAGCCTTGCTACCGCGGATTAGAACTGATTCCTCGCACGATCTATTCTTAATCTAATATTCTAATTTTTGTGTGCAGGAAAAATCAGTCAACAAATTGGCGCCGTTGCGGGGAGGGACGGTAAGTTATCGCTAAAAACAAAAAAATTTTAATTATTAACTTATTCTTTATTCTTTTCTGTTGCAGGTTACAGGTGAAGAAACAATATTTTGGCAACTGCAGTGACATATAAGTGGACCTGGGACTCTGCTCAAGAAAGCAGAGCCCAGGATCCCTCCAGAGTGCCGCGTTCCCACGGCAAAAGCCGCGCAAACGCGGCACAAAGGAGTTGACTCCTAACCAATTTTCTGCAGGCTCTTCAGCTCTGCAAAATACAGCTTCTGCAGTACTTAACTTTCTGTATTATTCACCATATACCTGCTAATTTAATCAACAGTAAAAAATTGGTTGTAATCGTTAAAAGTTGATTAGACGTTTGCATATTAGGCACGTGTCTTTTCAATTATTTTTATTTACTGTTGAAGAGTGCTGGAGGCAAGGTACGTACGCATTGCATGTAGAATAGGATTCATCTCTTGGTTGATTTTCTGCTTGAGTGATTCTTATTTATTTATCTTGTACACTTGCACTAATTCATCTTAAGGGCATAACCCATTAACAAGATAAGGTGGGGATTTCATCACCCTTCCTTAGCCCAAAAATCATATCCCAAGCACTCACTAACCCAAGCCTAACTAAAAATTAATAGACGTTGGCCCTAGGGACATCTCGGACTCAATAGGAGATTATCCTAAGGGGGAACGGTGTTGGAAGTTGACTCCTGCCAAATCAGTGTCTAGGAAGGGGATTGAGGGCCGAAAGCCCGAAGTGTGGTGGTTATTTAATTAAGGAACGTCTTTGACGGAAAACCTCCCACCACTCTTGCCCTGACCTGGCTGATTAACTTGTGGTCAAAGTCTGCACCAACCTCCTGTGGACGGTCTAACCAGTTAGGAGTCGTCTAGGTCATAGGTCTACCCTAACTTAGGTTAGAATTTTTCTTTTTTGTTTGTTTATTTGTTTGTTGTGTTTGTGTTGGTGTGATATGGCATATAATAATAATTCCAATTTTAATCCATATTACACCCCTAACTATTATTCGGATATTACCAACCCGGCATACCCTAACTTTGACCAATCTAGTGTGCCGGAATGGTCTTATCCGAATGAATATAACCCACACACTCCATCTTATGACTATAATCTTCATAATAATTTCAACTCGTCACAGAGTTCATGGGGTTTCGAGTCCCCCGAGTCTAATTCTCAACCTAATTGTCCTTCATATTCATCTAGTCCACATTCTTCCCAAAATTCATACTCAGATCCACCCATTCAAATAGAAATCCATCTATCTTGGAAATGATGAGTAGGAATGAGTCCAAGCAAAAATCACCATCAATTTTAGACATGATGATACGTGAGTCCACCGACTCACAAATTTATCACGATTACCCGTCCTATTTTCAAGTCCAATCAGAATATGATCCACCTATCGACTATGAAGGGATGCTAGCTGCCCATGACTGAGGCTAAATTAGCCCGTGATCATGACATAGATTTGATGGTGGAATGCTTACACCGGCCGGCTGATTCTGATATCGATGACCACTTGATTAGAGCCGACGAACCAAGTTGCTTGGAACAACAAGTTTCTAATTCAGTACCATCTTGTGAACTTGCCGAAACTTCAAATTCTGATAATTTGGCAAGTTTTTCCTTTCCCGAATTAGAACTCGAATGTGACCTAGATTCTCAAATCTATGATCAAGTTCAAATTCCTGAATCATTATTGACTCCTGTTTTGTTACCCGACTTAGGTAATATTTTAGAGTCAGTTTTGATTCCCACATCTATCATTCCTGAACTTGAATCACCACCATTGAGTCACATTCCATTGTGGGAAGATGATTGTGGACTTGAGTTTCAATTTTTTGACTTGGACCCACTTCTCGAACTTAGCCCGACTCCTGAGCCCTTACTTGATTTGAGCTTCTTCCCTGAGTCAGTATTCGTTCCCGTACTTCCCATGTCCAAGTCAATCATTCCATCTTTTCATACTCCATTTTGGGACAAGGAGGTTGAGACAATTAACTCTGAAATTTATTATGAAATTTGGAAATTTGATGGGGTGAAAATTCTAAAAAATGATTACACATACATTTTAGTGGGTTATAGACGAAAATTTCTGGTGGGTTTCACCAATTACTACATTATCTTGATTGGGTAGCAACGCTTGGCCCAATTAGACCACCACCGGAACCACCCCTAAGGTAACTTCCGCCTTCCCTTGTTCTGTTTCATGCATATATGCATTCATTCATACATTGAGGACAATGCATGAGATAAGTGTGGGGGTGGGCTTTACTAACATACTAACATAGGTAGACACTAACAAAATTTGCTAATACAAAAAAAATTTTAAAAAAAAAAAAAAAATGTTATAAAAAGGAAATATTTTGACTTATTTTTTTGAAAGAAATCTAAGTTAGTTTTAAGGATTAGGAAAATCATGATTAGGATTTCTAAAAACTTGGTCAAAATAAATAAATTGTTTAATTTTTAGGTATAGGAGAGAAATTGAATAAATAATTAGTCTTGATTTTTACCTTAATGAAATGTGCATACCAAATGCATATCTAAGATTCTAAGACAAAGACCTTGTGCCTCATAAAAAAAATAATAAAAAAAAAAAGAAAAAAAATAAATCACCAATTAAGCTGATACATGTGCCTCAAGAAGCATAAGTATTCATGCCTAAAGGTGAGTAAATAAAATAAAGTCCTTAGTTTTGGGGCCTAATTCACTCGAATTTGAGTCCGCGGGGTGTTTTCTCACTTGGTGCCCTAAAGCCGACCGGTTTGGGAGCCACCGACTTTAAGTTCGCTACATGGGTGGATTAGAAAGTCCGAGGGAACTAAGGAAAAATTACTTAAATGTACTAACAAATCTAATAATCAATTAGTTAGGTATTAGGGCCTCAAGAAGCCTTGATACTTATACGAAAGAAAATTAGATGAGTTATACATGCTAAAAAAAAAATATATATATATATATATATATTAACACATCTAATAGTCAATTAGTTAGGTATGAGGGCCTCAAGAAGCCTTGATACTTACACGAAAGAAAATTAGATGATGTTATAAAAATACTAAAGAGGCATGAGAGTCCAAGTTAAGGAATACCTAGATTCACAAGGGTGCGTATGACTTTTGGTAACGAAAAAGACTATATTAGAAATTCAATTTAATCCTTACCTAAAATGAATAACAATTGACTTTATAAAGACTAGGTTTGAAGAATGAATTAAATTGAGGATCCTAAAAACTTATAGACTACTTAGTCTCTTCAAATATAATTCAAATATTTTCCTTTTTATGGATTTTGTGGGTGCAATCCGCTGAAAACCCTCACGAGACAACACTCGTCCTCTAGGGTAACCTAGAGGTTTAACGGCTTGTTGCACGTGCTAAGTGCAATCGTGATTCCTACGAAAGTGAGTTAGGTTAGATTAACTTTTTCTTTTTCTTTGTTTTTACTCGAGGACGAGCAAAAAGATAAGTGTGGGGGTGTGATTGGTAGTCAAAAGTGCATAATTATCATCATATATACCATCGCATTCGCACATTTATTCATATTATTCTGCACATTTATTAATAATTTGTAATTTATTTTGTGCAGGCCTCGAATTATCGATTTAATAATAAATAAAGCCCAATGAAGCCCAAAAGCCCATATTTGAAGCCCAAGAGTCAAAATGCAAATATCAAGTGTCAAAGTGCAAATATACAAGGGCTAGAGTTGCAATTATTGAAGTTTAGGGAAGGGTGGACTTCTATCCAACCCTAAACACCTGCAGGATCAGATTAAAAGGCCAAGATAAAGAAGAAATTCGTGGGAGGAAGATTTGAAGAAATCTGGATTAAGGGTAACTTGATTACCAAGTTATCTCGAAAATCCAGATTTAAAAGGCCAGGATTACAATTTCAGAAGCAGGCGCCCCTATGGACGGACCAGGAGAGGCCACGCGCCAAAGCGCGTGGCCAGAAGCCACCAGATTGCCGCGGAACCGCGGCAAAAGCCGCGGATCCGCGGCAATAATGATGAGATTAAATCCCAAATTTTGTGGGCAGTTTCGTCCCGGACTCTGTGGTCTTCTGCCCTATAAATATCTCTGCAAAGTGCAACGTACAGGGTGTCCAGAGGCGAGCCAAGGGCCAAAGTTAGGTTTTTTCTAGGGTTTCTTCCTTTGTAGTTAGATTTTCTTTTCTTTTTATTTTAAGAGAGAGAGAGATGATTATATTGAGGGTGACACTGATGTATCTTCTCTTCTCTGCCATGGATTAAAGCAATAAAGGTATTATTTTGTTTTTTTTCTTATTTCTATGTTTTACTTTTATTCTTGTTTTCTATTTCTTTTTCTCTTTTCATCTCTGTGATTGGTGATGAGCATGCAAGCGATTACCGAACCATAAGTATACCGAAGATCGGGGTTCCAACGATATTCCATGGCGATGTTCTCCTCCTCGAGGCGTATCAACTCATGCTTGCCCAAGGCTTGATGACCTAATGCGACAACGGACTGAGTTCGATCCCAAGGTTCATACGTTCAACGCCTCCGAAAAACGGTAGAAAGTATTAGGTTTTCACTTATTTTCTCCAACTCAAGTAGTTTCTTTTCTTCTTTTTATTTCTTTTTTGTAGATTAAATCCATCTCTCTCCATATTCTTTTCTTCGATCCATTGTAAATACCACACTCATTGTAAATACCATCGTGACTAACAAAATAACTAAAAAAGATAAATTTTTAGAGAAACTTGCTTAACGCTTCCATCGCAGTCCCTCCCTGAGGATCACGACCCGCATAGCCTTGCTACCGCGGATTAGAACTGATTCCTCGCACGATCTATTCTTAATCTAATATTCTAATTTTTGTGTGCAGGAAAAATCAGTCAACAAAAGTCAATGACTATTATTATTAACTTTAAATCACCTAATAAATGAGATTTTTGGGCTTATTCTTCATTCCACACCATGGACCTAGGAACATACAAGAGAGGTGTTATTAACAGAATTTAATATTGAATAAATGTGAAGATGTGGTATGAAGTATGCAATTTTAGAGACTAATCACACTCCCACACTTATCTTTTGCTTGTCCCAAGCAAAACAGAAAAACTAAGTAAGAAGATTATTACACCACTTTCACAGGTGACGCGATTACACTTAGTGTGTGCAACAAGCTGTTAAACCTCTAGGTTTCCCTTAGAGGAGGAGTTTTATCTCCTGAGAATTTTCAATGGATTACACCCACAAAATTCACAAAGAAAGAAATCAATGTTAGTATTTTGAAAATGCATTTTGATATAGAGAAAAGTGTTGAAATATTTTTGCAAAAATTTAAGTGATCCAAGGTCATAGGTTAATCAGAAATTATTCTTCCTTAAACTAAGTCTAAATGCAAAATCTTGTTATAAATTAAATGTAAGAATTTAAAATTGAATTGATTCTTTGATCTTTCATAAAACTCTCAGAAAAATATGCACTTTGTGAACTATGAGGATTTTTGAGATATCGACTCTAACTTTCTTGCAATTTATTTATATTTTTTCTTCCCTTAGTTTTCTTAGGATTTCTAGCTTACCCGGGTAGTGATCCTTTAGCCGGTTACTCCCAAATTAGATGGTTTTAGGGAACCAGATGAGAAAACATCCCTTTGGCTTAAGGACTCGAGTAAACAAGGCCACAAACTAAAGGGGATTATTTTGTTTTTATCCACCATTTTAGGCGTAAATAATCATGCTTCCTGAGATATAACTACCCAGCTTCAATAAGTGATTTTATTATTACATTATTATATATTTTTATGGCATTTGCAGTCTTTGTTTCAATCCCAAAAAAAATTTTTATAAGTATGAAGTGCATATATCTAAGGCAAAAAATTCGAGATCAAATTATCTTTCCAATCTTACTTTCTTATCCTAAATTTAAACACGATCTATTTTTTGATTCGGTTTAAAAATTCATAATTTTCAGTCTTCCTAATTCTTAAGATAATCTTAATTTTCTTAAAAATAAATCAAAACTATTTCTCTTATTTCAAAAAGTTTTGTAAAAAGAAAAGAAAAGAGTTTCTATGCAAAAAAAAATCTAAAAATTTCTAAAAAAAAGTGTAAAAGAAAGAAAATTTAAAACTAACTATATTAGTAAATCCTCCCCAACACTTATCTCATGTATTATCCTCAATGTAACGTGAATGTGTATATGCATGAAACAAAATAGGGAAGAAAAATTTACCTCAAGGTGGTGGTTCCGGTGGTGGTCTGATTGGCCCACGAAATGCGGCCCAAATCATATATTATGGAATTCACAGAAACCCACCAGTGACCTTTCGAATTTAACCCATAAAAAGAATGATGAAGTGAATGGTCTTATTTAAAAATTATCCCCACCCAATGTTCAATTTTCAAAAATAATTCTTGAGTTAATTTGTTCAACACATTTGTCCAACAATGAAGATGTGATTTTGGGAGATGATTGATTTGGACTCAAATGGAGATTGTTATCCAAAGGTGTATCGGTAACATCTCTATCTATTTAAGATTTCTTGTCCACATATCATGATAATAGCCTAGACTCTACATATAGATTGTTTGACTATTACTCATGCATATATGCTAGTTTATATAGGCATTTTGATGATTGTTTTTTAAGCATAAAAATTCAAGAAAGCATTAAGCACCTCAACTCATAATCTAGAGAAACTATGAGGAGAAGTTCAAAGCCCCTCAAGGACATATAACTTCATTTCTTGAAATTGTTGCTTAATACATGTTTTAAATAGATGATTTAAATATTTGTGCAATTATTTGGAATTTGTGTGATTTATGCCAAATTTTATGAGCTTATGATGTATTTGCTTTGATTGAGAGTGAACTAATCTATTTCAAAATTTTAATTGTTAAAATGATATATTTCAAAATGTTGCAAAATCTTTGGACATTAAAGTTGATTTTTTGAACAAATATTTTTTTAAGATAATCTTTATGAAATGATGATATATTTCTATGGTATTTCAATTGGTATATTTCTAAAATAATTTACCAAATAATTTCTCATAAATATTTTAAGATTTATTTATAAAACCAAAGTCTTTTAAAATATAAAATATTTTTTTTATTTTTTGGGTTGTCCCGGTCGATTGAGAGTCTGAGAGACTCTAGAACTCTCTGTACTAGAACTCTCTGTAACTCAATGTCGGTCGACTGCTTGGGCGATTGAACTTTTTATAGGGGTTTCTGTTTCTCTCAGTCGGTCGACGATGCATCTACAAAAACAGCAGATGCGAGGGTAGGTCGACCATCCATTCGATCGTCTGGTCGACCGGACGATGGATTCAGCCTATATTAACTGTTTTAAAAATCCGAGATCCCCAAATCCTTCTCTTTTCTTCTCTTGCTGCCGATTTTTCCTCTCCAAGCCACTCACTATTCCTTCAAAATCAAGTCTTATTCTCAAAATATCTCAAGTTTCTTTTGGTTTCTACATCTAGAGTTGATTTGTGGTAGAGCTCCTCTTCAATTTTTGATAAGATTTCTGAATCTCACTCTATTTCATTTTCAATCTCAGTTTTTTTATTTCCTAGTATTTCCCTTTTCAGTTTATCATGTCTACTAAGAGATCTTGATCTGATAAGCATGATAAATCCAAGGTGTTGGCCCAGAGGCCCTTCACTCTAGTTTTGATGATGATTAACTCATGTAGTTATGTTTACTAATAATCTTGTGATATTTAGTTTCAGATATTTGATCAAGATATTAGTAGGTGATTAGCTTCAACAAAGGTATTTTGAAGCTTTCACATGGTGATTCAAGAGCTCGAGCGTCAAGTTCACATCTAGCACTCGATTGGAGTCAAGCTGGTGGATCACGTTTGGATCGAGTCGACTTGGAGACGACTACAAGAAGACATCAGTTTGTTTAGTTTAAGATTGTATTTAGATCATTGTAAAGATTAGATAGTGTTGATATGCTCAAGTCACAATACACACACAAGTTTCATGTTTATTGGTTTTTGGTTTAACAATATTGGATTTCATGTCAAAAACATAGATATACTATATTTCATATATATTGGATACAACATGCTTCAAAGTTGTTTAAATATCATGTTTTTGTATTTGCATAAGTTTTGGAGAAAACGGTTTTCCATTTCAAAATCCTAGTTTCAGAAAATACAGATTTTGGTTTAAGGCAAATTTTCAATCTCACAAAAATGGTTCAAATAGTTTGTAATATGTGTTGAATTTTTGTCACACATATTTGTATTTCAAAGATATAATAAGAACATATTTTTGTCGAATTTATGTGTATTTTATGGGATTTTTAGTAGCCAAAAAGATAAGTTTTTAAATCCTATAAATGTTGACCAGGCTGTCTGCCGGTCGACCGGACCGGTCGACTGAGGCAGAAGTCGGTCGACCGGACAGGTCGACCGACGTGCACAGGACATGCACGCAGCCAGGGCTGGTGGGCCGGTCGACCGGGCGGTCGACCGTCCAGAGAGCTCTGCTATATGGAAATGGCCCCGGTCGACCGGCAGAGAGCTCTGCTCTTTGTATCCAGTCTCGGTCGACCGGGCCGGTCGACCGAAGGCACAACGGTCAGAAATCTGACCGTTGGGCCGGTCGACCGGGAGGGCAATTCTGCCCTTTCCAGCTGCCAACGGGCAGATTTGGATTGAGGCTATAAATACCCCATTCCTTAGCTAGTTTTGAACAAGTTTTCCAAGAGCAAAATTCTCATTCTTTCTAGTGTTTTATTACAAGTTTTTAAAAGAGTTTTTAGATCCAAAAGATTTTATCTTTATTTGTTTTAAAGGGTTGGAAAAATCAAGAAAAGGAGAAGTCTTTGGGATTGATTTTTAATCTTCATTTCTATTATATTTTAGGAGTTTTCTCAAGAGTTTTTCTTTGTGTTTTTGATTTTCAAACTCTTTATTTCTCACACTTGAGCTTATCTAACTATCCTATCTCTATAGGATCATTGTTTAGTAAGAAAAGATTTGGTTTGTGGTCTTTGTGATCACCAAGTTGTAACACTCCTTGATTTGTGATATCCCTTTAGTGAGAGGTAATAGTGGAGGTTGTTTTGGTATCCCTCTTAGTGAAGAGGTGTTTGTTGGAGTTGTGGCTTTGTGCCTTATCCCTCAAGTATGAGGTTGATATTTGTTTGGCTAAGTGCCATCCCTCTAAGTGTAGAGGTGATTGAGTTTGTTTGTACCCCTCTAGTGAGAGGTGGATATTGTGTTGGTTTGTCCTTGTCTCTAGTGAGAGGTTGTATTGGTTGAGAGAGGAGTTGTGTACTCCCTAATTGTATTTGCCCAAATCCTCAGTGGAGGTTCCCTGTGTGGGAAGTCCTGTGTGGACGAGTTAGTGAAAATCCTTCTGTGTGAAGGCGGGGACGTAGAGCTGTGTGCTCGAACCTCGAAACATATCTCGGTGTTTGTGTTTGATCCACTTTCTCAGACTCTCTCTTACATTGTGCATTGCATCTTATTGTCATATCATATATACATGCTTGGTTTGATTGTGTGCCATAGTTGTGTTAAACCAAGAGAGCTTCATATAGCACCTTAACTCTTATTCAGAGGAATCATGAGGAGTTAGTCTAGAGCCCTTCATCGGGAATTCGGCTACACTCTTTAGTTACACTAAGTGTGTTGCATTTGAGTTTTAAATTTCGCATCATTTGTCATTAGATTAGCCTTACACCTATTCACCCCCTCTAGGTGTACTTTCAATTGGTATCAGAGCCTACGCTCCTGATATTATGTTTTACCACCTAGGAGTGAGATCTTGGTTGCTAATCTCTATTTGCATTTGCACACTCATATTGTTTACACACACTCATGGACTTCATGACCCCACCTATATTTGATACTTCCAACATTGTTGTTTGGAAGGCTAGCATGTCCATGTACCTAAAAACCCTAGGTTTGCATGTTTTCCTTGACGCTACCAAGAAATCCTATCTTGGTAATAGCAAGCATATAGAGGCCAATGCACAAGCTCTAACGACACTTAGAAGCACACTAAACAAAGAATATCTGTGTATGGTTTCTCATTGTGATTCCGCTTTTGCAGTGTGGAACACTTTGACCTCCTCCGAGCTTCAAATGCCAAACATTATGGAGAAGGAATCTAGTGGAGAAGAATCCGAACAACGTTGCTACATGGTCCAAGGGAATGACTCCCATGAGGTATATTCGGAATCTCAACTAGATGATTGTACTAGTTCTTCCGGCGATGATCATATTGATGCCGATGCTTTGAATGAAGAACTATCAATTATTTGTGAAAAATTACTTGAAAAATATAAAGTTTTAAAAAGAAAAGCTTTGGATTAAATATAGAAAATAAAGATTTGTTTTCAAAACTTGAGTTGGCTTTGCAAGAGAAGGTTGAGATTTCAAATGAATGTGACTCCTTGAAATCCCAACTTGAACTTGCTCTAAATGAAAACAAGATTTTAAAAAATAAAAATGATTACAATGAGATTTTGAAGAAAAATGAGTTCTTGTCTTCAAAACTTGATTTTGTTATAAAAGAAAATGAATCTTTGAAAATGAAAATTGCTTTAATTTCAAAGGATTTGGATTTGGTTTCTAAGAAAAACTTTTCTTTGAAAAATGATTTAGATTCTCATGTTTGCCATGCTAGTATAGCTTCACCTTCTAACTTACCTATTGCATGCACCTCTTCTTCCATGGTTGAAAATGATATATCCATGTTAAAGAAGAGTGTTGATTGTTTGGGCTCCACTTTGAGCCAATGTGCCATGAAACACACACGATTGGAATCCATGTTTCGAAAGAAACAAGTTCTAAATATGCATGCACACAAACCACGGCATACACATGCTCCTCACGTTCACACTCATAACACTTTATATGCTCATGTGTACACATGTACACATTGTAGACGTAAGGGCCACCTTGCTAAGTTTTGTTATGATAGAGTACATGATGTAAATTTAGCAAATAAATTTGTTTGGGTTAGGAAAGGAGCTAACCCTTTGATTACATGTTTAGATGTTAGTTTTCATTAAAACTTGAGTATATACTTGTACAACTAGTGAGCCACAAATAGATTATTAAATGTTTGTGCTTGATTGCTCATTTGTACTCATTAGATGTACTAAGTATATCCTAGTTTTGATGATTCATGCATTTTGACTTGTATTTCCTATTTTTGTACATGTTTTCATTAATATGTGTTTAACTTCATGTATATGTTAATTTTGCCAAAACTATTGGATATACATGTATAACCTTGACTCATTTGCTTTTCATGCAATATTCTATTATAGACTCAATTGTGTTTGGATATGTATGTATGTCTTTAGTTTTGACAAAACATACATATGCCTTGAAGTTTGAATTATTTTGATGAAAATTAGATTTTCATATTTTTCATGTTTTAAGGAATTTCATATTGAGTCTTAGTTGCCTATTTTCATGACTATGTCTTTCACACAAAACTTGTACACTCACATCATTCTTGTTTTCTCATGACTTTGTTTTCATGAGTCTTATATGTGCTTATATATATTTTTTTTGAGTGTCAATTGTTGAGTGATTTTCATGTTTAATGGATATATTCTTATTTTATTCCTTACTTAAAGGATTTCGTACTAATTTTCAAGTTTTTCATAAAACTAGTTGCGTTATTCTTCATGTGGTAGAGTTTTCAAATGTGTTATAATTATTTTCAAACTTATTTTTAAAAATCCTTACCCATCTAAGGGCGGTTGGTTGGGCGACCATACCTTGTATGCTAAAATTGAAAATCATTTTAACATGTGCATGAAATGGGTAATAGGGAGAGTGAGTTATACACTTGATTCTCATTGTGTTTTCAATTGGTATCACAATTGATATTTATTTTATATACTCATATTTATTTCTATATATGTATACTTCAACTTCAAACAATATCAATTTAGATTGGTATTTACATTTTCATACATATATATGTGTTTTGATTGTGCTTACTATATCTCTATATCTTTAAGCACAAATTTGGTTATGCTAATCTTGATTTAGTCTTTAATGACAATTATTTTCAAATTGGTATTTTTACAAGCTTATGCATTATTTTCATGAGTATTTCATAAAGGGGAGAAAATTCATGTTTCCCCTTTCAATCGGTTTTGTTTACAATTGGTGTTTTACTCCCACTCTTTATGTTGAAAAATTGATATCTTAGTTTTCATTTGGTTTCCTATGCTCCTAATGAAAATTATTTTCAATTGGTATATGTTTCGTTTTTAATATTGGTATCAAAAATCTTAAATTGATTTTATTCTCTATTTGGTATCTTCATTGCAAAATGATTTTAGTGTGTAACCAAAAAGATTGGTTTATGTTTTTCAATTGGTATCAAAAGTGTAAAATATTTTTAGCTGGTACTAATTTTTACAATTGGTATCAAGATTACCTATATGTTTATATCTTTCAATTGATATCAAAATTTTTGTTGTTTTATTTATTTTCAATTGGTATCATAAATTGGTATCATGATGTTTCGATGTATACCTTCATACTAAATTGATATATCTTTCAATTGGTATCATAATATTTTGATTTGTATTGCTTATATGCAAGGGAAGCTTAACATCTTCTCTATATATAGATTCATGTTGAAGTGTATGTCATATTGAAGTGATTGACCTTTCTTTGGTATGTAGTACGCGTGTGTAGTAGGAGCTTCACATCTTCTTTTATACATTGCATATTATGCTTTATGTGGTTAGGGTTTAGTCATCTCTTTTCATATAAATGCATGTATGCAGGGGGAGTTAACTTCACGTCTCTCCTCTTCATGAATGTATATAGCATATATACCTTTAATGTTTGATTTATGCAAAGAGGGAGAAAAATATTGTTTATGCCCTTTATTGTTTGCACCCCTTTGTTGATGAATTGACAAAAAGGGGAGAGATATTTTGGAGTTTTATATATGCATGTTTGTTTATGCATTTGTTATCTTTTACCATTGGTATCAAAAGCATCTTCTGTTGGTATTGGTATCAAGAGCATCTTTCTATGAAGCTTAACTTTAATCCATGCATATATAACTCCATGAGTTTTGTCATCATCAAAAAGGGGAAGATTGTTGGCCCAGAGGCCTTCACTCTAGTTTTGATGATGATTAACTCATGTAGTTATAGTTTACTAATAATCTTGTGATATTTAGTTTCAGATATTTAATCAAGATATTAGTAGGTGATTAGTTTCAACAAAGGTGTTTTGGAGCTTTCACATGGTGATTCAAGAGCTCGAGCATCAAGTTCACATCTAGCACTCGGTTGGAGTCAAGCTTGGTGGATCACGTTTGGATCGAGTCGACTTGGAGACGACGTTCTATAAGAAGACATCGATTTGTTTAGTTTAAGATTGTGTTTAGATCATTGTAAAGATTAGATAGTGTTGATATGCTCAAGTTCACAATACACACATAAGTTTCATGTTTATTGGTTTTTGGTTTTCGGTTTAACCAATATTGGATTTCATGTCAAAAATATAGATATACTATATTTCATGTATATTGGATTCTATCCATATACAACATGCTTCAAAGTTGTTTAAATATCATGTTTTTGTATTTGCATAAGTTTTGGAGAAAACAGTTTTCCATTTCAAAAATCCTAGTTTAGGAAAATACGGATTTTGGCTTAAGACAAATTTTCAATCTCACAAAAATGGTTCAAATAGTTTGTAATATATGTTGAATTTTTGTCACACATATTTGTATTTCAAAGATATAATAAGAACATATTTTTGTGAAATTTATGTGTATTTTATGAGATTTTTTAGTAGCCAAAAAGACAAGTTTTTAAATCCTATAAATGTTGACCAGGCTGTCTGCCGGTCGACCGGACCGGTCGACCGACGTGCACAGGACGTGCACGCTGCCAGGGCTAGTGGGCCGGTCGACCGGGCGGTCGACCGGGAAATGGCCTCGGTCGACCGGGCCGGTCAACCGGCAGAGAGCTCTGCTCTCTGTATCCAGTCTCGGTCGACCGGGCCGGTCGACCGAGGCACAACGGTCAGAAATCTGACCGTTGGGCCGGTCGACCGAGCGGTCGACCGGAAGGGCAATTCTGCCCTTTCCAGCTGCCAACGAGCAGATTTGGATTGGGGCTATAAATACCCCATTCCTTGGCTAGTTTTGAACAAGTTTTCCAAGAGCAAAATTCTCATTCTTTCTAGTGTTTTATTACAAGTTTTTAAAAGAGTTTTTAGAGCCAAAATATTTTATCTTTATTTGTTTTAAAGGGTTGGAAAAATGAAGAAAAGGAGAAGTCTTTGGGATTGATTTTTGATCTTCATTTCCATTATATTTTAGAAGTTTTCCCAAGAGTTTTTTTTTGTGTTTTTGATTTCCAAACTCTTTATTTCTCGCACTTGATCTTATCTAACTATCATATCTATAGGATCATTGTTTAGTGAGAAAAGATTTGGTTTGTGGTCTTTGTGATCACCAAGTTGTAACACTTCTTGATTTGTGATATCCCTTGGTATCCCTGTTAGTGAAGAGGTGTTTATTGGAGTTGTGGCTTTGTGCCTTATCCCTCAAGTGTGAGGTTGATATTTGTTTGGTTAAGTGCCATCCCTCTAAGTGTAGAGGTGATTGAGTTTGTTGGTACCCCTCTAGTGAGAGGTGGATATTGTGTTGGTTTGTTCCTTGCCTCTAGTGAGAGGTTGTATTGGTTGAGAGAGGAGTTGTGTACTCCCTAATTGTATTTGCCCAAATCCTCAGTGGAGGTTCCCTGTGTGGAAAGTCCTGTGTGGACGAGTTAGTGGAAATCCTTCTGTGTGAAGGCGGGGACGTAGAGCTGTGTGCTCGAACCTCGAAACATATATCCATATTTGCGTTTGATCCACTTTCTCTAACTCTCTCTCTTACATTGTGCATTGCATCTTATTGACATATCATATATAAATGCTTGGTTTGATTGTGTGCCATACTTGTGTTAAACCAAGAGAGCTTCATATAGCACCTCAACTCTTATTCAGAGGAATCAAGAGGAGTTAGTCCAGAGCCCTTCACTGGGAATTCGGCTACACTCTTTGGTTACACTAAGTGTGTTGCATTTGAGTTTTAAATTTCGCATCATTTGTCATTAGATTAGCCTTACCCCTATTCACCCCCCTCTAGGTGTACTTTCACAAGGAACCTGATCCTAAAGGTAAACCTTCTAATCTTGATCCTTTTGTCTCTGAAAGTGCTAGATATAAGCATTCTATGCTTTAAAAAAATACTTTAAAAAAATATATATTATATCTGGTAGATCTGTAGTTCTTAATGATTTTGAGCATATTAATCTCGGCCAAATTCTCAGGGCCAATCATCTTGAGTACTTTGTTTCCATCAAAGAACAAGTCTACCCGAGTCTTTTAGCCATTTTTTTATTCAAACTTGTCCTTTCATGAGAATGTGATTTATTCTAGGGTAGAGAATTATAAGATGAAAATTTCCCTAGAAGTTTTTGCTTGATTCCTCCATCCCTCGTGCGATGGTATTGATATCTATAATTATGATCTTGAAGATTTTGAGTACCCTGAAAATGACCCCATACACTGCATCCCGTTTGCTTCATAACGTTGATAATCTTGCCTTGGTTAAGAATGAGAAAGTGAAGTACTATACTTTTACTGCTCAAGTTCTTGCAAAGATCGTCTTCTATAACCTTCTTCCTAAATTGTGAGAATATAATCGCGCTAGGGGTTGTGCTCTATTTCTCATCTATTATCTTCTAAAAGGCATAATAATAAATATCCCCAAGCTCATTATTGATTTCTTGCTTTCTGAAAATCTCCTGATCCCAAGTAGGAATCTTCCCTTTGGGATGATGATTACTCACCTTTTTAAATACTTCAAAATTGATGTTTTTGGCAAGACTTCTTTTGTTCCTTATGTTAACATTGATCGTACCCCATTTAAAAGAATGCAAGCATGAGCTCATGAGTGTTCGCACGTCCCTCAGGCACAATCTCCTTCACATTTTGACTCCGGTTCATCTTCCTCTTCTATCTAACTCACTGGTTTGATGGATAAGATGAACTCTCTTAAGCTCAGTTCCTCCTCTTCCTTTGAAAGATTCTCGCTAATCAAGCAGAATTTCGGATTGACATTGCTCACATGTGCTCGGCCGTTCAATATGTCCAAGAGTGCAATGATTTTCCTATTCCAAAAATGAGTGGCCTCTTCCTATACCCCCTATGGCTATTCTCAGCCTTTACCATCTGCAGGCTCTCCTTTTGATCCTTGGATTGCACCTACTGAGCCGATGGGTGTCTATCGTCCGGTTGTTGATCCTCCAGATGATCCTCTCTACGCTTCTGACACCGAATTCATCGAGGAGCAAGATTGATCCCACCTTTTTGATGTTGACAAAAAGGGAGAGAGTATTAGAGTTGGAAGTGCCATGGGAGATCCTAGGAGTTTTTATCTTTTATCTATTTTATGTACTTTTGTTTCAAAAACACTTGGCATGTATAACTCCTTGTTTAACTCTATGACTTTGGATTATGCTTTGAATGATGGTTTGTAAACATACTTATGATTATGTTTTGGATTATGATATGTCTAGTTTCTCATGCGTTTTTATACCTCTTTGTGGTTACATGTTTTTGGAGGTGGACGGTTTGAATGGATGGTGGCCTATTTATGCATACTATTTTTATATTGTTTATCTATTGTATGCATCTTAGAGCTTTAACTTGATATATCTATATATATTGCAAATGAACTACATTGATATATCTTCATGCATATTTTCCGGGGAAGCTTTATAAGAAGCTCTCTCCATTGTTGTTTTTGAATAACTCCATGAGTTTTGACATCATAAAAAAGAGGGAGATTGTTAACCCAAAAGTCTTTCACTCTAGTTTTGATGATGATTAACTCATGTAGTTATTATATACTAATGATCTTATGAATGTTTAAGTTACAGGTTTAATAAGATCATAGTTTGTTTGTATAGCTTCAACAAAAGACTCAAAGTCAAACTTGAAGCTAGCACGTGTTGATTCAAGAGCTCAAGCGTAGAGGGAGTCAAGCTTGAAGAATCAAGTTTAGATGCATTGAAGAATCTCTAAAAGAATAGACAAATTCATATATGTAAGATTTAGTTTTGTTAAAATCTTATTTAGAGTTTGGAAGGCTCATTGATATACACACACATAAAATTGATACCATGTTTTCCTGCATAAATTGAAAAGATTTTTAGTATTTGAATTTCGTTTTTATGGGTGTTCAATTTTGAGAAAAAGGATATTGAAAAGATTTATTTAAAAGGTCCTTTATTATTGCGAAAAGAAGTTTCAAAGTTTACAATTCATGTTGATTTTTTATCACATGTATCATGTTAAAAGGAAATTATATAAACCTATTTTTGCAAGATTTAACAACGTGTTTTAAAAGATTTTTCAAAGAGTTTTTAAAATACAATATTCATGAGATTTATGGTTGTGTCAGTCGACTGCTCGGTTGATCGCCAACAGAGTTTACTCTGCTAGTCGACCGGATATGCACAAGCTTGTGCACGTATCCAAGCTGTGCATGTCAGTCGACTGCAGATTCTGCCAGACTTTTTGTTTGTTCATCTCGGTCGACCGACAGATCGACTAACAAAGATGCAGAGCTCTTTGTTTGAGCTAGGTAACCATGCGGTCGACCGGAGACTCCAATGGCTCTTTTTCTAGCCGTTGGTGGTTGACTGCCTGGTAGACCGACCACTGTGCAAAATCTAGAATTTTGCCTTTAGCTGCTATATTTAAATTTGGACTTTTCTGAATTATCTCTAAACAACTATTTTAGCTTTTCAACGTCTATTTTTGGTCCCTTATTAAAATTACACCTAGAGGGGGTGAATAAGTGTTATGTTAATCAAAAGCAAAAATGCAACAATTAAAATAAATAATGTAGACGGTCAACTCAAATCAAGAAATGAAGTCGGTTTCCCTATTAAGGGCTCTAGAACTTCTCCTCTATATTCCTCTAGATTAAGAGTTGAGGTGCTCAATTGCCTTCTTAATTGAAAGAGGAAAACCGATAAATATGAATGATGCTAGCAATATATAGCAAGAGCAATGAAAGCAAAAACACAAGTGTAAGCAATAGAGATAGAGTAAGAGTGAAAAAGAAAGCAATCACAAATGCAAAAAATTTGTTTCGAAGTTCGAGCAAATCGCTCTATGTCCCCGCCTTCACCGCGTGAAGGATGTTCACTATCCACTTAGGATCTTTCACAAAGGAGCTACAATGGTCTGCACAAGACCTGGAGTACACAACTCCAACCTTGAATCCTCTACACAAGAGGTAGCATAAAGCCAATGAAGTTTACAAGCTCATGGTGACTACAAAGACCACAAACCCTCTGTTAACAACTTTCTAGAGTATAGAATGAGAAATGAAGCTCAAAAAGTTTGTGTGAGAGAAATTTAGTTTAAAGAATAAACTTGAGAGCATAAAAATTGAAAAAATTGATGTGATTAAGGTTTTACCTGTACAGAAAATACAGAATTTTAGAACTTAAGAATAGAAAGTGCAAGGTACACAATACTACCACGATAGCAAGTGGCTATGCGGGTCGTGATCCACAAGGAGGGACTTACAATGGAAGCGTATTGTAAGCTCTCTTTTAGTTCACGTAAAATAGTTAAAAGTCTTCTTCGTTCTTGTAAAGAAAAGGAAAAAGAATCTAATGATAAGTTAAGAAGAAAGTGATAAATTTAGAAGGTGGAAAAAATGAAAAATGAGTTTATATAAAGAAAGTGAAAATATTAAATAGAAGAGAGTTGTGATTGGTGGTAATCTAAACTAAGATTAAAAAAAAGAAGAAAAACCCTAAAAGTACTTACTTACCTTATTCAGTTGATGACTTACTTTAACTCCTTGGCAAAGACTTACTTCGTCTTGAAGGCAAGCAAAGAATGACAAATAGGATCTTCCCCGTTTTCAATCTACACTATGAATTAAGGGCAAACTAAACTAACAAAGGAACAGTTATCCATCACCATAAGCCATCAAGGGCACTTGTAATGGCAAGGCAGGTTCGATGATATAGGTTTCATTTGGATTATCATCAAAACCCAATAGAAGAAAAGTAAGAGAAGAAGAAGAATATAAAAACGTAACTTTAATTCAATAAAGTAAAAAATGGAAGAAAAGAAGAATAAATTACACCGGTGTCACCCTCAGTACAAGCTTTACTCTCATTCCTCCATGAAACTCTTCTCTAGTCTCAGTTACATAAAGAAAAATGAAAATTATTTAAATAAAAGTAAAAACCTATTTATAAACTAAAAACAACCTAGCCTATGCTTACTGCTGAATCGTTCCCTATGGCCTCTGAATTTGCAGGTATTTGTAGAAAAACTGGAAAGAGGGAAAGCGCCTGAAGATGGGGGAGCAAACGCTCCCCAGATATTATAATATTGGTGGATCCGCAAGGAATGCGGTGAATCCGTGGTATTTCTGTGTCCAGATGGCCAGAACCAGGGGAGGCTGTGTTGGATTTTCTATTTACATGTATTATCCTCTTGGTTTCCCCGTTTAAGCTCTGGACCCGACGAATCTGTAGGCTGTCTAAAAATCACTAAAAGACAAGCCATTAAAAGGCAGAGTTTCAACCTCAAGGCGCGTGGGCTCGACACCCGCGTCTCAACATCAAGGCGCGTGGGCTCGACACCCGCGTCTCAACATCAAGGCGCGTGGGCTCGACACCCGCGTCTCAACCTCAAGGCGCGTGGGCTTGACACCCGCGTCTCAACCTCAAGGCGCGTGGGCTCGACACCCGCGTCTCACCTCAAGGCGTGTGGGCTCGACACCCGCGTCTCAACCTCAAGGCGCGTGGGCTCGACACCCGCGTCTCAGCATCAAGGCGCGAGGGTCCAAACCCGTGCCTCGGTTATAACCGCCCTGGTTATTGGGTCAGTCACCGCCCACATAGCGGGGAAGTGGGGAAGTTGGCCCCTCATCGTGGAGCATTTTTAGGGGGCACGTTCACCCCCTAGGACCTTTATAAATAGCCTCGTTTGCTATGAGGTCGAGGCAATCAGAGAAGGCAGAGGGGAATAGACACAAGGGCGATTAGAAAGGCATCTGGCATCAAGGGGATCAGAAGATCACAGAGAGAGACAGACCGAGACAGGAGAGAGCTCAACTCTTCGTCAAGCTTGCTGCGTACAAGCTGCTCTTTGCCTACCTTCTCTTTGAGAGTTTTAGTAGACAGAGCTGTGCTACTCCCTCTACCAGCCAAAGAGAAGATTCCCTGACGATCCCGACGGTCATCCGATCAACGGAGAACAAGATTCACTCTCCACCGCCACACGAAGAACCCAGCCTTAAACAAAGGGAGGATTCAAGACTCAACATCCTCCCTCCCTTGTAACTGGAAGGGAAAAGCAGTTTTGTTGTAATTTTTCATCTGATTCAAGGAAATTTTACAACACTTCTTTCTCTTTTTCCCGGCGCGTAAAAGAGATGGCGACTCCGCTGGGGACTACATTTGTCACTGATGAGCAAATCGTGGCGCAGGATGACGTCCTCCGTAAGGGGAAGATGGTCGAATCGCTCATTGTCGAGTTCGACCAGGCGAAGTACGAAGAGTTTTCTCTCTTCCGGCTCCAAGAGCCCAAAGACCCGCGTCTGCCGCCGGGTCTCGACGGGGAATGCCCCCGAAGCCCGATCTGAAGCTCTCTCGGGCGCTGCTGCTGCCAACTGTGCCAAGCAAGGTACACGCGCCAACGCCTCTCAGAAGGCCCGCGTGGCCCCAGGCACAACTACCTTTGCGACCAACCGTGTCGCACAGAACACCCGCGTCAGCGTCTCTCAGGAGACCCGCGTGTTTAAAATCTCTGATGTTCAGCATCAGGATGTTGTTGGTCTCTCTCCACCTCCGCGACGCAACCGGAACGCTGAGCGTCGACAGAGGAGACGTGCGCGTCAGCTGCAAGTTGGAACCTCTGGTTGTCTGACTGAGGCTGGACGCAGCATACAAACTGGCGCCTTGCTCGCGCCCCGCGAAGTCCGCGTTTGGTGGCCCAAACGCGAGATTCCTTCAGTTAGGTCCTCTGAGGACCAACTCACCAAACGCCAAGGTGAAGCCTCTGCGCCTTGTCAAGCACAAGAGGCACGCGCCTATAGACGTGGGGCCCAGCAGCCCAGTCTCTCTCAAGTGTCTCTGCCCTGACATACCAAGCAGCAACGCGACAGGCGCGTCGCGTCTCAACAGAGACGCCAGACGCGCGCTGAACAGCTGCGGCGCGAGAACCGCGTTCCTGAAGCCTGCGTCCAGGCTGTACAACACATGGATGCCTCCCGTCTTCGACGTTGCGAGGCTAATCTTTTCAATCCCCCTCCCATGGATTTGAGGGATTATTTGACGAAGAAAAGAAGTGCCAATCAGGCCACTTCGTCGTGTTGCTGCCAACGGCTCATCCATATGCTCTCTGAGTGCCGTTGCGGATCAGGCGTACATCAGCAGTCTTTAGTCAGACAGCTGATCCTGATTCCCCCGTCAGCTAAAAGAAGACGCTCCCACAGAAGGAGAACCTTCTCTGACGTTGAGTACCCGGAGCTCACTGCGAATATGACAAGCAGGAGCAAGGAAAAACAACCTGCAGTCAGCTCAGATGAGTCTGACTCTGAACTGGAAGGGGTGTATCAACACACTCGCACCCTGACTGGGGTCATTCCCCCAATTGACTATAATGCCTTAGCCCATGGCATTAAAGTGAATGATTCTCACTCCGCCGTAGTGGAATCACGGGCTTCAAACTCTTCCATTGAGAAGGAGGCCTCCGCCTACATGACAGGCACTCCTGAGGAAACGGCTAGACGTTTAGAACAAATCCAGAAGGCACAAATGGATATGATTCTTTCTCAGCAGGAATTTATCGACTCCCTCAAGCAGGCGATTGCACAGCTGCTCGAATACAGGAGGAGGTCTCCTCCTAAAAAGTCAAAGGGCAAAGGGAGAAAGGGAGAAAGTTCATCTTCCGAACCTTCTGAGGAGACGCGGCGATCTACTTCCGGCTCGTCCAAGTCCTCGTCGCAAGTAAAGGGCGACCAAAACCCGGGGAGGGCTCATGCTAAAAGAATGAGTCAACTGGAGCGACGCCTCGAGGCCCTTGCCAATCGCAAAGACCTCCAAGAAGTAGGAGTGGTCCGGCCCTATCCGGCTGAGTGGGACTTAGTTCCATACCCTCCTAAGTTCAAGGCTCCAACCCTCCAAGCATTCGACGGGAAGGGGTCACCCAACCAGCACATCTACTACTTCAAATCTCAAACCGGGAATGTAGTAGACAACGATGCTATCCTCGCTCGTCTGTTCATCGGCACTCTGAAAGGGTTGGCCTTTGAATGGTTCATGAAGCTCCCAGAAGGTTCTATCAAGAACTGGGGCGATTTGGAGAAGCTGTTCTTAACACGCTTCTTCGAAGATGACTCGGTCACGATGCCCACCCTTTTGGCTACTAAACAGCGAAAGGGAGAGTCCGTTAAGTCTTTCGTGGAAAGGTTTCAGAACGTGGCACTCCGGTGTCCAAGCGGTATGACCCAGGCCACCCTGGTGGAAACATGCCGCCACAATCTCCAAACCTCACTCCTTGCTCAAATAGGAGTTGCTGAAAGCTGCATCTGGAAGCAATTAGTCCAACAAGGTGAACAGGCTGAGGAGATTTTCGCCCGCGTCAGAGCGGAGGAAGGTAAGCCTAGGCCGAAAAGGTCGACAAGGCGTGCGCCAGACACATCCCTCCAAACAAAGCGGAAGGATAATTTGGCAACGGAGACCAAATCTCCCGCCAAACCTCAATCAGGCAAGGCGAGTGGCTCTTCAAGCCAGCCACGCGCCAACAAGCAATATTCCTTCAAGGAGGAACATGTCGATTCACTCTTTAAACTACTCAACAAGAGTAACCGACTGAAGCTCCCTGAAGGTAGGCGCCCCGAGGAGGTCGGCAAGACCGACAATCCCACCTATTGCTTGTACCACAGGATGCTGGGGCACCCTACCAAAAGCTGCTACGTCTTCAAGGACATCCTTCAAGCTCTGATTGACGCGGAGGAGTTGAAGCTCCGACCAGAGTAGAAGAAGGTGACGGCTAATGTGACGTCAGTTCTCCAGTTTGGAAGACAACCCCCAACGCTTGCGGGGGTGGTCCCTATTCAAAGAGGAGAGCTGAGAATGGTCAACATAGACCCTCACCAGCAGCAAGAGAAAGGCCTGGTACCCGTCCCTACAGCTCAAGGGGAAATCATGTGGGTCCACCCTGACCTTGTCAATGAACAGCAATGGACTACTGTGACCAACAGGAAATCTAAAGGCAAGGCAAAGGCCTCATCCTGCAATGTGGTGGGTGCCTCCTCTCAAGAAGCCAAGACTGATGTTCCCTCGTTAACCGACTCAGAGGAGGAAACAATAGTCTTGGCCGCAGAGCCCAACCAACCGATGGCGGGAACCCGTTCGGGACAGCCGTACTTGAAGCAGTATGGCGAGATGGCGGTAGTCCCTCCACAACCAGCTGCAGAACTAACCAAGCCCTCCACAAGACAACCTGTGGAGAAACAGAAAGAAACTCGATTTTCTCGAGTTCTTTCGAAAGGTATGGCGGAAGGATCCACGACACCTTACCGCTTTGATGTCCTGGCTCAACTAGCCAACATCCCGGCACGCATTACCTTGTATGAACTTCTTAGACTATCAAAGTCGACCAGAGAAGCTCTACAAGAAGCTCTGGCAAATGTCGAGGTCTTCATGACCCAGGTGCCGAAGGAGGAAGATGTAGAGGATTGCCTCCACACCTCCCCAAATGCTCCCTGCATTACCTTCACAGCAGATGATATGCAGGTTAAAGGGAAGCATGATCGACCCCTGTATTTCACAGGGTATATTGGATCGTCTGAGGTGAACCGCATTCAGGTAGATCCAGGGTCCGCGTTGAGCATCATGCCTCGCCGGGTCATGCAACATCTGGGCATTTCTACTCATCGTTCGAGCCCTACTCAGATAACTATCTATGGGTTCAATGCCAATAGTACCCGTCTGATGGGGATGGTTAAGCTCAAATGCCGGATCGGAGATCTGAAGACGGAAGTGACATGTTACGTCATCGACGCTGACACTTCCTACAATCTATTGCTAGGACGACCTTGGATTCATCGCAACTCCATTGTTCCCTCCACTCTCCATCAAGTCATGAAATACATTAACGAGGGTGGAAAGGTGCAGACATTGATTGCCGAAAGGCATCCATTCAAAGGGTCGAGAATTATTTCACCGACTCTTTGCTGTACCAAGATCCGGTGGAGACGGATGAAGTCCCGCGACCAGAGGAGCCAGACTCTGGTAACGAAGCTGACACCGAGCCCGAGAAAGAAGAATGCCTATGGGAGTTAGAACCACTTGTAAAGAGCACTAATAAGCTCAATGTTGATAATACCACCGACGATGTAGGCGGTTGGTATATTAATGAAGATTTAGATTTTGCGTATTTTTCTGTGTTTGCTTCTGATTCAGTACCATCAGACACTAGCACCAAGTAGACGATGACCCCTGGTCGGCAATAGATGCTTTGACATCGTTGCATGTACCAGTGAAGTCGTCCTTCGAGATATACCAAGATAATGGTAATACGCAAGAATCTATATTCATGGTTCCAGCAAGACGGAAAGGCCAAAAACCAATTCTTTTTGGGCGAATCTCGTCTGAACCAACGCCCCACGAAGAATCGGAAGGCGAGGAGGAATCCCCTCAGTTCGGTCATTATGAACCAAAAGCACTCAAAATGATGAGATGCATAGGGTACGACCTGACCAACAGACCCGGGTTGAACTTCGGCAAAGGAAGGAGGACGCTGCTTCGATCCTTTGTGCCGAAAGGGAAGGCCCCCGATTATTATCATCGGACGCGCCGGGGGTTGGGCTATGTATCAACTCCGGTCCCATCAGCCTCCGATTCTCAAGAATCGTCGAGTAACGATTACTCTTCAGACACATCATCTTGGGAGTCAGATGTCAGTGTCGGCAACATCTTCAAGGAACTTTCAGTGAACATGGTTTCGACAAGACACCTGGAAGATGGAAATGAAGAAATGATCCAATCTGATACAGATCCTTGGATCAAACATTTAAATGCCCTTTGGGACACTCGCTTTGAACAGCGCGAGCCACCCACAGAAGACAAGGTTGTTCAGATCAACCTAGGAGATGAGGCTAACCCTAAGCCCATCTTCATAAGTGACGGCCTGTCACCTTCGGGGAAAAAGGATCTAATATCTCTTGTACAAGAGTATATAGACGTCTTCGCCTAAAATTATGAGGACATGCCAGGACTCGATCCTCAGGTGGCTATGCACCGCCTCAACATCAATCCGGACGTAAAGCCTGTCAAACAACAGCAGCGACGGTTTCGTCCAGAAATAATGGAGGCAATTCAATCAGAAGTCAGAAAACTTATTGATTCTGGCTTCATCAGGGAAGAACAACATCCCGACTGGGTAGCCAACATCGTCCCCGTCGCCAAGAAGAACGGGAAGATCCGGATCTGCATCGACTTCCGCGATCTAAACGAGGCCTGCTCCAAGGACGAATTCCCATTGCCGATCACAGATGTCATGATTGACAATACTTGTGGATTCGAACGAATGTCCTTCATGGACGGATTCTCAGGATACAATCAAATCAAAATGTATCCTGATGACGAAAGCATACCTCCTTCAGGACACCTCTAGGGGTATATATTGCTACACCGTCATGCCCTTCGGACTAAAAATGTAGGGGCAACATACCAAAGGTCCATGAACGCCATTTTCCATCAGCAAATACGCAAAACGGTGGAATGTTATGTTGATGACATCGCGGTAAAAAGCCGCACTAAAGGTGATCACATAGCGGACCTGAAGGTGGTCTTCGACATCATGCGGACTCATCAATTGAAGATGAATCCCACAAAGTCCTTCCTGGGGGTGGCCAGTGGCAAATTCTTAGGATTTGTTGTAACATCCACCAGAATTCACTTGGACCCGGAAAAGGTTCGCGCTATCCAAGAGATGCAACCCCTGAGAAATCTCAAAGAACTCAGGGGATTGCAGGGACGATTGGCGTACATCCGCAGGTTTATCTCAAACCTCTCTAGAAGATGCCAACCCTTCGCTAAGTTAATGAAGAAGGGTGTCTCATTCATTTGGGATGACGCTTGCCAACAAGCGTTCGAGGAAATCAAGCAATACCTCACCCAACCACCAGCCCTTGCAGCTCCGTTATCCGGAAAGCCTTTCCTGGTGTACGTCCGGGCAATGGATCATTCTTTGGGAGCTCTATTAGCTCAGAATGATGATCACGGACGTGAGCAAGCAATCTACTATCTGAGTAGAACAATGATCGGAGCCGAACATCGGTATAACCCGATCGAGAAGGAATGTTTGGCATTAGTGTTCACTATTCAGAAAATGCGGCACTATCTGGTAGGCCAAACTATAAACGTCATATCAAAAGTCAACCCCCTGAGGTTACTTATGACTAAGCCTTCATCATTAAACGGCCGGCTGGCAAAATGGGCCATATTGCTCTCCCAATATGAGATGCACTTTTTATCACAAAAGGCCACTAAGGGACAAGCAGTGGCGGATTTCCTAGCTGAGCACCCAGATCCGAGGGCAGCCAAAGTCTACGAGGATCTCCCAGATGAAGTTGCTGAAGTCTGCCTGACTCAGACATCGTTCGAAAGTCAAGTATGACAACTTTTCTTCGACGGTGCATCAAGAACAAGCCCAAAGGGACACGTAGTAGCGGGGGTAGGAGTAGTACTCGTATCCCCACAAAATTATGTGATTCCCCGAGCTGTCTCATTAACTGAGCCTTGTTCCAACAATGTGGCGGAGTACAACGCTCTTTTGATTGGGATGCAATTCGCCGATGAGATTGGCGTTAAAAATCTCGAGGCATACGGCGACTCTAAACTCATCGTCAGCCAAGTTCGCGGGGAATACGAAGTCAGACATGAGAACCTAGTACCCTACCACAACGCAACTATCCGCATGGCCGAGGGGTTTACAAGCTTCTACATCGACCATGTACCGCGCAGGCAAAATGCGCACGCGGATGCACTCGCATCCCTCGCGGCCTCCTTAGCTCTTCCAGCTGGAGCAATTGAGAAGATATTCGTCTACAGCCACGACCTGTATTGCCCGAGAAATGCTCTCGAGGGCTATCAGGAGTCAAATGGAGATTGGCAAGGCAAAGAAGCACTGGAATTGTCAACCGGTCCAGAGCTTAATGACTGGCGATTCCCCTACATTGATTTCGTCTTATACGACATTCTGCCTGAAGACACCAAAGAGGCGGCTGCCATTCGAAAGAAAGCCTCCAAATTCTATTATAATGCGATTACGCGAACATTGTATCGTCGATCGCATGACGGAATCTTGCTCTGGTGCCTCTCACCAAAAGAAGCCCAAGAGGTATTGAGAGAAGCCTACGACGGTATGTGTGGAGCTCATCAACCTGGCCCAAAACTGGCACATCGACTCCAAAGATTGGGTTACTACTGGCCCAGGATGATTGCCGACGCCGTCACCTATGCTAAAAGATGCCACGCTTGTCAAGTGCATGGGGATTTCATCCATCAAGCACCAGGGTATCTCCACTCTACAACCTCTACCTGGCCATTTGAAATGTGGGGGATGGATGTGGTTGGCCCTATCAGCCCACCATCATCAAAAGGACATCGGTTTATTTTGACAATAATCGATTATTTCTCTAAGTGGGCTGAGGCCATTCCTTTGAAGGAGGTCAAATCATCGAACGTGATCAAGTTCGTGAAACATCACGTTATTTACCGTTTCGGTGTACCTCGGCGAATTGTCCATGACAATGGACCCAGTTCATCAGCCAGGCTTTCCAGAGATTCTGCGCTAAGTTTAGAATCCAGAGTGTGTCCTCAACGGCATACTATTCTGTCGCTAACGGCCTCGCAGAAGCTTTCAACAAGACCATTGGTAAGCTTCTCAAAAAGTTCATCTCGAAAAGTCAACGGGACTGGGACGACAAACTAGGTGAATGCTTATGGGCCTATCGCACAACTGTGCGAACCCCAACTAAAGCCACGCCATTTTCTTTGGTATACGGATGTGAAGCCGTGCTCCCACTGGAAATCCAAATTCCATCTCTACGCGTCGCCTTGACAGCGGAGATGACAACAGAGGAGAGGCATCGACAGCGACTCCAGGAACTGGAGGCCTTAGATGATAAACGTCTGCAGGCCCAACAACAAATCGAGCTCTACCAAGCTCGTATTACCAGAGCCTTCAATAAGAAAGTTAAAATGCGAACTTTCAAGAAAGGCGATCTTGTCTTAGCCGTCAGAAGACCCATGGTAATGACGCACAAGACAAAAGGAAAATTCCAACCCAAATGGGAAGGACCATTTGTAGTAGAGTCAGTCTACTCAAATGGGTCATATCGCCTCATAACCTCAAATGGCGATACACTCATGATGCCGATCAATGGCAGGTTCCTGAAGAAATACTATCCTTAGATGGTATTCTTCCGCTGATCAAGTTAAAAGTACACCTCTGATCAAAGTAAGAAGAATTTCTTCATTATAACATCCGACGCCCCCGACGGCTAAGGATAGAGGAAAATGTTGGCTTCTAAGCCCAACATAAGTCTTCGACAACTCATCATGCTGAGGGGAATATCATGGCTAGCCCAACTCAAACGGTAGTTGGTAAAGGCACCTCAAATCCGTTGATAGCTGAGGTTTTGCTAAAAATCCTAAGTGGACTTGGCTCCACTCTTTCCTCCAAAATCCCTTACCAATTCTCATCCACAGAATGGTAGGTCTACAAAATACAACCATTACTAAGTTAACACTATACCTCTGGTAATGGAAACTTTTCAATATTCCTTGTCGAGTACAAATTTTGTTTGTCAACTCTACACGGAGTATCAAACTTTCAAATTTGTCAAGTTAACACTATACCTCTGGCACTTCAAATTTTCACTTGTCAATTCTCACCAATAGAATGACAGGTCCTTAAATTGCTCTTATCATGAGTTAATCTTTGTCAAGTTAATACTACACCTCTGACAAATTACTGTTAAAGTTTAACACCACACCTCTAAACAGTAATCAGGTTTCTGTCAGGTTTAATATTACACCTCTGACAGTCACTTTTCTTCAGACTTACATATCGAAGCTGAAATGGATGATGCTAAGTTAACATTACACCTCTAGCATCAAGTCATTGCTAAGTTAAACAATACACCTATGGCCATGACTTTCCCTCGAACTTCCTTATACAAGCCGAGATGACCAATGCCAAGTTCAACATTACACCTCTCGCATTACCCTCACTGTCAAGTTAAACATTACACCTATGACAGTGACACTTCTGAGTTAGGTTAATATCACACCTCTGACTCACATCCTTGTCAAGTTAACATTACACTTCTGACAAGACCACTTTCAACCCGTTAAGTTAATATCACACCTCTAACGGTAACAAACTTTCCTAGATTCCCCACGAGTCTAGTCTCACTTGTTATTCTCTTCAACAGAATAACAAGTCTACCTAAAAGCATTGTTAGGTTAATACTACACCATCAACAGTGTTTCCATCAAATCCCCAGGCCAACTGGCAGTGCACTCATGACATGGCACGGATTCGCACTCAAAAGGCGCGCCTCTTTGATGGACGTGCCCCGTCAGCACAGCCATAGTCGCGTCCTTACTTAAAAGGATGCGTCTCTCTGAAGTTCACGTCCTTCCAGCCCGGCTGAACATCGCGTCTGCTTTATGGAATATCAGTCGCGTTTCCATTTCCAAAAGACGCACCCCATGAAAGTCGCGTCTTTAAAGCAGTACTATCTTTGCTCTTCAAAAAGAACTGGCGTTCAGTCCTTACTTCTGCAAATCAGTTTCAACAGTACACTGGCACAAGCAGACGATCGTCCACTCCTGGCTTAAAGCGCGTCCATGACAGACTAAAAGCAATCGGGGAGGTTTAGACTGTGTATCTAGACACTCAACACGATCAACTCTGGTGGCCTCAAAGAGTTCAACAGTACACTCACGAAGACCAACTCCAGATAAGATCAAACCCGGAGCATTAACAGTCCAGTCATAGAGGTGAATTCAGCTAGAGTCCAAAGTATTTCGAAATTCGTCCCAGTTAACTGCGGAATATCGAAAACTTTGGAGGGGGTTCTGTAGGCTGTCTAAAAATCACTAAAAGACAAGCCATTAAAAGGCAGAGTTTCAACCTCAAGGCGCGTGGGCTCGACACCCGCGTCTCAACATCAAGGCGCGTGGGCTCGACACCCGCGTCTCAACTTCAAGGCGCGTGGGCTCGACACCCGCGTCTCAACCTCAAGACGCGTGGGCTCGACACCCGCGTCTCAACCTCAAGGCGCGTGGGCTCGACACCCGCGTCTCACCTCAAGGCGCGTGGGCTCGACACCCGCGTCTCAGCATCAAGGCGCGAGGGTCCAAACCCGCACCTCGGTTATAACCGCCCTGGTTATTGGGCCAGTCACCACCCACATAGCGGGGAAGTGGGGAAGTTGGCCCCTCATCGTGGAGCATTTTTAGGGGGCACGTTCACCCCCTAGGACCTCTATAAATAGCCTCGTTTGCTATGAGGTCGAGGCAATCAGAGAAGGCAGAGGGGAATAGACACAAGGGCGATTAGAAAGGCATCTGGCATCAAGGGGATCAGAAGATCACAGAGAGAGATAGACCGAGACAGGAGAGAGCTCAACTCTTCGTCAGGCTTGCTGCGTACAAGCTGCTCTTTGCCTACCTTCTCTTTGAGAGTTTTGGTAGACAGAGCTGTGCTACTCCCTCTACCAGCCAAAGAGAAGATTCCCTGATCCCGACGGTCATCCGGTCAACGGAGAACAAGATTCACTCTCCACCGCCACACGAAGAACCCAGCCTTAAACAAAGGGAGGATTCAAGACTCAACATCCTCCCTCCCTTGTAACTGGAAGGGAAAAGCAGTTTTGTTGTAATTTTTCATCTGATTCAAGGAAATTTTACAGCACTTCTTTCTCTTTTTTCCGGCGCGTACAGAATCTTCCTTAATCTTTGAGCTAATCAAATGGATTTATATAAATCCAAATTTAACTAATTTTCATTTGGTGTTATCTCACTGATTTGTTCTGATCTTCAGCTAAACATTTGCCCTCATCCTTGATTTTGATTTAATCTGAATTTCAGTAGGCTTTTGGGCTCGTTTCTCTTCCATTTTCTTTAGTAAAGGCCTGCACAAATAAAATGATAAAAATGATTAAATAGCAGAGTTTTTTTTAAGATAAAATACGGGGATGTGACAACAAATATGGAATATCAGTGACCAATCAATTTGGAATTGAAAGCACTTGAAACTTGAAAACTAGAAAATTTTCTGTAACGCCCCGACCCCGGCGATACGGGGACGTCACTGCAACGTATATACGTAGGTCCGAACTACCCTCCCGTATATACGCTAAGCATCAGTACAGACAAGAATCAGAGTACGGAAGCAAATGGTGCATTATACATTCCAACACATATATCCAATTACAGAATTATCACCAGATGTGATTACAATATTACAATAATATTATATCACTGATGCGCAAATGCGGGAATACAAGAGATATACAATATATGAACTGTATAAAAGGGAGCTCACATACAAGTATGCAAGGAACTGTACAAGTGAAGAGTATAAAAGAGCACTCACGAGTTTGCTAGGGAAAAACTCGAGAGGCACAGAGGGGGTCTGGAAGGATGGAACTCTGAAAGGCCTGCTGGGGATCCACGCTACCACTGCGCTACTCCGATCACACGCTCCTAGCTCCATGACCTGGACGTGAGGATCCAGGGGAGTCAAATGATACTCCCCAGGCGAGTGTAGAAGCAAAACCAAGTGGTGAAGCAGGGTGAGCACAATAATGCATATATCAAGTAGGAAATACTCAGGAGGCAGATAAGATAGAGCAGGTATGAATAGACATGGCATGAGAATCATAAAACAGGAAATCCGAATAAAACCAATCCGAGCTACCAGGTAGTTATAACATAATACTCATAAAACAGGAAATCCGATATAAAGTCCCGGAGAATCAAATACGGTAAGGCACATCACAGATTCATAGCCGTTTAAGTTGCAGGCTTTGGTATGCGTCCCATTCCACATACCTCTACTTACAACTTAAAGAGCCGGTTATTATGACACTTTATTATTATTACTCGTCTTACCCATATATCTAGGTATGTGTCTCGGTGTACGGCCAACTCACATACATCCATATATAAGCAAGTCGAGGTTGTTATTGGAAACAAGCGGGGGTATCAACGAACTATGTTTACAGTGGGTCCCGTACATACCCGGGACCACGACCCAGGATTGTTCCGTTGCTAGGTGACGGAACCTGCCGCAAGGCTAACAGGAGGGGCTTATGTATGCCCTATCATACAGGAATAAGGGAGCCAGCTCTCCCCTCGGTCCCCTGGAGGCCCACAGGTCAGACCGGAACATGAGTGCACAATACCTAATGCCACTGTAAACACGAACACATATCGATATCCGCTTGTTTCCCCCGACCCAATACAAGTTGGTACATTTTAGGATTTATTAGTTTAATTATCACTTTACGGGAAAAACAGGTACAGGACATGATCAGGAAAATCGGGTGTACATAAATACTATATAGTCAAGTCACTGCATGTAAAGCAAGAATACAAGTCACTGATCATGATACAGGATAATAAAGTAAAGTTCCCGTAAAGGTGATAATCACAAGTCAGGTATATCATGCTGGGTGTAAGGTGATAGCATGATAGGATGGTGATAATTAACAAGCAACTAAGCATATAAGAGATTGATAATAATCAGGTGGCAAGTTATGTCATACCAAGAGGGTCTAGCCAAATAGTAGTATGTCAGGTGGTCAGGTGATAACACTCTAGATGTCAGGTGATATACATGTGTCAAATGGTAGCACATAACTAACAGGTCTAAAGTAATGCCAAGTGGTAATATAAAAGTAAGGACCCAAAGTCCAACAAGTCCAACGACCACGAAGGGTCGGCCACGCATAGCATAAAGCAATAAAAGACATAGCACATGAAATAAAATACATGAAAGCTAAAGCGAGAACATGCGCAAAATCAATGAAATAAGAAGTAAGAGGGTAGCGAGTGAGAACACTCGCCTGAGTCACCAATATACCGAAATATCCGTAATCCACTGAAGTTTGGGATGCGCCACAAAACCTGATATAAATATGTAGAGAGAAGAGGGGAGAGAAAGAGTTAGAGAGAGAAAGAGAGGTTTAGAGAGAGAAAGTCTAGAGAGAGAAAATGGGATTTTTAGAGAGAGTCTATTTAGAGAGAGAAAGTGAGATTTTAGAGAGAGAAAGAGATGATGAGAGAGAGAATCAGGAGAGAGAGTGTGCGGTTGAGAGAGAGAGAGAGCTAGAGTGAGAAAGAGAGGAGAGAGAAAGAGAGAGGAGAGAGAAACAGTGAGAGAGAGAGAGAGAACAAGAGAGAGAGAAAGTGAAGAGGAGAGAGAGAGTGAAGAGAGAGAAAGAGAGAGAAATCTAGAGAGGGTAGAGAGAGAAACCCTAGAGAGAGAAAGTGGGAATTTTTAGAGAGAGAAAGTAGAGAGAGAAAGAATTAGAGAGAGAAAGAGAAAGAGAGAGAGATGAGAGAGAGAGAGGGAGATGAGAGAGAAGAGAGAGATGAGAGAGAGGGAGAACAGTGAGAGAGAATGAGAGAGAGAGGGAGATGAGAGAGAAGAGAGAGAAGAGAGAGATGAGAGAGAGAGAGAGAGAGAGTGCGGAACAGGGCAGGGGGCAGCAGCCCCCTGCACAGGCCCAGGGGCTTCCAGCCCCTGGCCGGGAACGGCCGCCGGCCGCCGGCGAAGCGCCGGCGGCGCGCCGGCGCTGGGGTGGCCACGGCCACCCCAGAGGAGAGACAGGGAGGGGGCAGCAGCCCCCTCCCTCCAACAGGCCACGGCCAGGGCTGCTGCCCTGGCCGGGCCAGACTCTGGCCGCGGCAGCGCGGCCAGAGGACAGAGGGGGAAAGGGGACGGGGGTCCGCCGGCCCTCGGTGGCCGGCGCAGGCCAGGGGTGGCCGCCGGCCACCCCAACAGTGAGGGAGAGAGAGGGAAAAGAAAAAGAAAGGAAAAGGAAAAAGAAAAGAAGAAGAAAAATAAGAAAAAAGGGAAAGGAAGGGAAGGGGCTCGCCGGGGTCGTTGGGCGGCGGCGGAGCTTGGCCGGAGATGGCGGCGTTGATGGTGGTGGTGGCCGGATCTCGCGGGAAGAGGAGAGAGAGATGGGGGAAATTGAGGAGTGGAGAAGAAGGAGGAGGAGATAGAGAGAGAGGATTGAGGGAGAGATTAGGAGTTGAAGGGAGAGAGAGAGAGAATTTGGGGAAGAAGGAGGAAGAGGAGGAGGTGCGGTCGCTGCACCAGGGGAGAAGAAAAGAAGAAGAAGAGAAAAGAAAAGGAAAAAAAGAAAAAGAAGAAAAGGAAAAGGAAAAGGAAAAGAAAAGAAGAAAAAGAAAAAGAAAAAGAAAAAGAAAAAGAGAGTGATAGGGAGTGATGGATGGGAGAGGGATTTAATGAGGGGGGTGAGGTGGCGTTGGTGGGAAAAAGGAAGGAAAAGAAAGGAAAAGAAAGAAAGAAAGATTTAAAAATAATAATATAATAATAAGGTTGAAAAATCGACTGTCTCCGAAAAATCCCCAAAAATACCCGGAGGTAGAAAACATCATCCTGATGAATAATATGAAATCGGTTTTCAGAAATAAAATCTCATTTTCAAATTAAAAATCTGGAAGTCAACCGCCGATACCGGTCTACACCGGGTCGGCCGGATTTTGATAAATTCAAAAAAATCCCAGAAAATGCATTAAAGAATAAAATATGATTTTAAGACATAAAGTGAAAGCGGAATTCAGAAATTCAATTCCGATTGTAAACTAAAAATCCTGGAATCAGTTAACTACCGACTCCGAAGGAATTTTCATAAAATCATAAAATCCTCAGAAAAAGAATGTAGGTAGAAAATATGATTCTAAGGAATAATGTCTAAAGGACCATCATGAAATTCCTAACTGTTTGTGAAATAAAAATACTGGAATCGGTTATCTACCGACTCCGGTGGAATATCCATAAATTCGTAAAATCCTCAGAAAAAGTATTTAGATAAGAAATGTGATTCTAAGAAATAATACCTAAAGGACCTTCTAGAAATTCCAAGTGGTTTGTAAATTAAAAATCCGGGAATCGGTCAGCGGCACTGGCCGACACCGGTTTTGAAGAAATTCATTTTAATTCCAGAAAAATCTAGAAAATCATGGAAAATCTAATATATTGGAAAATAATATTTGAAACTGAAATCGGTCAAATCTACACATCAGAAAGACTAAATCGAATAATATACTATGATCGGGCCTTCGGTTCAGACTAAGGCTGACTCCGAGTCCACGAATCCAAAACCAAGACAAAACAATTATATAAAGAATTCATAATACAAAACAATTACAGGAAACAAATCGAAAAAATACGATCGGAAAATCTGAATACGCAACTAAGTACGTATTCCGGGAACGGGGTATTACAATCCACCCACCTTACAAAAAATTGCGTCCTCGCAATTGCGTTAAGGGGCAAATTGAATACAAAGGGGACAAAGGCTGGAATTTATACCATTAAGATATGAAGCACTATAGGTAGGGCTCTCAAGTCAACTGAATAATAATCATACTCTGCATTTCCGGCTGAAGATGTCGTGGCTGTGTAATAAATCTTTAGAATAATGCTGAATAATACTGATGATGTCGTGGCTGTGAAATAAATGAATACTGATGATGTCGTGGCTGTGTAATAAAGAAAACCCTGGAAATCCTGAGCATAATAAAGAAGACCGATAATTAAGAATCCCGACTGCTGTCTTCTGAAAGATAGCCAGATCAAGATCGATCTGGAGAATACCAAGCTTCATAGAATTGGCCGAAGAGATCACATAAGAGCTTCATTCTGAACCAGCCACTACCTCTCTAGTCTAGTCATATCTTAAAATAGTATAAGGCTTCATAAAACCAAAACATAAAACCAAAACAGGGAAAGGATAGGAGGAATTTGAAATCAAAGGAAAGATAGTCAAGAATAGATAACTCTGCACTTGCAGTTGGAATGTATAACCAAGACTCATGTATTCCAGTTGCAAATCGCTTTACCATTGATTTGCCTTCTGGACGTACTGAGGAAGTAAGAGCCTAAGCTCTGATACCAACCTGTAACGCCCCGATCCCGGCGATACGGGGATGTCACTGCAACGTATATACGTAGGTCCGAACTACCCTCCCGTATATACGCTAAGCATCAGTACAGACAAGAATCAGAGTACGGAAGCAAATGGTGCATTATACATTCCAACACATATATCCAATTACAGAATTATCACCAGATGTGATTACAATATTACAATAATATTATATCACTGATGCGCAAATGCGGGAATACAAGAGATATACAATATATGAACTGTATAAAAGGGAGCTCACATACAAGTATGCAAGGAACTGTACAAGTGAAGAGTATAAAAGAGCACTCACGAGTTTGCTAGGGAAAAACTCGAGAGGCACAGAGGGGGTCTGGAAGGATGGAACTCTGAAAGGCCTGCTGGGGATCCACGCTACCACTGCGCTACTCCGATCACACGCTCCTAGCTCCATGACCTGGACGTGAGGATCCAGGGGAGTCAAATGATACTCCCCAGGCGAGTGTAGAAGCAAAACCAAGTGGTGAAGCAGGGTGAGCACAATAATGCATATATCAAGTAGGAAATACTCAGGAGGCAGATAAGATAGAGCAGGTATGAATAGACATGGCATGAGAATCATAAAACAGGAAATCCGAATAAAACCAATCCGAGCTACCAGGTAGTTATAACATAATACTCATAAAACAGGAAATCCGATATAAAGTCCCGGAGAATCAAATACGGTAAGGCACATCACAGATTCATAGCCGTTTAAGTTGCAGGCTTTGGTATGCGTCCCATTCCACATACCTCTACTTACAACTTAAAGAGCCGGTTATTATGACACTTTATTATTATTACTCGTCTTACCCATATATCTAGGTATGTGTCTCGGTGTACGGCCAACTCACATACATCCATATATAAGCAAGTCGAGGTTGTTATTGGAAACAAGCGGGGTATCAACGAACTATGTTTACAGTGGGTCCCGTACATACCCGGGACCACGGCCCAGGATTGTTCCGTTGCTAGGTGACGGAACCTGCCGCAAGGCTAACAGGAGGGGCTTATGTATGCCCTATCATACAGGAATAAGGGAGCCAGCTCTCCCCTCGGTCCCCTGGAGGCCCACAGGTCAGACCGGAACATGAGTGCACAATACCTAATGCCACTGTAAACACGAACACATATCGATATCCGCTTGTTTCCCCCGACCCAATACAAGTTGGTACATTTTAGGATTTATTAGTTTAATTATCACTTTACGGGAAAAACAGGTACAGGACATGATCAGGAAAATCGGGTGTACATAAATACTATATAGTCAAGTCACTGCATGTAAAGCAAGAATACAAGTCACTGATCATGATACAGGATAATAAAGTAAAGTTCCCGTAAAGGTGATAATCACAAGTCAGGTATATCATGCTGGGTGTAAGGTGATAGCATGATAGGATGGTGATAATTAACAAGCAACTAAGCATATAAGAGATTGATAATAATCAGGTGGCAAGTTATGTCATACCAAGAGGGTCTAGCCAAATAGTAGTATGTCAGGTGGTCAGGTGATAACACTCTAGATGTCAGGTGATATACATGTGTCAAATGGTAGCACATAACTAACAGGTCTAAAGTAATGCCAAGTGGTAATATAAAAGTAAGGACCCAAAGTCCAACAAGTCCAACGACCACGAAGGGTCGGCCACGCATAGCATAAAGCAATAAAAGACATAGCACATGAAATAAAATACATGAAAGCTAAAGCGAGAACATGCGCAAAATCAATGAAATAAGAAGTAAGAGGGTAGCGAGTGAGAACACTCGCCTGAGTCACCAATATACCGAAATATCCGTAATCCACTGAAGTTTGGGATGCGCCACAAAACCTGATATAAATATGTAGAGAGAAGAGGGGAGAGAAAGAGTTAGAGAGAGAAAGAGAGGTTTAGAGAGAGAAAGTCTAGAGAGAGAAAATGGGATTTTTAGAGAGAGTCTATTTAGAGAGAGAAAGTGAGATTTTAGAGAGAGAAAGAGATGATGAGAGAGAGAGAGAATCAGGAGAGAGAGAGTGTGCGGTTGAGAGAGAGAGAGAGAGAGAGCTAGAGTGAGAAAGAGAGGAGAGAGAAAGAGAGAGGAGAGAGAAACAGTGAGAGAGAGAGAGAACAAGAGAGAGAAAGTGAAGAGGAGAGAGAGAGTGAAGAGAGAGAAAGAGAGAGAAATCTAGAGAGGGTAGAGAGAGAAACCCTAGAGAGAGAAAGTGAGAATTTTTAGAGAGAGAAAGTAGAGAGAGAAAGAATTAGAGAGAGAAAGAGAAAGAGAGAGAGATGAGAGAGAGAGGGAGATGAGAGAGAAGAGAGAGATGAGAGAGAGAGGGAGAACAGTGAGAGAGAATGAGAGAGAGAGGGAGATGAGAGAGAAGAGAGAGAAGAGAGAGATGAGAGAGAGAGAGAGAGAGTGCGGAACAGGGCAGGGGGCAGCAGCCCCCTGCACAGGCCCAGGGGCTTCCAGCCCCTGGCCGGAACGGCCGCCGGCCGCCGGCGAAGCGCCGGCGGCGCGCCGGCGCTGGGGTGGCCACGGCCACCCCAGAGGAGAGACAGGGAGGGGGCAGCAGCCCCCTCCCTCCAACAGGCCACGGCCAGGGCTGCTGCCCTGGCCGGGCCAGACTCTGGCCGCGGCAGCGCGGTCAGAGGACAGAGGGGGAAAGGGGACGGGGGTCCGCCGGCCCTCGGTGGCCGGCGCAGGCCAGGGGTGGCCGCCGGCCACCCCAACAGTGAGGGAGAGAGAGGGAAAAGAAAAAGAAAGGAAAAGGAAAAAGAAAAGAAGAAGAAAAATAAGAAAAAAGGGAAAGGAAGGGAAGGGGCTCGCCGGGGTCGTTGGGCGGCGGCGGAGCTTGGCCGGAGATGGCGGCGTTGATGGTGGTGGTGGCCGGATCTCGCGGGAAGAGGAGAGAGAGATGGGGGAAATTGAGGAGTGGAGAAGAAGGAGGAGGAGATAGAGAGAGAGGATTGAGGGAGAGATTAGGAGTTGAAGGGAGAGAGAGAGAGAATTTGGGGAAGAAGGAGGAGGAGGAGGAGGTGCGGTCGCTGCACCAGGGGAGAAGAAAAGAAGAAGAAGAGAAAAGAAAAGGAAAAAAGAAAAAGAAGAAAAGGAAAAGGAAAAGGAAAAGAAAAGAAGAAAAAGAAAAAGAAAAAAAAAAGAAAAAGAGAGTGATAGGGAGTGATGGATGGGAGAGGGATTTAATGAGGGGGGTGAGGTGGCGTTGGTGGGAAAAAGGAAGGAAAAGAAAGGAAAAGAAAGAAAGAAAGATTTAAAAATAATAATATAATAATAAGGTTGAAAAATCGACTGTCTCCGAAAAATCCCCAAAAATACCCGGAGGTAGAAAACATCATCCTGATGAATAATATGAAATCGGTTTTCAGAAATAAAATCTCATTTTCAAATTAAAAATCTGGAAGTCAACCGCCGATACCGGTCTACACCGGGTCGGCCGGATTTTGATAAATTCAAAAAAATCCCAGAAAATGCATTAAAGAATAAAATATGATTTTAAGATATAAAGTGAAAGCGGAATTCAGAAATTCAATTCCGATTGTAAACTAAAAATCCTGGAATCAGTTAACTACCGACTCCGAAGGAATTTTCATAAAATCATAAAATCCTCAGAAAAAGAATGTAGGTAGAAAATATGATTCTAAGGAATAATGTCTAAAGGACCATCATGAAATTCCTAACTGTTTGTGAAATAAAAATACTGGAATCGGTTATCTACCGACTCCGGTGGAATATCCATAAATTCGTAAAATCCTCAGAAAAAGTATTTAGATAAGAAATGTGATTCTAAGAAATAATACCTAAAGGACCTTCTAGAAATTCCAAGTGGTTTGTAAATTAAAAATCCGGGAATCGGTCAGCGGCACTGGCCGACACCGGTTTTGAAGAAATTCATTTTAATTCCAGAAAAATCTAGAAAATCATGGAAAATCTAATATATTGGAAAATAATATTTGAAACTGAAATCGGTCAAATCTACACATCAGAAAGACTAAATCGAATAATATACTATGATCGGGCCTTCGGTTCAGACTAAGGCTGACTCCGAGTCCACGAATCCAAAACCAAGACAAAACAATTATATAAAGAATTCATAATACAAAACAATTACAGGAAACAAATCGAAAAAATACGATCGGAAAATCTGAATACGCAACTAAGTACGTATTCCGGGAACGGGGTATTACATTTTCAAACTTTTCTATTTAATAAAAACATGATTTTTCTTCAATAATTGTTGTTTTATCCTCTACAAATGAACCATATATATAGGCAATAGGTAAATGTATTTAGAAGAGTAAATTAGGGTATTAGGTGGGTGATTAGACCTAAAACTGCAAAAATACCTATTGGAAAAAAGTCAAAAATATAGCGATTTAAAAAACTAGCTGTTACTGTAGCAGAAACAATCTTTCAGTCGACCGACCGGTCGAGCGCACAACCTATTTCAAAACTAGCCATTGCCAGTCAGTCGACCGGCCGAAACAACAGAAAGCACTGGCATGAGGAATGATCGACTGACCGATCGATCGAAGTGGCAAACAGGGGCAACCAAGGTTTGGCGGCTGACCGGTCATCGGCCTATAAACGTGCACAAACAGGCTGTGCACAAACGGTTGATCGCCCGGTCGACCGGCAGCTGTGCATTTGCTTTGCACATAGGACAGTCGTCGACCGATCGGTCAATCGACCTAGCCCAAAAACTATTTTAAAGATAGTTTTTGAAATAAAACACATTTTTAAATTATATATATATATATATATATATATATATATATATATATATAATTTATTTTGGCAACATATAAGCTATGGGATACATGTTTGAAGCTGTATATAAAAATATGAAAAAATATAGAGCATGTATCAATAACCATTTTGTAAAATACCAAAACCCAAAAACTAGATATGAAATCTTGTATTGTGTGTGCGAGCTTGAACATTAATTCAATATCCTATACTTAAACATTCTAATTCTTATATAGGTTTTACATGTCTTCAAGCATCCTTCAAGTAGGCTTGTCCAAAAATCCATTCTTGCTCGTTTGAGCTTGAATCACATTGTTGAGTAAGCTTGAGCACTTCAACACCTTCCTTTTGAGGAAGAATGAAACTAGATCTTCTTTGAACCTTGAAAAACTTAAACACTTGAATTTATTGATATCTCAAAACTACATGAGTTTTGTAATCAGCAAAACAAGAAACAGATGATTGTAACCTTGAGCCAACATCTATAAATAGGGGCACTATAGAAAAACCCCAACAACAATTTTACAGGATTTAAATCAAGAGTTAAAAAGCGTTTTTAAGTTTAGAGCCTTAAAATCCAAATTTCTCATTTCTTTTGAGCTTACATTTCAGATTCTTTACAAGTTTTCCTCACCCACACAACCTTGGAGCTTCCATTCTCTGTACAAGATTATAAGAGTGTGTTGTTGAGCTTTTATGGTCTTGAGAAGATCACCTACATCTTGTATTATGAAGTTTATGGAGGTTGGTGGCCTTGGTAGAGCTTGCGGGCTTGAATTGTTGCTCCATATATTACGAGATCGAAACGTTGGTTGTAAGAGAGTGAAGTATAGTGAAAATCTTTTTTTGCGGTGAAGGCGGGGACGTAAAGCAAGTGGCTCGAATTTCAAAACATATCCTTGTGTTTGCTTTTGAAATTTTCTCTCTCAACTCAACTTTCTCTATTTGCTATTGCTATACACTTGCTCAATTGATTGATAAATTGTTGTTAGCTAGTTTTTTTTTTAATTCCACAATGATTTTCATAATTGCCTAGTTCTTATAACCATCACCTATTCATTCCCCATAGGTGTATTTCAAAATAGTAAAGTTAAGTTTGTGTGTGCGCGCTTGCACCAAAATGCACTAAAATGAACCAGTAATACATGCATATATTATTGGGAAAATTTTTAATTGCATATGCGTGTGTGTATATGCACCAAACTCAATGAGTCCAATGTGAAAACCAAAATGAACAAAAAATGCACCAAAGTGTGCATGTGTGTGTGTGTGTACATGCACCAAAGTGAACCAAAATGCACCAAAGTGTATGTGTGTGGGTACATGCACCAAACATAATGAGTTCAATATGAAAACATGAATCAAAATCCCCAAAATGAATCAAATTTTAAAATTAATAATTATCCTCTTTAAAGCACCCGGTATCCATCCTTAGTGCTCTTACTCGATCTATCCTGTAATGAGAATGAGAAAAATTTAATTTAGTTGATCCGAAAATACAATGAAATAAACCGGCATGAATACATGACATGCATTGAATATGATTTTCACAAAAAAAATAACTTACCATTAATACAATTCAATAAATATTTCGCCTATTGTTCCTAAACTTTCCTCAATTCTGGATCTGTATCTATTATTTTCTTATTGAACTACAAACATATTAATTACTTGTGTTTACTTTAACACTAACATAAAAACATAAATATGATTTAGATAAAAACAAAAACATAAACAAAAAAAGAAAAATAATTGTAAAACTAACACTAACAAAAAATATAAATCTGATTCATACCTTTCTTGGAATTGGGTTCATTTGTAATGTGATGATTTCACACATAAATCATATAATATAATATTCGCATTGGATAGAATCAAGTTGACTGGGAGACTACAAGAAAAGAAATATTTGTGTAAAAGATAACAATAAAAAACCTAAAGTTTTATCATCAATTTTCAAAAGAATTACCTGAATCTTCCTCTATGAAGCTAGTTTACCTTGTCGGGTTGAATTGATTTGATTCATAATACATGGTGAGAGCCCTGTTCATAAAATTCAAAAATTAAACTTTACTATTAATAAATATTTATATACGTTATGAAATTTTCTTAATTGGTTTAAACACTCACAAGTCAAATATATACAAGATTAATCACCCACAAGTCAATTAGTTTCTTAATTGATTTTCAGACATTCTCCCTAATAAGTCCAACTAATATACAATATCGAGCGATGGGTCTATTACGCACAATGTCCAATGTGAGTTATAAGATATTCATATATGAGAAATTAAATTAAATAACAATTGAACTTTATATATAAAAGATTACTACTTACCCCGTATTGTATGGCGCAAGATACAATCATTGGGTCGGTCCACCTCTTAACATTGCAGATATGACATATCTAGTCTTGTTGAGCGTATCATCTTCATGGGCAAGTCAAATGCAATATGATATGGACAGATAAAGTCATACAAGTAACTAAAGCCCCCATCCACTAACCAATCATATATAGACCTAAAATTTTCAAAAATTACTAAGATTAATCAAATATAAAATATAAAATAATTATTTAATTCCTAAAAATGAATAAATTTTTATGACTTACTTGATATAGACACAAGTGCATGTAGCGCTAATGTCCATCAGGGCAATGGATCTCTTGAGGTCATTACCTTCGAGGGTTATGGGAATAAGCTCCGCTCCAAATACATCTATAGACACAAGAACGATGACCAAGTTTCTATCTCCCACAACCCTCGCGAACGCTGCCACTGCCGTCAGACTGCTATCACTTTCTGGCACGGGCTGCAGTGACTTGGTGACCGACTAGAATGTGTGGTCTCTCCTGGAGTCTCAGGGGGTGCCACCCTTTCCCTTTAGCCGTTGTCTGTCACGATATAATGGCTATTAGTCAAAATTAACATTTAAAATTATAAATATTTATTTTAAAATAAAAACTTGTACTTTAAATTTTGATAAATGAACCTGGGCATCCGAAGTGATAAGATTCTTCGGCCAAGCAACGAAATCACCAATAACATCACGGACGATTGTAATCTCATCGCGTGAAATTGGTAAAAGAGCATCCATGTCCACTGGATCCACTATGCTTACTCTTAGTTTATCGAATCCAAGTGGCCCATTGTGAATAAATTGATCATTACCGTGTAGCTGATCTCGTGGGGACGGAGACGTTACTGTGATGAATATATGCAAGTCAGAAATACCCTGACATATATACACTAAGCATCAGTACAGACATGAATCAGAGTATGAAAGTACATGGTGCATTATACATTCCAATATATGAGTACAATTACAAAGTTATTATAGGATGTGACACAATATTATAAGAATATTATATCACCGATAGGCGCAAATTCAAGAATACAAAGAGATATATAATTATAAACAGTTCTAAAGGCGCTCACAAGTTACAAAAAGAAAACTCGAGAGACGAGCAAGGGGCCTGAAAGGATAAGGCTTCGAACGTTCAACTGCTGATCCACGACGCTACCGCTGCGCAACTCTGATCACCAGGAAGTCTACCATGGTGCAAGCTCCAAAATCTGAACATGTAGGTCCAGGGGTGTTAGAACTTCCCAACGAGTGACAAGATGAGTGCCAAGTGGCGTGCAGGGATAAGCACGCGTGTATCGATAAATCATAAGCATGCATTGGAAACCGTGTCATGGGCACAGACATATAAGAGCAGGTAAGGAGGCGGCAAGTAAAGTAAATATGGTAAAACCAGTATACAAGCCTAAATTACCTACCCGTGAGATTAGTACGTCGAAGGAATAATCCAAACAAGAAAACCCTCTTATATATACATTATATCTCACATCACTGTATCCTGAGTTCATATAACCCGAGTTATCTCCTGAACTATGAAAATATCATAAAACTGATAAATCCGATAATACTAAATACAACCGATACAGGCAAAACCAGCTGTACAAGCTCAGTTTACGGCTTCATAAGACTAGTACATCGAAGGAATAATCCAAATAAGAAAACCCTCGTCTATATACCTTTATCCAATGTCACCGTAATCCAAGTGTATACAACTCGATTTGCAAAATAGCACAATGAATAGTTAATTAGCATCTTATTATTATTACTCGTCTGACCTATATATTTAGGTATGTGTCCTATTGTACATCTCAACACACATACATCCATATTGAGCAAGACAATTTGTTACTAGAAACTGATAGTGAGACCAACGAATTATGTTTACAATGGGTCATGTGCCTGCCCCAGACCATAGTTGAGGGTGTTTTGGTTTCTAGCTGAAACTCGCCGCAAAGCGAAGGAGAGAGGGTCATATTAATATGCCCTAGGGAAGAGGTGTATACAATATAAGGTGGGGTGCAAGCGCGCCCCTTGGTACCTGGAGGCCCTCAGGTAGATCCGAAAGATTTTAGTTGCACAACATCAAATACCATTGTATACGTAACCATAATTGAAGTCCATCAGTTTCCCCTTACCCAATGTGAGTTGGACATTTTATAGATTATTATTATGTAATTATCATATTACGAGAATAGCAGAAGCAGGACAGTTCAGGAGTTACAGGAGTACGTAAGTACTAGAAATACAGGTCACTGTATATAATACAGGATAACATGATAGGATTCCCGAAATATGATAATCACAAGTAAAGTGTTAAGCATCGCAAGTGATAACAAGCAGGTAACAAGTAATAACACGTAGATGTCAGGTGATAGCATGCAGGTGTCAGGTGTCAATTAATAGCATGTAAGGTAATAGCACAACAGATATCACTATCATATATCACAATACAAGAAAACAGTACCGATGCAGGAGATCGGTACGAGTACATGAAAATGGTACCGATACAGAGGATCGGTACGAATACAGGAAAATGGTACCAATACAGGGGATCGGTACGAGTACATGAAAATGGTACCAATACAGGGGATCGGAACGAATACAGAAAAATGGTACCGATACAGGGATCTATACGAATACAGGAAACAATAAAGTTTTGAAAAACATTATAAGCAAAGATTTACATTATAAGCAAAGATTTCAAACTCTTCAAAACCATCAAAGAAAGAATAATAGTTAAATAATCAAGCACGCAAGCGGACAAGCAAGTAAGTGAACATAAAGCTGGAGTGAAGCTAATGCACAACACTAGACGCCATCACGTAAGGCGCTGTTACCACTCGTGACACGGCTAAACGCATACGACGGAGCGAGCGTATGAACGCTATACTACTGCGTGTGGCGAAGCCACGCTCACACTATAAATATGCTTGAACAGAATTAACGATAAAGCGTTGAGCGCTAGGTCTGCCTACTGACCGGGGAAAAATGTTCACCAAAAGTGTCATTTTGAAATTACTAATTAAAGTGTGTGCGCTTTGGCATTCTCGATACTTCTGTTATAGCATAGAGGCTAAATGGGTCGAATCCATAAGGACAGGAGGCGATAGAAGTTTTCACGGTATGTTCACGTGTGTGTTAATTGTTCTTCTATATTTCAAAGAATCAAAAGAAAAGAAAACAAAGAATGAAAAGAGAAGTGTACAGTGAAACAAAGATGAAACATTAAAAAGAATATATTTTTGATTTTTGAGATATATCTAAAACAAAGTGAAAAAAAGATAACTCATAGCTACTAACTACTAATGGCTCCACTAACCATGCAAACCACTTAGTGATAGTTGCCTTACATGTATCCTTAGCCATCACTAGTCCTTAGTTCAAGAGCGTTACAAGCATGACCTATAAGATCACTCATCACATCCAAATTCAAATAAACAAGTGCAAGCTACACTTAAACCATCAAAACTAACTAGTGCAAGCATGGAATAAAGTAATGGTAACTTGTTAGAGAGTTAGATGTTAGAATATTAGAATACATCATCATGAGGCATCAATGGCTCTTGCAAGAGCAAGCCAAGTAGAGGCTATTGAATTCATGTGGATTATCAATTAAGGAGTTAGCAAGCTAGTGAGTGGTAAGTTGCCATGAGAGAAAAAACTAAGCATGTAAAGAGTTAGAGAGAAGAAAACCAATAGAGATAAGGAGAGAACCTTTCATAAGTGTCACCGTCCATTACAAGAACCCTAACCTTCATTCTAGGCATCTCTCTTCCCTATTACATGATCTACAAAGAAAATGAAAAACAAAAAGAAAGAAAAAAATACTGTAAAATACACAAAATGGGAGAAACTACCCCTAAAAACTGTCCTCCTTTCTGTTCTGGAAAACTTGGGGTATTTATAGGCTAAGTGATTGAGGCTAAACCTGCACACAAAATACGAAATTTCAGAACTTATAATAAAAATGTGCAAGTGCTCAATTCTTCCGCTATAGCAAGTGGCTATACGGGTCGTGATCCACAAGGAGGGTTTGCGATGGAAGCGTTACAGTTCTTTATTGAAATCGTTATGAAAACAAGCAAAAGTTCTTCTCTGTTTTATGTTATGAAAATGAAAAATAGTTATAGGTTAAAGTTAGAAGAAAGTGAAAGATTGAAGAAGGTGGAAAATCAGAAAACAGGAAAAGCGAATATGTACAATGAAGTAGAGAAGAAAGAGTTGGAGGAGGTGGTGTTGATCTATACTAAAGAAAGAAAAGAGAAGAAAGGAAAGAAAAGGAAAGAGATACTTACCGAGGTTGAGTGATGACTTACCTGGAAACCGTTGCATGTTCTATCTTTTTACTTCGGAGGCGTTCAACGCATAGATCATAAGCTCGAGCTCAGTCCCCGTGCACATTATATCGTCACGCCTAGCGAGAACGAAGTGATTCGGATCTTGGAAGAGGAGAACGTCTTCATGGACTATCGCTGGCTCTCACGTAGCTTGGTTATACTTGCTTTGAAATTCACTTGTACACTCAACACATACAACCAAGGTAAAGTAGAAGAGGAAGAGGAAAGCAAAACAAATGTAAAGTAAAGCAGAAATAGAAAACAAACAAAGCATTTACCTTTATTACTTGCTGAGACAATGAAAGAAAGGAGTAGGGTACATCGTCGGTGTCACTCTCAACATCAGCCCCTCTCTCTTACTTACATGAATCTTCTTCTACCCTAAGTTACATACAAATTACATACATAAAAAGAAAGACTAAAAACCTAAACTAAGGAATGAAAACTAAGCTAAATTCTAATCTGCATTGACGTCCCTTTTCAGCACAAAGCATGGCCTTTTATAGGCAGAAAAACCAGTATACAGGATCCCGGGGAGGTCGGGGAAGCAAACGCTTCCCCTAACTCCCCAACAATGCCGCGGATCCGTGGCTTTTGCCACGTTTCCGCGGCAAGGGTGTGGCCAGGTGGCCACACCCTGTTGGTGGGTCACCCTGGTTTCTCCTTCTGACTTTATCCTTTGTTGGTTTTGTCGTTTGAGCTCCGGATTCTGACGAAATGGCCTTGGATTCTTGGCTTTAACCGATCGATTTTGAGAGGATTCTTCTCAACCAGTTTCAACCTCTTGATTTTGCCCTGATTTTATGTGTGCGAATTAACTCTGATTTAATTCAGAATTCTGGTGGGCTTTTGGGCTTATTTCTCTTCATCTCCTTAAGGATTGGGCCTGCAAATAAATCAAACAAATAATTAGGACAATGCAGGCTTTTATTCTAAAATAAGTATGGAAATGTGACATTAAATATGCAACATTAGTGACTAATCACACCCCCATACTTATCTTTTGCTCGTCCTCGAGCAAAACAACTAAACTATACTAAGGATTATTAGACCACTTTCGCAGGTCGCGCGATTGCACTGAGCATGTGCAACAATCCGTTAAACCTCTAGGTTTCCCCTAGAGGACGAGTTTTGTCTCGTGAGGGTTTTCAGCGGATTACACCCACAAAATCCATAAAGAAAGGGAAATAAAGAGTTAGTATTTTCGAAAAGCATTTTGAAAGAGAAAAATATTTGAAATATGATTGTAAGATCTAAGCAATCTATAAGTTATAGGAAAGCCGAATTTTTCATTCCTAAACTTAGTCTCTATTCAAAAATTTGTTATCAATCAAAGTAAGGAGTCAAATTGTGCTTCTCATCTAGTCATTGCTTTACCCTAAGTCATATGCACCTTGTGAATGTGAAAATTTTGACTAAGGGTTCATTAACTCTAACTCTTATGCCTTATTTATTTTTATATATATACTTTTTTTTGTGGTATTATTTCTTAGTTTTATTAGGCTTTCTAATCTGCCCATGTAACGAGCCTTTAATCGATGACTTCCAAACCAGACGGTCTTAGGGCATCAGGTGAGAAGACACCCCTAGGACTTAAAGACTCGAGCAAACAAGGCCACAAAACTAAGGATTTTATTATAAGAACCTCTTTTAGGCGTGAATACTTATGATTTATTAGGCACAAATACCCAGCTTAATCAGAGGATTTTTCTTTTCAAACTTATCTAATCATCTTTCGCATAAATACCAAGGCTTGCTTAGGCCAAAGCACCTAGCTAGTCAATAATTAGACTTGTTTTTTTTATTTTTTTTTCAAACTCATCTAATTATCTTTTGCATAAATACTAAGGCTTTCTTAGGCCAAAGCACCTAGCTAATCAATAATTAGATTTGTTTATATATATATATATATATTTTATAAGGCATAAGAATCTTTGTTTTTGAACCCTAAGTGTGTAAGTGTATGAAGTGTGCATATTTTATCAAGGTAAAGATCAAGACTAAATTACTTTGACAAATTATCTTCCTAACTCTATAAATCAAACAAATAATCTTATTTTGACAAAGTATAAGAAATCCTAATTTGGATTTTCCTATTCCTTAAAATTAACTTAATTTCTTACAAAAATAAGTCAAAATATTGTTTCTATTTTTCAAAAAGTTTTTAAAAGTAAAGAAAAATGTTAAATTTTTTTTTTATTTTAAAGAAAAAGAAAAGTTATGTTAGATCCTCCCCCACACCTATCTCATGCATTGTCCTCAATGTATGAATTAATGCATAGATGCATGAAAAAGAAGACAGGGAAGGAAAGTGTTACCTTAAGGTGGTAGTTCCGGTGGTGGTCTGATTGGTCCACGAAACGCGGCTCAATCAACTTTTCTTAGGTCTCGGAGGAACCCACCAGAAGTATCTTTAATATAACCCATTAAAAAGATGTATCCATAAAGGATCTTTATTAAATATTTAACCCCATCTAATGTCCATATTCCATAATTGATTTCGGAGTCAAATTTGTCAACCACCTCGTCCCAGAAAGGAGTATGAAATGATAGAACGGTTGACTTGGACTCAGGAAGGACAGGAACTAATACCGACTCGGGAAGGTGACTTAAATCAAGTAAAGGTTCAAGAGTCGAAATAGGTTCAGAAATTGGGTCCAAGTCAAGAAGTTGAAACTCTAGTCCACATGTATTGTCTAACAATGGAATGTGACTTAATGTGGGTGATTCCAGTTCAGGAATGATAGGTGGAGGAATCAAAACTGACTCTAAAATATTACTCAAGTTTGGTAACACAACAGGAGTCAATATTGATTCAGAAAGTTGAACTGGATCACATATGTGAGAATCTAGGTCACATATCTCATTGAGTTCAATATCAAAAATTGGAGAACTTGCCAATTTATCCATGGGATTTTCAAAATTGTAAAGTTGGTCAAGTTCAACATGATCCTCAAAGATGGGTGATTCAATTTCTTTATGAATTAGTACAGGATCCAATGTTGACTCCGGAAAAAGATTGAAGTCAGGTGAAGATACCGGAGTCATAATCGAATCAGGAAATAGAATTGAATCACTAAGTTGGGGTTCAGGATCATATTCATTTTCAAGTTCTATTTCAGGAAAAGGAAAACTTGCTAAACTGTCAATATCTTTTTCAAAATTTGAAGTTTGGGCAAGTTCAAATGGTTGTTCTGAAATAGAATCTTGATTTCCAAAACTACATGACTCATCGGCTCTAACAGAATGGTTAGTGACATCAGAACTGGTCCAACGGTGAGAACGTAGAGATTCGACCATCATATCTATGTCACGATTACGAGTGTTTTGAGCATGAGTCATGGATTCAAGCATCTTTTCATAGTTGATAGGTTCATTATTTTGATGAAAAGATGAAGACTTGTCTTGGAAGTGGTAGTGAAATTGTGAGTCCATCAGATTTTTGGATTTGTGTTTGGACTCACGCATACTCATTTCCAGAATTGATGGTTTCCTATTTTGGATGGGTGGAACTGAGTATGACTCTTGAAAATATTGTGGACTAGGTGGAGAAGGAGGACAAGTTGGTTGGAAATTATGCTCGGGGGAGGTGAATCCCCACTGACTCGGTGAAGAGTTGAAATTATTATGGAAATTATAGTCATTAGATGGGGGGTATGGGTCATATTGATTCGGATAAGACCAATCCGGCACACTAGGTTGGTTAAAGTCATGATATGCCGGGTTGGTAATATCCGAAAATTGAACTTGGTGTGTAATAAGGATTATTATTAAAGTTGAAAGAATTATTATTATAAGCCATATCACACAATAGAATACACACAAAAAGAAAGATAAGCAAACAAATAAACAAACAAGAAAGAAAAAAAATTCTAACCTAAGTTAGGGTAGACCTAGACCTAGACGACTCCTAACTGGTTAGACTGTTCACAGGAGGTTTAATGTAGACTTTGACCACAAGCTAATCAGCCAGGTCAGGGCAAGGTTGGTGGGAGGTTTTCCGTCAAAAGACGTTCCTTAATTAAATAACCACCAACCTTCGGGCTTTCGGCCCTTAATCCCTTTCCTAGACACTGATTTGGCAAGAGTCAAGTTCCAACACCTTTCCCCCTTAGGATAATCTCCTAATTGAGTCCGAGATGTCCCTAGGGCCAACGTCTACTCATTTTAAGTTAGGCTTGGGTTAGTAAGTGCTTGGATTCTGATTTTTGGGCTAAGGAAGGGTGATTAAATCCCCACCTTATCTTGTTATTGGGTGGTGCCCTTAAGATCAGTTTTTTGTGCAAGTGTACAAGATGAATAAGATGCACTCAAAGCGATATAAATCAACCAAGAGATAGTCCTATTCTAGATGCAATGCAAACATACCTTGCTCCAGCACTCTTCAACAGTAAAAAATAAAGGAATTAAAAAGACACGTGCCTAAAATGCAAATGTCTAATCAATTTTTTATCTTTTCAACAAATATTTTACTGTTGATTATTGGCAGGCTTATGTCATGGCATATAAGAAAAATTAAAGTTGCAGCAAACTAGAATTTGTAAACTAAGCAGCCCTACAAAAGCTGTTAGTAGTCAACTCGTCCTTGCCGTGGATCCGCGGCTTTTGCCGTGGAAACGCGGCAATTCAGAGGGTCCTTGGTCTCTGCTTTTTGGAGCAGAGGCCCAAGGCCACTTGTATGTCACTGCAATAATAATTTTCTGCTTTGCTTGCCCTGTAACCTGCAACAGAGAAGAAAATTCGTTTAGTTCTAAAAAATTTGCAATAAAAATTCAGATTTCAATAAAAACCGTTTTACCCTCCCCGGCAACGGCGCCAAAATTTGATTGAGGCTAAATCTGCACACAAAATACGAAATTTCAGAACTTATAATAAAAATGTGCAAGTGCTCAATTCTTCCGCTATAGCAAGTGGCTATGCGGGTCGTGATCCACAAGGAGGGTTTGCGATGGAAGCGTTACAGTTCTTTATTGAAATCGTTATGAAAACAAGCGAAAGTTCTTCTCTGTTTTATGTTATGAAAATGAAAAATAGTTATAGGTTAAAGTTAGAAGAAAGTGAAAGATTGAAGAAGGTGAAAAATCAGAAAACAGGAAAAGCGACTATGTACAATGAAGTGGAGAAGAAAGAGTTGGAGGAGGTGGTGTTGATCTATACTAAAGAAAGAAAAGAAAAGAAAGGAAAGAAAAGGAAAGAGATACTTACCAAGGTTGAGTGATGACTTACCTGGAAACCGTTGCATGTTCTACCTTTTTGCTTCGGAGGCGTTCAACGCATAGATCATAAGCTCGAGCTCAGTCCCCGTGCACATTATATCGTCACGCCTAGCGAGAATGAAGTGATGCGAATCTTGGAAGAGGAGAACGTCTTCATGGACTATCGCTGGCTCTCACGTAGCTTGGTTATACTTGCTTTGGAATTCACTTGTACACTCAACACATACAACCAAGGTAAAGTAGAAGAGGAAGAGGAAAGCAAAACAAATGTAAAGTAAAGCAGAAATAGAAAACAAACAAAGCATTTACCTTTATTACTTGCTGAGACAATGAAAGAAAGGAGTGGGGTACATCGTCGGTGTCACTCTCAACATCAGCCCCTCTCTCTTACTTACATGAATCTTCTTCTACCCTAAGTTACATACAAATTACATACATAAAAGAAAGACTAAAAACCTAAACTAAGGAATGAAAACTAAGCTAAATCCTAATCTGCATTGACGTCCCTTTTCAGCACAAAGCATGGCCTTTTATAGGCAGAAAAACCAGTATACAGGATCCCGGGAGGTCGGGGAAGCAAACGCTTCCCCTAACTCCCCAACAATGCCGCGGATCCACGAGTTTTGCCGCGTTTCCGCGGCAAGGGTGTGGCCAGGTGGCCACACCCTGTTGGTGGGTCACCCTGGTTTCTCCTTCTGACTTTATCCCTTGTTGGTTTTGTCGTTTGAGCTCCGGATTCTGACGAAATGGCCTTGGATTCTTGGCTTTAACCGATCGATTTTGAGAGGATTCTTCTCAACCGGTTTCAACCTCTTGATTTTGCCCTGATTTTATGTGTGCGAATTAACTCTGATTTAATTCAGAATTCTGGTGGGCTTTTGGGCTCATTTCTCTTCATCTCCTTAAGGATTGGGCCTGCAAATAAATCAAACAAATAATTAGGACAATGCAGGCTTTTATTCTAAAATAAGTATGGAAATGTGACATTAAATATGCAACATTAGTGACTAATCACTAAGCAGGGCACCAGGGAAGCATCACGGGGCCACGAGTCGAAACTCGACACGTGGCTCCACCAGAAGGCCACGAGAACAAGGTTTTTGCCCCGTTTTCATGGCCCTTCGGGGTCGCGTGCGCCATGCTAGTGAGTGCAGGCTGCTGGCTTGTCCCCCTGTTGGTTCTCCCTGCTGGTTTTTGATTTTCTGCTACCAGATTTGATAGATTAACTACCCAAAGTCAATGGTTATATTTTAGGCTCTAAAATCACCAATAAATGGGATTTTTAGGCTTCTTCTTCATTCCACACCATGGACCTAAGAACACACAAGGAAACCATTATTAGCAATATTTTATATAGAATAAATGTAAAGATGTGGTATGAAATATGCACAATAGAGACTAATCACCTACCATGAGTAGCTAAAAGACCTGACGGTCTGAACGCATTCCTTCTTTCGAGAAAGTGGGTTAGAGCCCAAAAGGCTGAAGGGCCGAAGGCCAAGTACCTGCAGAAGTGTTAGTACCAAACACACGCATGTAAACATAGTAACAGGTAATAACTAAACTATCAATAGAGTAGTGAAGCCCGGAGGCTGAGCAAGACAGAAATAAAGTCAGCACGTAGATAAGCGAACAATCAAGCTGAGCTAAGCAGGCTGGAGCGAAGCTAGGCACAACGCTAAATGTTATCACGCTTGGTGTAGTTACTGCTCGCGGCGAAGCCATGATAACATACAGCTATCGCTCATGGTGTAATGATTAGTCACATATATTGCATTTATATTGTCACCTTACCATACTTTTTAGCTAATAAATCCTATTAATAAGTCTTCTTTTTCTTTGTTAAATGTAGGCCCAAGTGCTAAAAGAAAGAAAAGAGAAACAAGCCCAAAAGCCCACCAAATTCTGATTTAATTCAGAATAAATTTGAAATGAAGGAACAAGGGCAAAATCTTGGCATATCAAGAGGTTGAGAAGAATTCTCCCTGAATCAAGCGGTTGAAGCCACACAATCAAAGGCTGTTTCGTCAACGTTTGGAGCAGAAATAAGAAAACCAGCAGAAGATACGGGCAAATCATCAAACCAGGAGATCCCCCCTTTGGGTGTGGCCACCTGGCCACACCAGGGTCGCGGAAACGCGGCCCTAGCCGCATTTTTGCGGCTTGTTGGACTCTGTTGGGGGAGCGTTTGCTCCCCCAATCTTCCCGGGATCCTCCCCTTTTGGTTTTTCCCTATAAATACTGGTTTCAGCAAAGAAAAAGGGAGCGAAGACTAGGATTAGAATTTTTGTTCATTTTCTAAGGATTTAGGTTCATTGTTAGCTAGCACAAAAGTTGTATTCTTATTTTTTAATTTGTAGTCTAGTATCAAAACTTGTGAGAGAGAGGAATTGAGGGCTTGTACTTGGGATTGAAGTGACATCAATACAAGAGTCGAGCAGTCTTCCACTTGTAGTACGGTATGGTTTGCATTATTTCTATGCTTTCTTCTTCGTTTTCCATGGGCAACCAAAACGGTTTTCTGGGCTCGCTATTGTAACTCTCTCTTGTTCTTCTTCTCTTCTGTTTTTAAAAGAAAAAGACCTAATGAATCATTTGTATGCCTTACTTAAAGCCTTTCTTTTTGAAAGTGTTCTTGAAGGCACATAAGGATGGGTTTGGATTGTTAAACTCTAACTTCTTTCATGAACGTCTCTTGAATTTTTTTACTTCATTCTTGCTTCTTTGCGCTTGATGATTTAATATTCAATTCTAAACGATTTCTCGAAGAAAAGACTAAACTCTTCCAACCATCTTATGTGCTTTACTTCAAACTTTCTAAAAATCAACTTTAAGTTTTGCCTATGATCACTTTGAGGCACTTAAGATTTTAATAGAAGAATGAACAATTGAGTAGTGAGATAGTGAGCCCAGATTTTCTTCATTATTATAATCAACAAAACAATCTTCGAACTTTTTAAATCACCTCCTCCAAAGCCTTTTCTAAAGTTACAATTTCTCATTTAATCATCTCTTTCTTTCCATTCTGTTTTTCATTAAAAAACGAACACAATTCTTTGTTTTTAAACCATTCACCGAAAAGCTTCCATCGCATTCCTCCTCGTGGACACGACCTGTTAGCCACAAGCTACACGGTAAATTCTTAAACTCTTTGATTGTTCTTCCATTTTAGCAATCAAATTTTGGCGCCGTTGCCGGGAAGGGAACGGTGTATTTGTTTTCTAACAAGTTTTGTGTGTTGTTTCAGGGACTTAAAGATTCAGATTTAGCATTCAATCTTTGCAAGAGAAGACTTGCAAATTCTATGCCCCTACTCTCGAAAGTAGGAAACATAATTTCAAGAAATTGCGTTGCAAAAATACTGAAAATTCATTGGACTACTAAAAACTCTTTTTTGCAGGACATATTGCTCGCAAAAATTTAAGTTTTTGTATGTTATATTTGTGCTATTTCTGCTATCCACCATCCCTGTTTTAAGCCAACAGTAAAACACTTGTTGAAAAGTTTAAAAAATTGATTAGACGTTTGCATTTTAGGCACGAGTCTTTTCAATTCATTTACTTTACTGTTGAAGAGTGCTGGAGAAGGTACGTACGCATTGCATTCAGAATAGGACTCATCTCTTGGTTGATTTATATCACTTTGAGTGAATCTTGTTTATCTTGTACACTTGCACAAAATTGATTTTAAGGGCAATACCCAATTACAAGATAAGGTGGTGATTTAATCACCCTTCCTTAGCCCAAAAATCAGATTCCAAGCACTCACAATCCCAAGCTTTTTAATAAAATCTGATAGACATTGGCCTTAGGGACATCTCGAACTCACTAGGAGATTATCCTAAAGAGGGAAGGTGTTAGAAATTGACTCCTGCCAAATCAGTGTCTAGGAAGGGGATTGAGGGCCGAAAGCCCGAAGATTGGTGGTTACTTAATTAAGGAACGTCTTTGACGGATAACCTCCCACCAATCTTGCCCTGACCTGGCTGATTAGCTTGTGGTCAAAGTCTACATTCTACCTCCTGTGGACAATCAACCAGTTAGGAGTTGTCTAGGTCAAAGTTACCTTAGACTAGGTTTGGTTGATTACTATTGTTGACTGTTGGTAAACTTGTTTGTGATTGTGATTGTGTTTGTGTATGCAAGTGTGGTCGAGAGACCCTAATTCATCTAGGTTGACTAGAAACACATCACCACCCAAGTTTGAACCAAGACCAAATCTGGTAATGGCTTAATCAACATCACTGCAGGATAGGTTCTACCCCATTAGAACCTCACTTTCATCTTGCATTCTACTTCCATCGGTTGGTGAATACAATTTTGAGCTCAAGCCTCAATTCATCAACACACTCCCTAAGTTTCATGGTTTAGAGTCTGAAGATGCCTACTTCTTCATAAGAGAATTTGAGGAAGTATGTCTAATGATGAAAATCCCACACCTTGTAGACGATGCTATTAGGTTAAGATTTGTTCCTTTCGCACTTAAGGACCCAGCAAAGAAGTGGCTCTACAGCTTAGCGGCCGGTTCTATCACATCCTGGGATGGTTTCATCAAGGTCTTCTTGAAGAAATTCTATCCAAATCATAAAATCGCTCTCATTAGGAAGACGATCATGCAATTCAAGTAAGAACCTAGTGAACCGTTCTGGAGGTACTTTGAACGCTTTAAGGACCTCCTTGTCCAATGTTCACATCATGGAATAGAGAAATGGCGATAATGCCAAATTCTTTATGACGGTTTAGACTATTCCACCAAAACCCTCTTAGAAAGTATGTACCAAGGGGGTTTCTTGCAGAAAGATGAAAATGAAGGATGGGATTTGTATGAAAATCTAGCTGAGAAGACCATCAATGGGAATCTGCTAGTGAGACCTCTAGGAACCCTAACTCAATCTCTTCAAAAAGAGGTCTCCATTCTATCGAATCATCCATCGCTAATGAGGCTAAGTTAGCTAACCTGGCTAGAAGACTGGAAGCTCTAGAAACGAAAGAACCAAGTCCAGTCAATCAAGTCAGCCCGAACCAATTTTCAACCCCGGGCTGCAGTTACTGTCAAGCCATGAATCATGTGTTCTAGGAGTGCCCTGTGTTTCAGGCTCAGCAACCCTACCATAAACCGATGAATGCGGCCTTTTCAAGGCCGAACAACAATCCTTACGCACCAACGTACAATCCCGGCTGGAGAAATCACCCTAATTTCTCATGGAGCCAGAATAACTCTGACCATTCACAATCAATCATGCTAGCCACTTCCATCATGGTAATAATTCTTCCAATCATCAACCCAACTTCTCTAATTTCCATAATAATTCTCCCAACCATCCACCTAACTTTTCACATTATCAATAGAACTTTCCCAACCAAGCTCCATAATACTCCTTCCAGAATCCTCAACTAGAAAGGAGAATGACTGACTTTGAAAGAAACATGAAAAGATATATGAAAAATCAAGATTCTCTCATACAAACGATCCAGAGGTTAGAGGTTCAAATGAGTCAACTAGCCACTCCGCAGACTGATAGACAGAAGGGTACCTTACCTAGTCAGCCAATAACCAATCTGAGAAATTCTCAATAAGCTCATTTGGCTGAGGATCATTCAGTGAATCAATGTAATGCTGTTCATACATTGAGGTCAGGAAAGAGAGTTGATAATCAAGTGTCAACACCAACCAATCCCATTCAGCACAACCAAAATCAAGCATTCACCTCATCTAATCCAAAACCTTCCAATTCTGACGAATCTGAAAAAGATAAGTCAGCCAGCCAGGTGCACCAGCCTATAGTACCATTCCCCAATAGGCTGAAAAGCAACAAGCAAAATCCTCACATGGACAAGATAATTGAGATATTTAACCAAGTGAAGATAAATGTGCCACTTCTTGATGCCATCCAACAAGTCCCTTCCTATGCTAAGTTTCTTAAGGACATGTGCACCAAGAAGAGAAAGACTAATGTACCAAAAAGGTCTTCTTAGCCACTAACATTAGTGAGCTACTATCGGGTCCGATCCCTGTTAAGTACAAGGATCCAGGTAGTCCCACCATTGCCTGCACAATAGGACAAGCCGAGATTAGTCGTGCACTTCTTGACTTGGGGGAAAGTATCAACTTGCTTCCATTCTCAGTTTATCAACAACTCGGGTTGGGCGATCTTAGTCCAACTCGAGTCACCATCCAACTGGCTGACCGTTCTGTTAAAGTTCCAAAAAGGGAGATTAATGATGTCCTGATCCGGGTAGGAGAGTTCATTTACCCTGTTGATTTTATAGTTCTGGAGACACAACCTGTGTCCAACTCTAATCATAGGGCTCAATCTCCTATTATCCTAGGGCGACCATTCACTACTGCTAATGCCATCATCAATTGTAGGAATGGGTCTATGAGGTTAACCTTTGGGGACATGACTAGAGAAGTCAATGTCTTCAATCTAGGAAAACAACCCCGTAATTTTGAGGACCAAACATTTGAAGTCAACCTAATTGAGAACTTGACAAGTGAACATGGGGAAGAATTGGAATTAGAAACAGAGTGTGACTTCGGATTAGAGTCTGATGACTTTAATCTTGATCAGGTTGTAGATTTTGCTGTGAATTGGGCCTCGAACCCTATTTCACCAGTAATGGAGCCAACAGATTTGACTAGTCCTTCCAGTGAGCCTTCCTCTTCCTTAGAATTGAAAGCCTTACCTGCGCATCTCAAGTACGCCTATCTAGGCGAACAAGAGACTTTTCCTGTCATCATGGCCTCCCATTTAAATGACGGGAAGAAGAAGATCTTAAAGCAATTCTAAGAAAACATAGGGAAGCCATTGGGTGGACTATGACTGATATTAAGGGATTAAGTCCAACCATCATTCAACATCGCATTCATCTCAATGAAAATGCCACCCCTAAAAGAGACCCGCAGCGTAGGTTAAACCCTATAATGAAAGAGGCTGTTCATGCTGAAATCATAAAACTCTTAGACAATGGGATAATTTATCCCATTTCTGATAGCCAATGGGTCAGTCATGTCCACGCGGTTCCAAAGAAATCCGGTTTCACCGTAGTGGAAAACGAGAACAAAGAGTTGGTTCAGACTCAACTTCCCACGAAGATTCGAGTTTGCATCGACTATAGGAAGCTTAATGCTGCAACTCGTAAGGACCAATTTCCACTTCCCTTCATTGATCAAATGCTTGAACGTTTGGCGGGTCACGAGTATTACTGTTTCTTGGACGGTTACTCGGGGTATAACCAGATCCCTATCGCTCCTGAGGACTAAGAAAGACTACGTTTACATGTCTATTCGGGACATTTGCTTATCGTCGAATGCCCTTCGTCTTATGCAATGCCCCAGCAACGTTTCAACATTGCATGTTAAGTCTTTTCTCTGATATGGTAGAACAATTCTTAGAGATCTTTATGGATGATTTCTCCATCTACGGAGATTCTTTCACTCAATGTCTCCACCATTTAGAACTCGTCCTCCAACGTTGTCCTAAGAAAAATCTGACACTGAACTGGAGAAATGCCACTTCATGGTAAAATATGGAATTGTCCTGGGTCATGAAATCTCCATGAAAGGAATTGAAGTGGATGAAATCACCTAGAGGGGGGGGGGGGTGAATAGGTGATATAGCTAATCTAGAAACTAAATGCGGAAGCTAAAACTAATTTGCAATTACACTTAGTACAACCAACGAGTGTAGCCGAATTCCCCGTGAAGGGCTCTGGACTAACTCCTCTTGATTCCCCTAGATAAGGGTTGAAGTGCTATATGAAGCTCTTGTGGTTAAGTATAAGTGAGGCACACACAACAATCCAAGCATATAAGGATGATACAAGCAATATGAATGATGCAAGGCACAACACAAGCAAATAATATATGATGCTATGAATGATGCACAACACAAATAAAGAGAGGGTTAAGAGACAATGGATCAAACGCAAACACAAAGATATGTTTCGAGGTTCGAGCCCCTAGCTCTACGTCCCCGCCTTCACCGAGAAGGATTTCTAATCCACTATCTTGTCCACCGAGGACTCCCACCGAGGGAACCTCCACCGAGGAGGATTTGTACAACAAGGGAGTACCGAACTCCTCTCTCAAACACCACCTCACAATCGAGGGGTAGGCCCGTAGCCAAACAACCACAAACACCTCTACCGAAGAGGGATACAAACCAAACTCCACCTCTCACTAGAGGGAGCAAACCAACAATCTCAACCTCTACCAAAGAGGGAGCACCCACAAAGAAAGGGTTTACAACAAGGTGGTATCTTTCAACCACAAACAATCTCTTTTCCCACAAAACAAAAGATCCTAATAGAATAGGATAGAATGATAGCTCAAGTGTGGAAAAAACAAAGTGTTTTGATCAAAGAAAATCTCTTGGAAAAATACCAAATTGATATAGAAATTAAGAACAAGAAACCAATTCCCAAAAACCTATTTTCTTTGAAAATAACAAAACACTTAAAAACAAACAAGATTGATCTTTTTGCTCTTTAAACACTTTTGAAAACTTATTTTTAAAACCAGAGAATGGGAAAATTTTTGCTCTATAAATCTTGGCCAAAATCCCAAAGGAATGGGGTTTATATAGGCCCAAAACAAAACTAGCCGTTAGGCTGAATTCTCAGCCTGAGTCGGCTGGCGGTCGACCGCCCGGTCGACCGCCAACGGTCATAAATATGACCGTTGGAGCATCCCGGTCGACCGCCCGGTCGATCGCAGATTTACAGAGAGCAAAGCTCTCTGTCCGGTCGACCGCCCGGTCGACCGTCCCAGATGCCTGGCCAAACGTGCACAGGGCTGTGCACGTCGGTCGACCGACCGGTCGACCAACTCTGGAACACGGTCGACCGGCCCAGTCGACCGCCAAAGCCTGGCAGTCAAATTTTCTGGGACAGAAAAATAGTTTAAAAATATTCTTAAAAATACTTAAAAATCTTCTAAAAATCCCCAAAAATAGTTTTAACATTTTGCATTGATATATAAACATGTGATAAAAATTTCAACTCAAATATCAAGCAATTTGAACTATTTTTGTGTCTTATCATTTTTACCACCAACCAAAAACTGTATTTTATCAAACTTGAATTTTTCTCAATAGGAAATCTGATTTTTCTTAAAACTCATGAATAGACATATCAAAATAAGTTTGTTTAAGATATGAAGCATGTATGTATATTGAACACATCTAATATGCATAAAAACCATTTAAACTTGTTTTGATCTAAACTATTCATGAAAACCAAAATCCATAAAACGTGTGTGTTGTGCACTTGAGCATATCAACTATTCTTATCTTTACACATGGATCTAAAACACACTAAACTCTATGATACCTAAGTCTTCTTGACGATCTTCATCTTCAAGCCGACTCGGTCTAAAATGTGATCCACGAGCGAGGCTATGTATGATCTTGATGCTCGGGCTCTGGAATCACCATGTGAAAGCTTCCAAACTCCTTTGTTGAAGCTAATCACCAACTAATATCTTGATTAATGATCTGAAACTAAAATCACAAGATTATTAGTAAACATAACTACATGAGTTAATCATCATCAAAACTAGAGAGGAAGGCCTCCGGGACAACAATCTCCCCCTTTTGATGATGACAAAACTCATGGAGCTATATATGCATGGATTAAAGTTAAGCTTCAAAGAAGCTCCCCCTTAACTCATGTATAAACAAAGAAACATAAATATGCAATGCATGCTAAACATGAAACATGCATGGACATGCATAAAACATAAGATGCTCTTATATCAATTGAAATTTTCTAGGTATGCATAAAACATAAGAGCTCTTATACCAATTGAAATTTTCAAACAAAAACAAAACATGTAAACATGCTCTAGTTACCAATTAAACTTAATATATGCAAAACCATAAATATGCATATAAAATTCAAACTCAAAATCTTTCTCTAGATACCAATTAAACTTAATATATGCAAAACCATAAATATGCATATAAAACTCAAACTCAAAATCTTTCTCCCCCTTTTTGTCAATCATCAACAAAGGGGTAAAAACCAAAACAATAAAATTTTCTCCCCATTTTGTTCGAAACAAAGAATCAACAAAAGGGTCAAAACAATAAAAACAATGTTCTCCCCCTTTTTGTCTAAAACAAAAACAAAGTCAATAAGGGGTGACATTAAACATGATACCAATTAAAAAATATGTCAATGAAGTGCCTTTTGATACCAATTTAAAAAATGAAAACAACATCTTGATACCAATTGAAATAATTGTTCATTTTAAACATATGATATCAATTGAAATTATTATTTTCTATCATAAAGTAAGGGAACAAAATCCAATTGAAAACTAAAATATGAGTTTTCTCCCCCTTTATGAAAAACCAACTAAAAACATGCATAAGCTTGTTTAAGGATACCAATTGAAAACTAATTAATTGAAACATGATATTCATTTAAACATACAAGCTTAAGCATAAACAAAATATATATGTATAAAAAAATTTAATACCAATCAAAATTGATACTATTGGAATTGAAAGCATACATACATACAAACATATATGAGTATACAAGAAAGGTCAAAATTGATACCAATTGAAAGAATCCAATGATACCAATTGAAACAACAATAATATCAAAGTATAACTCATATAACCTATCCTCCCAATCATGTTCAAGTTTAAAATGATTTTCACTATAAAGCATACATGAGCATGATCTCCCATCCAACCGCCCGTTGAAGGTAGGGGTTTTCAAAAATAGGTTTAAAAATTGAAGTATGTTTGAAAAATTCTACCAAAATGAAGAATACGAACTAGTTAAATGGAAAAACTTGTTAACTAGTACGAAATCCTTCAAGCAAGGAATAAAAACAAATTATTTTTCATAAAAACATGAAATTCACAAAATAGCTAACACTCATAATCAATGAAGCATAAATATAACTCATGAAAACAAAATATGAGTAAACAAGAAATGTTAGTGTACAAATACAATGTGAAGAACATGATCATGAAAGTATTCAATTTAGCTCAATATTCCTTGAAACAAGAAAATCATCAAAACTTATTTAATCTTCAAGGTATATGTATGTCTTATACAAACTAAAGTATACATACATATCCAAACACAATGAGTCCACAAAGATATATGCATGAAGGCACGTGGCTCAAAAGGATGTATATGTATAAACAATAGTTTGGATAAAATAGACATATACATGAAGTTAAACATAAACACAAAAACATGAAACAAATCCAAAAATGGGAATATAAGTTTAAAATGCATGAATCATCAAAACTAGACTATACTAGCACATCTAATGGGAACAAATAAGCATTCAAGAGCAAACATATATAGATTTATTTGTGGCCCACTATATGCACAAATATATACCTAGTCTTAATGAAAACTAACATTTAAACATCTATTCAAAACATGAAGCATAAAACAAGACAAAAATCATCATGATAAACATAAACATGATTATAAATCCATATGTTATTAGAGCTATGATAAACATGATAGCTAAACAATGATGAGAACACAAAAATAATAGTCTATATTAAACATGGGTGTCTCAAAAGGCTATACATGCATGTCAATGATCTAATAATCATGGCATTATCATAATAATTTATAAACATCAAAACATGCTGTAAACAATGAACATGGAAAGCATGCAAATATAAACGGGAGTTAGAGATCGATACCAAAACCGATGAAGGCACATCTCTAGTTCTCCAAACCAAGGTGGTCCTCCCACCAAACTTTCCTTGAAAGTGATGCATCCAAATAGTCCTCATGAAGCTCGGAACGCATTCACCTCAAGGCACCATAACTCTCACGTCATGTGAGAGCCCAAACCTACATCATAAACAAGAGGGGTGGTCTTTGGTACCCATATCTTTTTGGGTCCATGGGGGTTAGTACCTTCCCTAACCCAAACAAATTTATTTGCTAAATTTACATTATGTATTCTATCAAAGTAAAATTTAGCAAGGTGGCCCTTACATCCACAATGTGTACAAGTATACACATGAGCATACATGTGATGGATGTGATCGTGAGGAGCATGTGTATGCTGTGGATGGTGTGCATGCATAGATGGAACTTATTTCTTTTGAAATAAGGATTCCAAATGTGTATGGCTCTTGGCACATTGGCTCAAGGTGGAGCCCAAACAAACAACACTCTTCTTAAGCATGGATATATTATTTTCAATTAAAGAAGAAGTGTGGCATGCTATAGATGAACTAGGTGAAGCTATCCTAGCATGGCAAACATGAGAATCTATATTATTTTTCAAAGAAACATTTTTCATTAAACAATCATTTAAATCTTTTGTAATTGAAGCAATTTTTATTTTCAAAGAAACATTCTCTTTTACAACAAAATCAAGTTTTGAAGTTAAAGACTCATTTTTCTTCAAAACTTCATTACAATCTTTTTTATTTTTCAAAATCTTGTTTTCATTTAAAACAAGTTCAAGTTGGGTTTTCAAGGAGTCACACTCATTTGAAAACTCAACCTTCTCTTGTAAAGCCATCTCAAGTTTTGAAAATAAATCCTTATTTTCTTTTGATAATTTACAAGTTTTCTTTTTCAAAATTTTATATTTTTCAAGGAGGTTCTCACAAACAATAGATAACTCTTCATTCAAGGCATTGGCATCCATATCATCATGATCATCAAATGAAGAGCTAGCACTACCTAGTTGAGTATCCGAGTATACCTCAAGGGAGTCATTCCCTTGGACCATAGAGCATTGTTGTGGCTTGGATTCATCTCCACTAGATTTCTCCTCTTGTTGGATTGGTATTTGAAGCTTGGAGGTGGATGTGGTTGTCAACTTGTTCCACACTGCAAAGGCAGAATCAAGGTTAGAAACAAGCATAAGATATTCTTTAGAAAGTGTGCTTCTAATAGCCTCAAGGGCTTGTGCATTGGCCCCTATATGATTGCTATTACCAAGATAGCATTTCTTGGTAGCGGCAAGGAAAACATGCAAACCTAGGGTCTTCAAATAGCTACTCATCATGGCCTTCCAAATCTCAAGTCTAGAAATATCAAACATAGGAGGGCTATCCATGAGTGCAAACTAAATGTGTGCAAACAAAAATATGTGCAAATGCAAATGTAGATTAGCTAAACCAAGATCTCACTCCTAGGTTGTTAAACTAAGTATCAGGAGCGTAGGCTCTGATACCAATTGAAATCACCTAGAGGGGGGTGAATAGGTGATATAGCTAATCTAGAAACTAAATGCGGAAGCTAAAACTAATTTGCAACTACACTTAGTACAACCAACGAGTGTAGCCGAATTCCCCGTGAAGGGCTCTGGATTAACTCCTCTTGATTCCCCTAGATAAGGGTTGAGGTGCTATATGAAGCTCTCGTGGTTAAGTATAAGTGAGGCACACACAACAATCCAAGCATATAAGGATGATACAAGCAATATGAATGATGCAAGGCACAACACAAGCAAATAATATATGATGCTATGAATGATGCACAACACAAATAAGAGAGAGGGTTAAGAGACAATGGATCAAACGCAAACACAAAGATATGTTTCGAGGTTCGAGCCCCTAGCTCTACGTCCCCGCCTTCACCGAGAAGGATTTCTAATGCACTATCTTGTCCACCGAGGACTCCCACCGAGGGAACCTCTACCGAGGAGGATTTGTACAACAAGGGAGTACCGAACTCCTCTCTCAAACACCACCTCACAACCGAGGGGTAGGCCCGTAGCCAAACAACCACAAACACATCTACCGAAGAGGGATACAAACTAAACTCCACCTCTCACTAGAGGGAGCAAACCAACAATCTTAACCTCTACCAAAGAGGGAGCACCCACAAAGAAAGGGTTTACAACAAGGTGGTATCTTTCAACCACAAACAATCTCTTTTCCCACAAAACAAAAGATCCTAATAGAATAGGATAGAATGATAGCTAAAGTGTGGAAAAAACAAAGTGTTTTGATCAAAGAAAATCTCTTGGGAAAATACCAAATTGATATAGAAATGAAGAACAAGAAACCAATTCCCAAAAACCTATTTTCTTTGAAAATAACAAAACACTTAAAAACAAACAAGATTGATCTTTTTGCTCTTTAAACACTTTTGAAAACTTATTTTTAAAACCAGAGAATAGGAAAATTTTTGCTCTACAAATCTTGGTCAAAATCCCAAAGGAATGGGGTTTATATAGGCACAAAACAAAACTGGCCGTTAGGCTGAATTCTCAGCCTGAGACGGCTGGCAGTCGACCGCCCGGTCGACCGCCCGGTCGACCGCCAATGGTCATAAATATGACCGTTGGAGCATCCAGTCGACCGCCCGGTCGACCGCAGATTTACAGAGAGCAAAGCTCTCTGTCCGGTCGACCGCCCGGTCGACCGTCCCAGATGCCTGGCCAAACGTGCACAAGGCTGTGCAGGTCGGTCGACCGACCGGTCGACCAGCTCTGGAACACGGTCGACCGGGCCGGTCGACCGCCAAAGCCTGGTAGTCAAATTTTCTGGGACAGAAAAACAGTTTAAAAATATTCTTAAAAATACTTAAAAAATCTTCTAAAAATCCCAAAAAATAGTTTTAACATTTTGCATTGATATATAAACATGTGATAAAAATTTGAACTCAAATATCAAGCAATTTGAACTATTTTTGTGTCTTATCATTTTTACCACAAACCAAAAACTGTATTTTATCAAACTTGGATTTTTCTCAATAGGAAATCTGATTTTTCTTAAACCTCATGAATAGACATATCAAAATAAGTTTGTTTAAGATATGTAGCATGTATGTATATTGAACACATCTAATATACATTAAAATCATTTAAACTTGTTTTGATCTAAACTATTCATGAAAACCAAAATCCATAAAACGTATGTGTTGTGCACTTGAGCATATCAACTATTCTTATCTTTACACATGGATCTAAAACACACTAAACTCTATGATACCTAAGTCTTCTTGACGATCTTCATCTTCAAGCCGACTCGGTCCAAAACGTGATCCACGAGCGAGGCTATGTATGATCTTGATGCTCGGGCTCTGGAATCACCATGTGAAAGCTTCCAAACTCCTTTGTTGAAGCTAATCACCAACTAATATCTTGATTAATGATCTAAAACTAAAATCACAAGATTATTAGTAAACATAACTACATGAGTTAATCATCATCAAAACTAGAGAGGAAGGCCTCCGGGCCAACAGTGGATAGAGCCAAAATCGAGGTTATTGCTAAGCTTCCTATGCCTAAAAGCGTTAAGGACATTAGATCCTTCTTAGGACACGCTGGTTTCTACCGAAGATTTATCAAGGATTTTAACAAAATTGTTAGGCCCTTGACTAATCTGTTAGCTAAGGATGTGTCCTTCACTTTCGATACTGAATGCATGAATTCCTGGGAGAAGCTTAAGAGAGAGCTTATTTCTGCACCAATCATATCTGCATCAGATTGGTCTAAGCTGTTCGAAATCATGTGCGATGCTTCTGATTTTGCCATAGGCACTGTTTTAGGACAACACATTGATAACAAGAAGCATGTGATTTACTACTCTAGTAGGACTCTCAACGATGCTCAATTGAACTACACTACTACTGAGAAGGAATTCTTGGCAGTAGTGTTTGCCTTAGAGAAATTTCGTCCCTACCTACTAGGGTCCAAAACCACCATTTTCACCGATCATTCTGCGCTTAGGTACCTCATGATGAAGAAGGATGCCAAGGCCCGACTCATTCGTTGGATCCTCCTTCTTCAAGAATTCGATCTTGAGATTCGAGATAAAAAAGGCGTAGAAAATGTTGTTGCTGACCATCTCTCACGGATCCCTAATTCTCCATGCAATGAATTACCCATAAATGAGGATTTTTCTGATGAATATCTCTTACCTATCTCTAGGGAACCTTAGTTTGCGGATATAGTGAATTACTTAGTCACAAACCAAACTCCGTCTCATTGGTCTAAAAATGATGTATACCGGTTCTTATCCCAAGTCCGGTATTTCTTTTGGGAGGAACCGTATCTTTTCAAGTACTGTTCTGACCAAATTATTATGAGATGCATTCCCGATGAGGAGGTTAAGAGTGTTCTATCTTTTTGTCACGAACTTGCATGCGGTGGACACTTTGGTCCCCGCAAGACTACTGAAAAAGTGCTACAAAGCGGGTTTTATTGGCCAACTTTGTTCAAGGATGCTTATGAATTTTGCAAGACATGCTCTAGATGCCAAATGGTAGGAAGAATTTCAAAACCAAACATGATGCCCCTCAACCCAATTCTAGAAATAGAACTATTTGATGTTTGGGCCATCGACTTTATGGGTCCATTTCCTAATTCATTTGGGAACCAATACATATTGGTTGTTGTGAATTATGTGTCCAAGTGGGTAGAAGCCATTCCTTGTAAAACTAATGATAACAAAGTTGTCATAAAGTTTTTGAAAGAGAACATTTTTTCACGCTTCGGAACCCCTCGTGCTATCATCAGTGATAATGGCACTCACTTTTGCAATAGATCTTTTGAAGCTCTTATGCGAAAGTATGCCATAACTCACAAGTTGTCCACACCTTATCATCCTCAAACCAGTGGGCAAGTTGAGGTTTTCAATAGACAAGTCAAGCTTATCTTAGAGAAAACTGTGAACCAAAACCGAAAAGATTGGTCCCTCAAACTTGTAGATGCTCTATGGGCCTACAGGCCCACTTTCAAAACGATTCTAGGAATGTCTCCTTATAGGTTAGTCTATGGCAAACCTTGTACTTACCCGTTGAGTTAGAGCACCGAGCCTTATGGGCAATCAAGCAGTTGAATTTCGACTTGACTAAGGCCAGTGACCTTCAGAAATTACAAATTTTCGAGTTAGAGGAATTGAGAAATGAGGCCTATGAAAATGCTAGGATCACTAAAGATAGAGTCAAGATTTTTCATGATAAGCACATCATAAGAAAAACCTTTGTCCCTGAACAAAAAGTCTTACTCTATAATTCTAGGCTTCATCTTTTTTCAGGAAAATTGAAATCAAGATGGACTGGGCCATTCGTTGTAAAAACCGTGTTTTCACACGGTGCAGTTGAGATCAGTAACACCAAGAATGGAAATGACTTTAAGGTAAATGGTCAACGCCTTAAACCTTTCTTGGAATCGGTGCCGGTAAATGAAACGGCAATGGGTCTTTTTGACCCAGTGTATCGGTAACTTTCCTCTTTTCCATTTTATTTCATGCATTTATACATTTCTTTCATACATTGGGGACAATGCATAAGATAAGTGTGGGGGAGGGTTCTAACATGACTGATACAAATAAAAAAGAAAAAAAATATATAAAAAAAGAGAAAAATAAACTTTTTGAAAGGGGTAGAACAATATTTTGATATATTTTTTTGTAAGAAATTAAGTCAATTTTAGGGAATAGGAGAATCATAATTAGGATTTCTTGCACTTGGTCAAAATAAGATAACTTGTTTGATTTTTAGGGTCACGAAGAAATTTGTGAAAGTAATTTAGTCTTGATATTTACCTTGATGATATATGCACACTAAATACACTTACACACTTAGGGTTTAAAAACAGAGACTCTTATGCCTTATAAAAAATATATTATAAAAAAGAAAAAACAAGTCTAATTATTGATTAGCTAGGTGCTTTGGCCTAAGCAAGCCTTAGTATCTATGCAAAAGATAATTAGATAAGTTTGAAAAAAATGGTATATAAATCCTCTGATTAAGCTGGGTATTTATGCCTCATGAAGCATAAGTATTCACGCCTAAAAGGGGTACATCTTATAAATAAAAACCTTGGTTTCGTGGCCTTATCTGCTCGAGTGTTTAAGTCCTTAGGGGTGTTTTCTCACCTGGTGCCCTAAAACAGTCCGGTTTGGGTGTCACCGATTGAATGCTCGTTACATGGGAAGATTAGAAAGCCTAATGAAATTGAGGAATAAATTTCACCCAAAAAAAATAAATATAAGGCATAGGAGTTAATGTTAAAGAACCCTTAGTCAACTTCACAGTCACGATGGTACATACGACTCAGGGTAAATTAATAGACTAGATGAGAAGTACAATTTGACTCCTTACTTTAATTGATGACATGTTTTTGAATAGAGACTAAGTTTAGGAATGAAAAATTTAATATTCCTATAACTTATAAATTACTTAAACTCTCACAAATATACTTCAAATATTTTCTCCTTTAAAATGCTTTTCGAAAATACTAACTTTTTCCTCTTTCTTTATGGATTTTGTGGGTGCAATCCACTGAAAATCCTCACGAGACAAAACTCGTCCTCTAGGGGTAACCTAGAGGTTTAAAGGCTTGTTGCACATGCTCAGTGCAATCGAGTGACCTGCGAAAGTGGTCTAATAATTGATTAGAATTAGTCTGATGTTTTGCTCGAGGGCGAGCAAAAGATAAGTGTGGGGGTGTGATTAGTCACATATATTGCATTTATATTGTCACCTTACCATACTTTTTAGCTAATAAATTCTATTAATAAGTCTTCTTTTTCTTTGTTAAATGTAGGCCCAAGTGCTAAAAGAAAGAAAAGAGAAACAAGCCCAAAAGCCCACCAAATTTTGATTTAATTCAGAATAAATTCGAAATGAAGGAATCAGGGCAAAATCTTGGCATATCAAGAGGTTGAGAAGAATCCTCCCTGAATCAAGTGGTTGAAGCCACATAATCAAAGGCTGTTTCGTTAACGTTTGGAGCAGAAATAAGAAAACCAGCAGAAGATACGGGCAAATCACCAAACCAGGAGATCCCCTTTGGGTGTGGCCACCTGGCCACACCAGGGGCCGCGTTTTCGCGGCTTGTTGGACTCTGTTGGGGGAGCGTTTGCTCTCCCAATCTTCCCGGGATCCTCCCCTTTTGGTTTTTCCCTATAAATACTGGTTTCAGCAAAGAAAAAGGGAGCGAAGACTAGGATTAGAATTTTTGTTCATTTTCTAAGGATTTAGGTTCATTGTTAGCTAGCACAAAAGTTGTATTCTTGTTTTTTTTATTTGTAGTCCAGTATTAAAACTTGTGAGAGAGAGGAATTGAGGGCTTGTACTTGGAGATTGAAGTGACATCAATACAAGAGTCGAGCAGCGTTTTCTTCCACTTGTAGTACGGTATGGTTTGCATTATTTCTATGCTTTCTTCTTCGTTTTCCATGGGCAACTAAAACGGTTTTCTGGGCTCGCTATTGTAACTCTCTCTTGTTCTTCTTCTCTTCTGTTTTTAAAAGAAAAAGACCCAATGAATCATTTGTATGCCTTACTTAAAGCCTTTCTTTTTGAAAGTGTTCTTGAAGGCACATGAGGATGGGTTTGGATTGTTAAACTCTCACTTCTTTCATGAACGTCTCTTGAATTATTTTTACTTCATTCTTGCTTCTTCGCCCTTGATGATTTAATATTCAATTCTAAACGATTTCTCGAAGAAAAGACTAAACTCTTCCAACCATCTTATGTGCTTTACTTCAAACTTTCTAAAAATCAACTTTAAGTTTTGCCTATGATCACTTTGAGGCACTTAAGATTTTAAAAGAAGAATGAACAATTGAGTAGTGAGATAGTGGGCCCAGATTTTCTTCATTATTATAATCAACAAAACAATCTTCGAACTTTTAAATCACCTTCTCCAAAGCCTTTTCTAAAGTTGCAATTTCTCATTTAATCATCTCTTTCTTTCCATTCTCTTTTCCATTAAAAATGAACACAATTCTTTGTTTTTAAACGATTCACCGAAAAGCTTCCATCACATTCCTCCTCGTGGACACGACCCGTTAGCCACAAGCTACACGGTAAATTCTTAAACTCTTTGATTGTTCTTCCATTTTAGCAATCATGTATCTACACGCAGACAGAGTTAGCGGTCTAGTGCCAACGCTGGGCGCTAGACTCACCTACCAGATGGGGCTGAAAGACCTGACAGTCTGAACACACCCCCTCTTTTGAGGAAGTGGGCATAAGAGAGAACATAGGGTCCAATAGGGCCAGAGGGCCAAGTAGGTACCTACATAAAATAATGTTAGCACACACAAGCGCACATATAAACATGCTAACAACTAGACATCCATGCAGTGGTGAAGCCCAGAGGCTGAGTGTAGAGCATGGAGGCTGATAACCATGAAGGGTCGGCCACGCATGGTAATAGAGTAGATATCATATCACAGGTAAAGTATAAGTGCAAGAAGTAAAATATACTAGTACAAGCATTAACCACAGAGCTACTACATACACAGTCCTAGGCTCTCGGCCGTATACAAATTCGGTACACAGTCTAATACAAAATATAATTTATAATATAGGGAAATAAAAATACATAAATTCTCCAAAAATACAAACTCAACTCGTCGAAGTGGGGAAACTTAATAATGAGGCAAGGACACTCATCTAAAATCTTTGGAAACACCGCAAAATCTAGAATCCCAAAACACTTGCACAAACGTGTAACCAATATATTAAAATACATGTATATATATATTTTTAGAAAGAGTGAATGAGAGAAGAGAGAGGAGAGAGAAGAGAGAGAGAGTACAAGAGAGATAGAGAGAGGGAACTCAAGAGAGAAAGAGAGGGGACAGTGGTCTATAGCCAAGAGGGAGAGGTTGTAGTGGCCTATGGCGCGCCGACCACAGTGGGCGAGAGGGGCTGGAGATGGAGTGGTATTGGTGATGGGTTGATGGTGGATGATGGTGTTGGGTAATGGAGATGATGGAGGTGGTGGTGTTGATTTGGTGGTGGTGAGGTGATGGTGGTCTTGGCCAGAGGAGGTAGGGTAGATGAGGGAGGTGGTAGTGAGATGGTGGTATTGATGGTGGTGATTTGGGGAAGAAGAGGTGGAATTGGTGGTGGGTGGAGTTGATGGAGGAAGGAGATAATGGTGGTGGTGGTGGTGTAGAGATGATGAAGGTGGAGAGTGGTGATGATGAAATTGGTAGTGGAGGTGGAGTTGTTAGTGGTGGGATGGGTGGGGGTGGTTAATGGTGAAGATGAAGGAGGTGGAAGTGGAAGATGAAGGTGGTGGGTGGAAGAGGTGGTGGAGGAGAGAGGTGAAGTTGGTAGAGAAAGTTGGAATGAATGAGGGAGACACCAGAGTGGAGGCCGCCGCTGCCATGGCCTGGGGCATTACCGGCGTGGAGGTCGGCGCTGGATCTTGGTGGAGATGGCCGGTTGTTAGAGGGGGAAAGATTGTAAATTGGAGAGAGAGAAATAGAGGGTGAGTGAGAATTTAGAGAGAGAAATAGAGATTATAGGGGAGAGAGAGAAGGAATTTGAGAGGAGGAGAGGGGAGCTCTCAATTTCGCTTGCCACGAGAAGAAGAAAGAAAGGAAAAAGAAAAAGAGAGAAAAAAGAAGGAAATAAAAGGAGAAGGAGAAGATATTTTGAGGTTTTTTGTGCGGAGGAGAAAAAAGAGCAAGAAAAGAAAAGAAAACGTTATGGTGGAGAGAAAAGAGAAAAAGGAAAAAGGAAAGGAAAGAAAGGAAAAGAAAAGAAGGAAATATTCGGGTATTAACTCCAGATTTAGGAAAATACTGAAAACACCGAAAATTTCAGAAAAATAGAGTAACTCGAAAAGTTCTCCAAAAATTCTCAAAAATAGAAAATATTATATTAAAGTATATGCTATAATTGGATTCTAGAATTTCAATTCTATTTTCAAATTAAAAATTCTGAAATCAACCAGTGATACTAGTCGATACCAAATCCGGTCGAGTTTTGATAAATTCAGAAAAATCTCTAAAAATGTGTTAAGATAGAGAATAGGATCCTGAAGAATAATATGAAAGCAATTTTTAGAAATTCAACTCTGTTTGTAAATTAAAAATTGGGGAATCGATCGGTGGCACCGGTCGATACCGATTTTGAAGATTTTACAGAATAATTTAGAAAAATTCCAAAAAATTATGAAAATCTAAAATATTAGAAAATAGTATTTGAAACTGAAATTGGTCAAATCTGACTATCAAAAAGGTTAAATCGAGCATTACATTCAGATCAGGTCCTTGGTTCAGACTCAGGTTGATTCTGAATCCAGGAATCCGGATCCAAATGCCAAACAATGATATAAATAATCATAAAATAAAAAAATATGAGGGAATATCAAAAGAATACGATCAAAAAAATAGAACACGTATCTGAGTACGTATTCCAGGACGGGTATTACAATTAGTGTTGAAGCTCTTTCGTGCGCCACACACGGTTACCGTTTTCGATGGCCAAAATAATCGGAAGAAAACCCCTATGTGACAACCAAATAATATAAAAACGGAGTCAAATTAAACAAAATAGATAAGTGGTATCAAATTAACCGGAAGAGAACCAGTGGTGATAACCAAATTATATACGTGTGTGTACATGTATGTGTTTAACGGAAGAGAACTAGTAGTGATAATCAAATATAAGTTTACCTTCAGAATTGAGGATGATTCCTTTTCAATCGTTCATTGCCACTTTGTGGTGGATGAGGATACGGGTATTGTGGCAGATAACTCTGCATTCTTCCCTTGTATCTTCCATCACTTTTCTTCTAGTTCCAACATAAAAGAAGCTTTCATGGCTGATTAGTCTCTAAAACTGCATATTTCATACCACATCTTCACATTTATTTAATATTAAATTCTGCTAATAATACCTCTCTTGCATATTTCTAGGTCCATGACATGAAATAAAGAAGAATACCCAAAATCACCATTTAATTGGTGATTAAAAGCCTACATGAATAGTCATTGACTTTGGAGGGTTGATTTATCAAAACCGGAGGCCAATTTTCAGAAACCAAGACATGCAGCCGACAGGGGGACACGCGAGCGGCGCGCAGCAGGTGGCGCTGCGCGCGCCGCCCCAGTACGATCGAGTTTCCGCGGCCCTGCTGTGGAGTCGCGCGCCAAGATTTGAGCGCGGCTCCGTACGTGTACCCAGATGCCCAGTTTTGCCTATAAAAGCTCAGGGATTTCCAGAGCACTAGGGAGGGGAGTTTTTGAGTAGTTTTTAGGTTAGTTTTAGGGTTTTATTTCCATGTTGTAGTTTAGGGTAGTTTAGTTCTTCTTCTTCTTCCTCTCTTGTATTTTTCATTTCTTGTTGATCTTGTAATAGGAGAGAGAGTGATACATGTTTGGAATGCAAGAGTGCTTGTAATAGAAGGTGACAAGCTATGAAAGGTTCTCTCTTTACCTCTCTTTCTTTTCTTCTCTCTAACTCTTTTTACATGTTTAGCTAATTTTCTCTCATGGCAACTAACTAATAACCACTAACTAGTCTAACTTCTTATTTGATAATCCACTTGAATCTAATAGCCTCTACTTGGCATTGATCTTGCAAGAGCAATTGATGGCTCATGATGATGGATCTAACACTCTAACTTTCTAACTCTTTAAGAAGCTAACATTACTTTACTCCATACTTACTTTTAGTTTTGATGGTTTAAGTGTAGCTTGCACTTGTTTTGTTGAGTTGGGATGTGAAGAGTTACATATGGGTCATGCTTTGAAACGCTCTTGAACCAAGGACTAGTGATTGCCAAGGATACTTGTGAGGTAACTATCACTAAGAGGTTAGCATGTTAGTTGAGCTACTAGCAGTTAGTAGCCACGAGCAGTTAGTAGCCACGAGTTTTCTTTCTTTTCACTTTGTTTTAGAAATATCAAAAATCACAAATATCTTCTTTTCTATGTTTCCCACTTCTTCGTGTTTCACCGTACTTCTCTTTTCCATTCTTTGTTTTCCTTTTCTTTCAAACATTGAAGAACTTTTAACATACACGTGAATCAACCAGTAAAGCTTCTATCACCTTCCGTCCTTGTGAATTCGACCCGTTTTAGCCTCTATATTATAACGGAAGTATCGAGGAAGCCAAAGGACACACACTTTAAATATCAATTTCAAAACATACACTTTTTGTGCGCGATTTTCTCCCGATCAAATTTTGGTGCCGTTGCCGGGGATGGGAACGGTTTGATTTCACGTTTTGTTAACTTTTCTTCTTTGTATTTTTTGTGCATGTTAAAGTTTTAGCATTGCAGAAGTCCACACTTACTCTTGTGTGGTTGGGTAAATTCTTGTATATTCTTATACTTTGCTGCTAATTTTTGTTCATATTACATATGCACTGTAATAATTTTAAGAACTAAAATACGGTAATTGGATGTTGTAAAACGGTTTAGACATTTGCATCTAGGCACGTGTCAATTTTCATTCCAATATACTGTATTTTATTCTTCTGTTGTAGTGATCTTGACGGAGGTGTACATATTTCATAGCATATAGTTAGGACAAATACGTGGGTGATTTACTTGCTTTGTGTGTTCATTCTTATCTATATTGCACACTTGTATGAATTGAACTTAAGGGAAAAACCCAATACAACATAAGGTGGGGAAGTCATTACCCTCCCTTAGCCCAAAAATCACCTCCCCACTCACACAACCCAAGCCTTAATAAAAATTTACTAGACGTTGGCCCCTAGGGACATCTCGGACTCATTTAAGAGATTGACCTAAGGGAGAAGTTGTTAGAAGTTGACTCTTGTCAAATCAGTATCTAAGGTTGGGGATTGAGAGGCAAAACCTCAAAGAACAGTGGTTTGGCATAATTAAGCCCGTTGCTCCGGTATGGATACCTCCCACTGATCTTGCCCCTACCTGGCCGATTAACTCGTGATCAGATTCTGACAATGTACCCCCCATGGACAGTCTAACCAGTTAGAAGTCGTCTAGGTCTAAGTTAACCCTAGCAAAGACTTGTTTTCTTTTTCTTTTTATTTCTTTGTTTGTTTGTTTGTTTTTCTTTCTTGTATGTTGTGATATGAATTTCAATAACAATAATTCTTTCAATTATAATATGAATCCATATTTTACCCCGACCTCATTTCACTCGGATAACTCTGACCCGGCTATGTACAACATGAACCAACCATATATGCCGGTTGGGATTATCCGACTCAATATGACCCATATCCCCAATCCTATGACTATAATTTTTAAAGTAATTTCAACTCTTCACAGAGTCAATGGGGATTCAACTCCCCCGAGTCCAATTTTTAACCACCTTGTCCACAATTTTCATTCCCCGATTTGGATCCATATACTCCTTTTCTGTTCCACCAACCGAAGAAAAATCCAATTTGGAAAGGAGTATGGAAGCCATGCTTGAGTCCTAACAACAAATTCAAAATTTGCTCAATTCACAATCCTTCCCAAATCAAACTCAATATACTTCTTTCCTAGAACATCCAATTGAAGAAGAATCTGAGCCAGAAAAATGTTTGGAAATCTTTTATGGAAAAGTGCAACGATTTCAAAATATGTTGGACTCATCATCTCAAAAAAGTTTTCAAGAGTCCTACTTATCTTTTCCAGTCTCACCGATTCAAAATGAACAACCATCAATACTAGACTTGAGTATGGAACCCTTGCGTGAGTCTGAACAGCACTCGCAAAATCTGATGGACTCACAATTTCAACACAATTTTCAAAATCAACTTCCATACTCATCTTTTCAAGAAGAACCAATTGCAAAAAGTATGGAAGACATGATTCAGACTCAAAATTCTGTTACACGGCCTATCAGTAGGTTAAACTCACTAATGAGCGAATTGATCAATGAGAGCGAGGAAAGTCTTTCTTGTCAACCTTTGACTGATCCTTATATCCCTAACTCTACTGATTGGACCCAAGAATCATGTTATTTTAGAAACTAAGATTCAATTTCAGAACACACATTTGAACTTGACCAAACTCCAAGTTATGAAAGTCGCCTGGACATTCTGGCAAGTTATCCCTTTCCTGAAATTGAAATTGAACCTGAATGTGATCCTGAGCCTTATGTTAGTAATGTTGGAACATATTTCGATGACGACATTTGTGAAGCATTTCATTTGGAGCTCTATCACATGACTATATCAAGAGTTCTACATGATCAAGACTTCCCAAAGAGAGTTGATATGATGTGGTTTGTAATTGTGAATAGCATGTCAAAAGCCTTGATGCACACACACATATCATACACTTCTAGTCGACTTATAGTCCCTATTATTCGACTAATAACTTGTGTAGTCGACTTGACCAAATCCTAGTCGACTAATCCCGTGTCTTCATTTGATACCCAACTCTCTGTTTGTCTGTTAGTCGACTTGACAGAAGACCTAGTCGACTAATAGAGCAATGTAGTCGACTAACCCTATTCCCCTAGTCGACTAATCCCTGGCCTAGTCGACTTATAAAGTAGTTGCAGTCGACTTGGTTCAGTTATCCAGAAACCTGTCACTTGAACTTATCTTGACCTAGTCGACTAATACCCATTACTAGTCGACTATCCTTTGGAAATTTGCCTAGTATAGTCGACTAACTTAAAAGGCAAGTCGACTATAGGCAGTTTCTGACTGTTGGACGGTTTCTGTTATCTGGTCTTTTGTGCAACGTTTTCCAACGTTTCAAACATTTGAATTGCACCTGTAACTACCCTAACTTACCCTAGTGTGCAGCTATATAAAGGGTTGTTAATCCAAAGGCCAAATACCAATCCTAATCTTCAGTTTTCTAAATCAAAATTCTGCCAATCCTGAAAACTGTTCCCACTTCAGTCTTCACCAAATTCCAACTCTATAGTGAAGTTCTCTGAAGTTTTCTCCTATACTAGACCTTGTCAACGTTCATACACAGTACCAAGGCTTATAGGAAGTGTTGTAATCCTCAAAGATATCATTGTACAAGAGGGTCTTCTTGGTGTAGAAGCAAGTTGTACAAGGTGGTGATTGTTCTCTTGGTTGTAGAGAAGGTGTACACATTTGGCAAAGGGAATTTGTCAAGTGGTGTGCATGGTTGTGATTTTGGGTGTACAAAATCAAGGATAAAAGAAAATCTCAAGCGGGTGGCTTAGGGACTGGATGTAGGTCACGAGGACCGAACCAGGATAAATCTCTCGTGTTTGCGCTTGTCTAACTTTCTGAGATTTACTTTTCCTTATTGTAAGTTTATTTATTTGTTTAATTTTAATCCTTCTTTATTTAGTATTTGTGTTGACTTCGTATTTTAGATCCATAAGTGCCAACAGAGAAAGTTCAACAATTGGCATCATATCGGGACCAACAATTAGTATCAGAGCAGGTCTCACATTTAGTATCTGAACCCTGAACCGGCATACAAGCCCTGCATACCTAGTCAACAAGCAAGGATGGCAACAGAGTTCCCTTCGTCACAATTAAAGAAGGACATTCTACACAATGTCCACCGCTATTTGACGGATCCAACTACAACTATTGGAAGTGTAGAATGAAGATCTACTTGTAATCGCTTAACTACGAACTTTGGAACATCGTAGAAGCATCTACACCAAGCCAACAACCAACTACAATGCTTGGAGTGATGATCAAAAGAAGAATGCGAACCTTGACGCTAAAGCGACGAATGCCTTGTTCTGTGCCTTAACCAAAGAAGAGTTCAACCGTGTGTCAACAGCCACTTCTGCACATCAAATATGGCATACTCTTCAGGTAACACACGAAGGCACAAATAAAGTTAAAGAATCTAAGATATCTGTTCTTGTCCACAGGTTTGAATTATTCAAAATGGAGGAGAATGAAACCATATCCGAAATGGTTACAAGATTCACTGACATTACCAATTCCTTAGCATCCCTTGGAAAGGACTACACCCAAGTCGAAAAAGTTCGCAAGATCCTTCGTGCACTCACACCAGAATGGGAGAAGAAGACAACAATAATTGAAGAAGCCAATGGTCTCTCAACTTTGTCGTTAGAAAACCTAATCGGTAATCTAATGGCATATGAAGTGCAATTGGAAGAAAGAAAGAAGGAGGAACGACAACACCACTCAAAGAAGAAAGAAATTGCCTTCCATGCATCCTCCGACATGGACGATTCCAATGACAATGAAGAGGAGATGGCAATGCTTTCAAAGAAATTCAGGAGATTTCTAAAGCAAGGTAAATTTAAATGCTTTAATTGTAACAAAACAGGTCATTTGAAGAAGGATTGCCCTTTGCTCAAAAATAAAGGCAAATTCAAGAGCAAAAAGTTCAGAAAGATGAAAGACTACGAAGCATCATGGGAAAACAGTGATTCCTCTTCCTCTGACGAAGAAGAAACCACTGAACGTGCCAACCTCTGTTACATGGCACTAGAAGAAGATGAGGTATCATTTACTGAACTTTCAGATGCATTTCATGAATTATTTAATGATCTGAAAAATGAAAAACGGAAAAATAAAGTTTTATTAAAAGAAAATGAAAAACTTTTAAATGAAAATTCCTGTTATGCTTTACAAGTTTCTTCTATAAACTCTCAAAAAGATGAATTTGAAAAAGTAATATCATCTTTGAAAAATGATAATGAGAAGTTTATAAAAGAAAATGTTTTTCTTAAAAAGGAAACTATGTCTTTGAATGAAAGGATTTCTATATTGGATAAAGACATGTTAGATTTCAAAAGGAAATATGAAGATATTTTGAAAAATGTGACTAAGTTCAATCAAGGAAAAGAAAAATTGAATGACTTGTTATCTTTTCAAAAGTTGTCACATAATAATTATGGTATTGGATATATTGAAAAATCTTCATATGTTAGTAATCCATATGATTCTTTTGTGAAAAGAAAATCTAATAATGTTTCAAAAAGAATTAAGACAAAGTTTATATGGATTCCTAAGAATTTAAGTATTCATGATAAAAATACATATATTGCATCATACATTCATAATATATGTAATTCATGCAACTATGTGTATACTAACAGGTGAAAACCAAATTCAAAATGGATTTGGACTCCTAAAGGTTAATATGTTCTTTTATGTTTGGTACTATCTAACGTTTTATCTTGCAGGTACCATGTAAGAAAGTTGATAAGAACATATATATATACATTCTAATGATATATTTGTTGCAGGGGGAGAACAAAGTATTTATATATCTGTTATAACCCATTTTCTGCAGGGTGAGGAAAATATAACTTATTTTCAGCAGGGGGAGCATTTGTGCACACAAAGTGTCATCATCAAAAAGGGGAGAATGTTGGAACATATTTCGATGACGACATTTGTGAAGCATTTCATTTGGAGCTCTATCACACGACTATATCAAGAGTTCTATATGATCAAGACTTCCTAAAGAGAGTTGATATGATGTGGTTTGTAATTGTGAAATAGCATGTCAAAAGCCTTGATGCACACACACATATCATACACTTCTAGTCGACTTATAGTCCCTATTAGTAGACTAATAACTTGTGTAGTCGACTTGACCAAATCCTAGTCGACTAATCCTGTGTCTTCATTTGATACCCAACTCTCTGTTTGTCTGTTAGTCGACTTGACAGAAGACCTAGTCGACTAATAGACCAATGTAGTCGACTAACCCTATTCCCCTAGTCGACTAATCCCTGGCCTAGTCGACTTATAATGTAGTTGCAGTCGACTTGGTTCAGTTATCCAGAAATCTGTAACTTGAACTTATCTTGACCTAGTCGACTAATACCCATTACTAGTCGACTATCCTTTAGAAATTTGCCTAGTATAGTCGACTAACTCAAAAGGCAAGTCGACTATAGGCACTTTCTAACTGTTGGACGGTTTCTGTTATCTGGTCTTTTGTGCAACGTTTTCCAACGTTTCAAACATTTAAATTGCACCTGTAACTACCCTAACTTACCCTAGTGTGCAGATATATAAAGGGTTGTTAATCCAAAGGCCAAATACCAATCCTAATCTTCAATTTTCTAAATCAAAATTCTGCCAATCCTGAAAACTGTTCCCACTTCAGTTCTTCACCAAATTCCAACTCCATAGTGAAGTTCTCTGAAGTTTTCTGCTATACTAGACCTTGTCCACGTTCATACACAGTACCAAGGCTTATAGGAAGTGTTGTAATCCTCAAAGATATCATTGTACAAGAGGGTCTTCTTGGTGTAGAAGCAAGTTGTACAAGGTGGTGATTGTTCTCTTGGTTGTAGAGAAGGTGTACACATTGGCAAAGGGGGTTTATCAAGTGGTGTGCATGGTTGTGATTTTGGGTGTACAAAATAAAGGATAAAGGAAAATCTCAAGTGGGTGGCTTGGGGACTGGATGTAGGTCACGAGGACCGAACCAGGATAAATCTCTCGTGTTTGCGTTTGTCTAACTTTCTGAGATTTACTTTTCCTTTATTGCAAGTTTATTTATTTGTTTAACTTTAATCCTTCTTTTTTTAGTATTTGTGTTGACTTCGTATTTTAGATCCATAAGTGCCAACAGAGAAAGTTCAACAATTGGCATCATATCGGGACCAACAAGTAATTCAATTTCACTTTTTGATCCAATAATGATCCTGGTATCTTTACTAGATTCTTTCTCTATTCTGAAATCAACATTGAATCCTGTACCAGTATACTGTGAAATAGAAGCACCACTATCTTATGATCACACTTCATTGATGGGAAAAGTGTGTGAACATCAATTCTTTGGTTTGGACCCTATTTTTGAAACAATTTCGACTCTCATTGTTGACTCTCGACTTGATCTGAGTCAAATTCCTGAGTCGATATCGATTTTTGCTCCTGTTTCATTTGAGTTCAAATCAATCATCTCCTGAAATCACACTTCATTATTGGACAACATTGTTAAAGAAAATGACTCAGTATTATTTTTGAAAATTAGAAATTCGATGGGGATAAACTTTGAAATAAGACCATTCACTCAATCATTCTTTTATTGGATCATATTAGAGAGGTCATGGTAAGTTCCTTCAAGATCCACATTATCTTGATTGGGTAGCAATGCTTGGCCTAATCAAACCACCACCGGAGCCACCACCATGAGGTAATTTTCCTTCCCTTCCCATTTGTTTCATGTATATACACATTCACGATGCATTGAGGACAATGCATGAGATAAGTGTGGGGGAGGGTTTACTAACATAGGTTGTTTTAAATTTTTTCTTTTACACTTCTTTTAGGAGATTTTTAAAATTTTCTTTTGTATAAAAACTCTTTTCTTTTCTTTTTACAAAACTTTTTGACATAAGGGAAATAGTTTTGATTTATTTTAAGAAAATTAAGATTATCTTAGGAATTAGGAAGACCTAAAATTATGAATTTTTAAATGTAGTCAAAATAATAGATCTTGTTTAAATTTTAGGATAAGGTAGTAAGATTGGAAAGATAATTGATCTTGAATTTTTGCCTTAGATTTATGCACTTCACACTTACACAATTTTTGAGATTGAAACAAAGACTGAAAATGTCATAAAAATATCTATTAAAAAAATAATGATAATAAAAATCACTTATTGAAGTTGGGTAATTATGTCTCAGGAAGCATGATTATTCACACCTAAAACGGTGGACAAAAATAAAATAATCCTCTTTAGTTTTGTGACCTTGTTTACTCGAGTCCTTAAGTCAGAGGGATGTTTTCTCATCTGGTGCCCTAAGATCATCTGGTTTGGGAGTCACCGACTAAAGGCTCACTATCCAGGTAATTAAGAAAGCCTAAGAAACTAAGGGAAAAAAAATAATAAAAATAATATACAAAAATCAAAGGCATGAAAGTTTGAGTCGATATCTCAAAAATCTTCACAGTTCACAAAGCGCATATTTTTCTAAGAGTTCTATGAAAGATCAATGAATCAATTCAATTTTAAATTCTTATATTTAATTTATAACAAGATTTTGCATTTTGACTTAGTTTAAGGAAGAATAATTTCTGGTTAACCTATGACCTTAGATCACTTATATTTTCGCAAAAATACTTCAACACTTTTCTCTATTTCAAAAATGCGTTTTAAAAATACTAACATTTAATTTCTTTCTTTATGGATTTTGAGGGTGCAATCCGCTGAAAACCCTCAAGAGACAACACTCCTCCTCTAGAGGAAACCTATAGGTTTAACGGCTTGTTGCACATGCTCAGTGCAATCACGTCACCTGCGAAAGTAGTGTAATAATTTTCTTAATTTTTTGTTTTGCTCGGGACGAGCAAAAGATAAGTGTGAGGGTGTGATTATTCTCTAAAACTGCATATTTCATAGCATACTTCACATTTATTTAATATTAAATTCTGCTAATAATACCTCTCTTGCATGTTTCTAAGTCAATAGCATGAAATGAAGAAGAAGACCCAAAATCACCATTTAATTGGTGATTAAAAGGCTGCATGAATAGCCATTGACTTTAGAGGGCTGATTTATCAAAACCGGGAGCCAATTTTCAGAAACCAAGACATGCAGCCGACAGGGGGATACGCGAGCGGCGCGTAACAGGCGGTGCTGCGCGCGCCGCCCCAGTACGGCTGGGCTGCGCACCAAGATTTAACGTGCGGCTCCGTACGTGTATTTTCCATTTCTTGTAGATCTTGTTGAAAGTACACCTAGAGGGGGGTGAATAGGTATACCGCTAATATAATGAACTAAATGCGGAAATTAAAACTAATTTGCAACAACACTTAGTGTAACCAACGAGTGTAGCCGAATTCCCCGTGAAGGGCTCTGGACTAACTCCACTTGATTCCTCTGAATAAGAGTTGAGGCGCTATATGAAGCTCTCGTGGTTAAGCACAAGTGAGGCACACAAGCAAACACAACCAAGCATATAGGAATAAGCAATATGAATTAATGCAAGGCACAACACAAGCATATGACAATGTAATGCACAACACAAATAAAGAGAGAGAGTTTAGAGTCAATCGATCAAGCGCAAACAACAAGATGTGTTTCGAGGTTCGAGCACCGAGCTCTACGTTCCCGCCTTCACCGAGAAGGATTTTCAATTCACTAAGAGTACCGAACTCCTCTCTCAACCAATACAACCTCCACCGAGGCAATACAAATGGTCTACCGAAGACCTGAGTACCGAACTCCACCAATACAACCAAATCCACCTCACCAAGAGGGATACAAGCACCAACTCCAACTCCACCTCACCAAGAGGGAGTAAACCACAATCTCAACCTCTACCAAAGAGGGAGCAAGCCACCACTCCAATCAACCTCTACCAAAGAGGGATACAATAAATCAAGGAGGGTACAACAAGTGATATATCTCAACCACAAACAATTTTCCCACAAATAAATGATCCTAATAGAATAGGATAGGAGATATAGCTCAAGTGTGGAAAACAAAATGTTTTGATCAAAGAAATTCTCTTGGGAAAACACCAAAGTAGATATAGAAATTTTAGATCAAAACTAGTTCCCAAAAACCTAATTTCTTTGAAATAAATAAAACACTTTAAACAAATAGAGATTTAGAAATTTTGCACTCAAAACTTTTGGCTTGAAAACACTGAAAAGATGTGAATTTTTCTCCTTGAAAATCTTAGCCAAAATCCCAAAGAAATGGGATTTATATAGGCCTCTCAAAGAAACTAGCCGTTGGGCTGATATGTCAGCCTTGGAAGCCAGCGATCGACCGTCCGGTCGACCGTCCCAATCCAGAGAGCAAATGCTCTCTGGCCGGTCGACCGCTCGGTCGACCGCCTTTGCCTTACGGTCGACCGGTCGGTCGACCGCCCCAACCCGAGAGTTGGGTGCTTGCAGTCGTTGACCGCTCGGTCGACCGGCCCAAGTGGCAAACCAAGCGTGCATGTTTGGTGCAAGTCGGTCGACCGGTCCGGTCGACCGACTCTGGGTCCGGTCGACCGCCAGAGCCTGGCAGGTTCTGTTTTGGGACAGAAAAACTGGTTTATAATTATCTTTAAAAATCCCATAAAACTTTTAAAATTCCACAAAAATAGTTTTATCATGATACATTGATATATAAACTTGTGTGAAAAATTCCAACACAAATTTCAAACATTTTGAACCATTTTTGTGACTTATAAATTTTGCCGAAAAACAAAACCCGTATTTTCCAAAACTTTATTTTTCAAATGGAAATCCGATTTTTCCAAAACTCATCCAAATACAAAAACATGATACTTAAACACTTTGAAGCATGTTGTATATGGGATAGAAACCCAATATGCATAAAACATATATATATCCATGTTTTTGTCTTTAATTTCAAAAATATGTTTTGTTAAAAATACAAAACCTAAACCATATGAATAGGTAAGTCAAAATAAGTTTGTCTAGGAAGTTAAGCATGCATGTATATAGAATGAATCTACTATACATAAAACCATTTAAACTTTTTTGATCTAACTATTCATGAAAACCAATCTCGGTTAAACCAAAAACGGAAAACCAATATCCAAAACATAAAACGCGTGTGTTTTGAACTTGAGCATATCACACTATCTAGTCTTTACAAATGGATCTAAAACAAACTATAAACTATGTACCGAGGTCTTCTTGACGAACTCCGTCTTCAAGTCGACTCGATCCAAACCGTGATCCACCGAGCTTGACTCCAACGTGTGCTATATATGATCTTGATGCTCGGGCTCTGGAATCACCAAGTGAAAGGCTTCAAAACTCCTCTGTTGAAGCTAATCACCAACTAATATCTTGATTAATGATTTGAAACTAAACATCACAAGATTATTAGTAAACATAACAACATGAGTTAATCATCATCAAAACTAGAGTGGAAGGCCTCTGGGCCAACAATCTCCCCCTTTTTGATGATGACAAAACTCATGGAGTTATATATGCATGGATTAAAGTTAAGCTTCAAAGCAGCTCCCCTTTAACTCATGCATAGGAATAAATAATAATTATATGCAATAAATATTAACATAAAAATGCATAGGCATGCATAAAACAATGAAGGTATAAACCATGTTCTTGATACCAATTAAACGGTAAAACTGTATTACCAAATAAAACATGCTTTTTGATACTAAAACAAATTATTGCTACTTTTCATAAACATGTTCTTTTAAATAAGGCTCTTGATACCAAAATTAAATGAAATTAAGTAATGGTCTTGAAACCATTAAAATGCTCTTGATACCAATAAATACCAATAAACAACAAACTAATAAAAACTATGTTTCTAGATAAATAAAACATGCATATAAACTCAAATAATTCTTCCCCTTTTTTGTCAATCATCAACAAAGGGTCAAAATCAATAAAAAAATGTTCTCCCCCTTTTTGTCTAAAAAAAATGATATCAATAAGGGGTGCAATCAACAATGATACCAAATAAAAATGTGTCAATGAAGTGCATTATGATACCAATTGAAAGTGAACATACAAAAAAAAAAAAAAATAAGACATGCCTACCTATTGAAAATAAATGAGGCATAAAAAAAAATCTCAATCAAACATTTTTATATCAAAATGAAAACATATACCAATTGATAGTAAAAACAAAATCTTGATACCAATTGATAGTAAACAAATAAAATCTTGATACCAATTGAAGGTATTATTCTTTTTGAACATATGATACCAAACTAAAATCAATATTCATTTTTTTAATCATTTTTCATCACAAAGTATGGGAGTGAAAATCAAAGGTAAACTAAATACCAGTTGAAAGATGAAATACGAGTTTTCTCCCCTTTATGAAATACCAAATAAAACGATGCATAAGCTTGTATTAGTATACCAATTGAAAACTAATCAATTGAAATAAGATAGTCATTAAAAATCAAGCTTATCATAATCAAAATTTGTGCTCAAAAATATAGAGATATAGTAAGCATAAATAAAACATATATGAGTATACAAAGGAATGTCGATATTAATACCAATTGAAAAGATCCAATGATACCAATTGAAACAATAATAAGATCAAGTGTATAACTCATATTACCTACCACCCATTTCATGCACATGTTTAAAATGATTTTCAATAATAAGCATACAAGGCATGGTCTACCAACCAACCGCCCTTAGGAAGGTAGGGGTTTTCAAAAATAGGTTTGAAAAATATAATAAGTTTGAAAACTCTACCATAACGAAGAATTCCGCAACTAGTTAAGTGAAAAACTTTGTAAACTAGTACGAAATCCTTCAAGTAAGGAATAAAACAAAATTATATTTCATGAAATACATGTAAATCACATGGCACTAAACACTCGAAAGCAATAAAGCACATATTATACTCATGAAAACAAAATCATGAGAAACCATTAAATAAGGTGAGTGTGCAAGTGTAATGTGAAATATGTCATCATGGAAATATGCAATCAAACTCAATTTAAATTCCTTTAAACATGAAAATCATCAAAATCATGAAAATTTAATTTTGACGATTTTTATCAGAAAGCAAGTTATACTTCAAGGCATATGTATGTTTTGACAAAACAAAAGGTATACATACATATCCCTAAACACAATTGAGTCCATAATAAATATTTGCATGAAAAGCAAATGACTCAAGGGGTATACATGTATATCTTAAGGTTTGACAAAATAAACATATACATGAAGTGAAAATACATGATCATAAAACATGTCCAAAATGGGGAATACAAGTTAAATGTATGGATCATCAAAACTTGACTATACTAGCACATCTAATGGGTACAAATAAGCGTTCAAGCACAAACATATAAAAATTTATTTGTGGCCCACTATATGTACAAGTATATATCCTAGTTTTAATGAAAACTAACATTTAAACAAGTAATCAAAACATGAAGCATAAAACAAGACATAAATCAACATGATAAACATAAAAACGATTATTTATGTAAATTCACATGCTATTAGAACTATGATATACATAATAGCTAAACAATGGTGAGAACACAACATATGGGTCCATATAAACATGGGTGATCTCAAATGCTATACATGCATGTCAATGATCTAATAATCATGATATTTAACATAATAATCTATAAGCATTAAAATAAAAAATCACAAACATCCATATGATCATTATGTATGTGCATATGCATTAGATCTAGGATATACATATTAGTTTAAAACAAAGTGAGAACACAAAGATATAAGTCCATATTAAACATGGGTGTCTCAAATAGCTAAACATGTATATCACTAATCTAATAAACATGGCATAAGCATAATGAATAATAAAACAAGACATGTTATAAATCAAGGATATGAAAAGCATGCAAATATAAACGGGAGTTTAGAGATAGATACCAAAATCGATGAAGGCACCTCTCTAGTTCTCCAAATTAAGGTCGTCTTCCCACCAAACTTCCCTTGAAAGTGATGCATCCAAATAGTCCTCATGAAGCTCGGAACGCATCCACCTCAAGGTATCGCAACTCTCACGTCATGCGAGAGTCCATACCTACATCAAATACAATAGGGGTGGTCTTTGGTACCCATACTCTTTTGGGTCCATGGGCGTTAGTACCTTTTCTAACCCAAACAAATTTATTTGCTAAATTTACACCATGAATACGATCATAGAAAAACTTAGCAAGGTGGCCCTTATGTCCACAATGTGTACAAGTGTACATATGAGCATACATGTGATGGGTGTGTACGTGAGGAGCATGTGTATGCCGTGGAGGGTGTGCATGCAAAGATGGAACTTATTTCTTTCGAAACAAAGATTCCAAACGTGTATGACTCAAAACACAATGGCTCAAAGTGGAGCCTAAACAATCCATATTCTTCTTAAGCATAGATATATCATTTTTAATTAAAGAAGAAGTGGAGTATGCAATAGGTGAACTAGGTGAAACTATCCTAGCATGGCAAACATGTGAATCCATATTATTTTTCAAAGAAATATTTTTCTTTAAACAATCTTTTAATTCTTGTGAAATCAAATTTATTTTGTTTTTTTAAAGAATTATTCTCTTTTAAAACAAAATCAACTTTAGAAGACAAGTTTTCATTTTTCTTTAAAATTATTTCACAATCATTTTTATTTTTCAAAAATTCATTTTCTTTTAGGGCAAGTTCAAGCTTAGATTTAAATGAATCCCACTCATTAGAAATCTTCACTTTCTCTTGCAAAATCAAGTCTGGTCTTGAACTTAAAACCTTGTTTTCTTTATTAAGTTCAAAACTCTTATTTTTCAAGAGATTATATTTTTCCAATAATTTTTCACACACAATAGAGGGTTCTTCATTCAAGGCATTGGCATCAATATGATCATCACATGAAGAACTAGCATCATCACTATCTAATTTAGTTTCCGAGTATACCTCAAGGGAATCATTCCCTTGGACCATAAAGCATTATGGCTCGGATTCTCCACTAGATTCATCCTCCATGATGTTGGGCGTTTGTAGCTCGGAGGAAGTCAACTTGTTCCACACTGAAAAAGCGGAATCATAGTTAGAAACAAGCATAAGATAATCTTTGTTAAGCGTGCTTCTAATAGCCTCAAGGGCAAGTGTATTGGCCCCTATATGATTGCGGTTACCAAGATAGCATTTCTTGGTAGCGGCAAGGAAAACATGCAAGCCTAGGGTTTTCAAATACATGGACATCCTAAATTTTCATGTGTCAATGTTGGAAACATCAAACATGGGAGGTGACAAGCAATCCATGAGTGTGTGCAAACAAATAATGTGCAAATGCAAATGATAGATTAGCAAACTAAGATCACACTCCTAGGTGGTTAAACCAAATATCAGGAGCGTAGGCTCTGATACCAATTGAAAGTACACCGAGAGGGGGGTGAATAGGTGTACCGCTAATCTAATGAACTAAATGCAGAAATTAAAACTAATTTGCAACAACACTTAGTGCAACCAACGAGTGTAGCCGAATTCCACGTGAAGGACTCTGGACTAACTCCTCTTGATTCCTCTGAATAAGAGTTGAGGCGCTATATGAAGCTCTCGTGGTTAAGCACAAGTGAGGCACACAAGCAAACACAACCAAGCATATAGGAATAAGCAATATGAATTAATGCAAGGCACAATACAAGCATATGACAATGTAATGCACAACACAAATAAAGGGGGAGAGAGAGAGTTTAGAGTCAATCGATCAAGCGCAAACAACAAGATGTGTTTCGAGATTCGAGCACCGAGCTCTACGTCCCTGCCTTCACTGAGAAGGATTTTCAATCCACTAAGAGTACCGAACTCCTCTCTCAACCAATACAACCTCCACCGAGGCAATACAAATGGTCTACCGAAGACCAGAGTACCGAACTCCACCAATACAACCAAATCCACCTCACCAAGAGGGATACAAGCACCAACTCCAACTCCACCTCACCAAGAGGGAGTAAACCACAATCTCAACCTCTACCAAAGAGGGAGCAAGCCACCACTCCAATCAACCTCTACCAAAGAGGTATACAACAAATCAAGGAGGGTACAACAAGTGGTATATCTCAACCACAAACAATTTTCCCACAAATAAATGATCCTAATAGAATAGGATAGGAGATATAGCTCAAGTGTGGAAAACAAAGTGTTTTGAACAAAGAAATTCTCTTGGGAAAACACCAAAGTAGATATAGAAATTTTAGATCAAAAACTAGTTCCCAAAAACCTAATTTCTTTGAAATAAACAAAACACTTTAAAACAAATAGAGATTTAAAAATTTTACACTCAAAACTTTTGGCTTGAAAATACTGAAAAGATGTGAATTTTTCTCTTTGAAAATCTTAGCCAAAATCCCAAAGAAATGGGGTTTATATAAGCCTCTCAAAGAAACTAGCCATTGGGCTGATCTGTCAGCCTTGGCGGCTGGCGGTCGACCGCCCGGTCGACCGCCAACGGTCAAATTTATGACCGTTGGAAGCCAGCGGTCGACCTTCCGGTCGACCGTCCCAATCCAGAGAGCAAATGCTCTCTGGCCGGTCGACCGCTTGGTCGACCGCCCTTTCTTACGGTCGACTAGTCGGTCGACCGCCCCAACCTGAGAGTTGGGTGTTGCAGTCCGTCGACCGCTCGGTCGACCGGCCTAAGTGGCAAACCAAGCGTGCACGTTTGTTGCACGTCGGTCGACCGGTCCGGTCTACCGACTCTTGGTCCGGTCGACCAGCCCGGTCGATCGCCAGAGCCTTGCAGGTTCTATTTTGGGACAGAAAAACTGGTTTATAATTATCTTTAAAAATCCCATAACTTCTAAAATTTCACAAAAATAGTTTTATCATGATACATTGATATATAAACTTGTGTGAAAAATTCCAACACAAATTTCAAACATTTTGAACCATTTTTGTGACTTATAAATTTTGCCGAAAAACAAAACCCGTATTTTCCAAAACTTTGTTTCCAAATGGAAATCCGATTTTTCCAAAACTCATCCAAATACAAAAACATGATACTTAAACACTTTGAAGCATGTTGTATATGGATAGAAATACAATATACATAAAACATATATATATATATATCCATATTTTTGTCTTTAATTCCAAAAATATGTTTTGTTAAAAATACAAAACCTAAACCACATGAATAGGTAAGTCAAAATAAGTTTGTCTAGGAAGTTAAGCATGCATGTATATAGAATGAATCTACTATACATAAAACCATTTAAACTTGTTTTGATCTAACTATTCATGAAAACCAGTCTCGGTTAAACCAAAAACCGAAAACCAATATCCAAAACATAAAACGTGTGTGTGTTGTGAACTTGAGCATATCACACTATCTAGTCTTTACAAATGGATCTAAAACAAACTATAAACTATGTACCGAGGTCTTCTTGACGAACTCCGTCTTCAAGTCGACTCGATCCAAACCGTGATCCACCGAGCTTGACTCCAACGAGTGCTATATATGATCTTGATGCTCGGGCTCTGGAATCACCAATTGAAGGGCTTCAAAACTCCTCTGTTGAAGCTAATCACCAACTAATATCTTGATTAATGATCTGAAACTAAACATCACAAGATTATTAGTAAACATAACTATATGAGTTAATCATCATCAAAACTAGAGTGGAAGGCCTCTGGGCTAACACTTGTAACAGGAGAGAAAGTGATACATGTTTGGAATACAAGAGTGCTTATAATAGAAGGTGACAAGCTATGAAAGGTTCTCTCTTTACCTCTCTTTGTTTTCTTCTCTCTAACTTCTCTTACATGTTTAGCTAATTTTCTCTCATGGCAACTAACTACTAACCACTAACTAGTCTAACTTCTTATTTGATAATCCACATGAATCTAATAGCCTCTACTTGGTCTTGCTCTTGCAAGAGCCATTGATGGCTCATGATGATGGATCTAACACTCTAACTTCCTAACTCTCTAACAAGCTAACATTACTTTACTCCATGCTTACTTTTAGTTTTGATGGTTTAAGTGTAGGTTGCACTTGTTTTGTTGAGTTGGGATGTGATGAGTTATATATGGGTTATGCTTTGAAACGCTCTTGAACCAAGGACTAGTGATTACCAAGGATACATGTGAGACAACTATCACTAAGAGGTTAGCATGTTAGTGGAGCCATTAGTAGTTAGTAGCCATGCGTTTTCTTTCTTTTTTTACTTTGTTTTAAAAATATCAAAAATCACAAATATTTTCTTTTCTATGATTCCCACTTCTTCGTGTTTCACCATACTTCTCTTTTTCATTCTTTGTTTTCCTTTCTTTTCATTCTTTCAAATATTGAAGAACTTTTAACACACACGTGAATCAACCGGTAAAGCTTCTATCGCCTCCCGTCCTTGTGGATTCGACTCGTTTTAGCCTCTATGCTATAACGGAAGTATCGACGAAGCCAAAGCACACACACTTTAAATATCGATTTTAAAACATACACTTTTCATGCATGATTTTTCCCCGATCAATGGCCTCTTCTCGCCTCTTCTAAGCCTCTTCTTGAAACTCCTTCTCCTTTTTAAGTTTACTTTCCACCAATTTGTAATTATGCTGCAGCATCGGCGGGGTGCATGGAAGTAACTAGTGATGTAGCCCCTTGTCCGTCGCCTATAACATGATTGGGGTGCTCGGTCTTACCCATTGCCATGGTCAAAATGTCATTCATCTTAGATGGATGAATATCTTCTATGGTCGCAGAGTGAGAAAGATGCTCCTGGGAAAAGAAATTATAATTATCAGTTATAAAAGTCTAAAAATAATTATTTATTAGCACGTTCTGAAAAGTTCATTATAAAAACTTTTAATTTCACTTGCAATAGTTTGACTTTGATCATTAATGTATGAACCGTCTTTCTTAACCCTATCTTGAATCCAAAGCTCATGCCGGGGAATTGAGGATCTCATGGAACCTTCCTCAATCGATCTCTGGGCTAGCTGTTGTAGAATACATGTAGATAAGTTATAAGTAATAATCCATAATAGATTATGAAAACATTAAAAATCAATAATCAAAAAACACTCTTATCAGATCTTGTTCAAGCTGGGCATATCCCTTCTGAGATAGTAGATGGGATAGACGTTCAAAATTTGGATTTCTTTATTCTTTTTTACTTAAAGCCTATTTAAAAAATATTAAGTAAGAATTAAAATTTCATGACTGATAAATGCAAATATAAAATAATTTTGTATTTATGTGTGGACCTGAAAATTTGCAATAGAACATTGGGCCACGAAGCGTCCCCAGATATCCGCCTCAATGAATTTACACTATCTCGAGGGATTTGGGTTTCACCTGTGGCGATAAACTCTCTTGTCAACATGTTTTTGAACTGTCTCCACATCTTTCCCGCTGACATTATGAGGGCATGCCTTTTACTGTCATCCAAGTCAAATACAGTCAGCAATAAGTCAAAAAAATATTAATGTTAGTAAACAATTAATATAATTTATATAGACAATTAAATTATTTTGAATATACTTACAGAAAGATCATCCCAGATATTATTCTTCATCTCTTTGGGACATCACGCCAATCCTTGATGTCAATCGATATATAATGACGTACAATGCAACCAACATAACTCATTAATTTCTTATATATCCTTCCAAGCGGGACACCCATATCACTGAACTCAACCAGATGTTTCCTGCCCTAGTTCCTTGATAAGATGACATCACCGATCTTAGTGATTTCTTGGATCCTCTTTTTTCCGGCACTTCCACTGGTATCCTCTGGATTCATGTGCTAGTTAAGAAACATAAGCAAAAAAAAAATTAGAACCTCATTAATAATATATGAAAGCAAGAAATCTTAATAGAAAAAATATGAGAGAGAGGAGAGGGAGGGAGGGAGCCGGCCGCTCCCCACTCTACGCTCTTCCCGTCGCCCTCTTCCCCCTTCCCCTCCCTCTTCCCTCTCTTCCCCCTCCTTTCCCTCCCCCTCCCCTCCCCGTCCCTTCGTACTTCAGCAAATCTCTAAGCCCCCTTTGGCACCGTCTGCCTCGTCAGTTTTCACTACCTCAGTGGTATACTAATCTAACACAACCACCACACATACATGCATACACACATACACCACCACCAACACCAACGGGTAAAAAAAAAAGAAGAAAAGAAGGATGGTGGAGATTAGACTCAGCACCGATAGAAGATATTACCGCGGATGAAGAACTACTGACTCAGTTGATGACACCGTTGCCGCCACCGCAGCTTCCACTGACGTCGCACTCGAGAAGATGAACAATAATTATAGTTTGAGGGTAGAGAGATTGAGAGAAGACGAGAAAAAGTATAGTAAAGAGGGCAGGATTAGGGTTAAAATATCGTGGCACGATTTTAAAAATATTATTTCACATCTGTTCTTAATTTCGCTTTAGTTCCAAACAAGAACCATCATAGAATATATAAGATTACGTGTCGGTCATGTAAAGAGCCGAAGCTAAATATACAATATTCCACGTCAGTTTAGTAAATAACCGATGCTGAATCTATTTATTTTATATTTAAAAGATTTAATAAACTTTTAGCATCAGTTACTTACAAAATTGTCATACCCCGCTTCTCAAAATACGAGAAAATGAAGCATGACAAGAGTCAGCGACGCATATACGCAAGGAGAATACCCCACGTATATGCACTAGGCCTTAGGTAACATGAACAAGCTATAAAAATCTACTATAATGAATCAACGATCACTGCAATAACACATATAAATGTCCACGCATGATAATACATGAATAAAGTAATGAAGTGTACCATGAATATGATATATATAGAATCAAGGAATAACAATATGAATGAAAGTGAACAAGAATACCAGAATCAGGTAGAGAGAAACTCTGGCTCCTCGCAATGCATACAGTCTCGTCGAACACCTGATCAATGAAATAAAACATCCAATATCTGGATGCCCAAATCCAGGGGAGTCAGCAGAAAACTCCCAATGAGTGTGTAAGATGAAGGAACGATGCATGTGCATAATACGTGTATACAATAATAACATGTCTAAAGCTATAAATGAAAGATAACTGAATAATAATATGAATACATATGTAAGTAAAAGATAACTGATACCTCTATAAAACAAACAACTGATACTCAAGTGTGTAACCTAGATATATCTCTAATCTTGTTGGTTATTATAATGTGGTATTTAGCTGCGTCTTATACCATCGCTGTTTTCCTACATATCAAACAAGGTTATCGTTTCTATAACTGCCTACCAATATAGTGCATGTGTTTGTTAACCCAAAGGTCATTAGCCCTAGTTTTGATGATGATAATCACATGAAGTTATTTGATCTAACATTTTTATCTATACAAGTTTCAGGTAAAAAGGATAAATCCAAGAATAAGTATGGCTTCTTCATAAAGACTCACAAGTTTCTAAAGCCCTCAAGATGATGATCCTAGAGATAGACTATCTAGATCAATTTGAAGAAATCATTCTAAGGATACAAGCTCAAGGAGTCTACTTTGGCTAAGAAAAGATTTTTCTTTCTTTTGTATAGATTTTTAGATTGTTAAAATCAAGAAGTGGAGTATTGGTTGGCTCATGAGATTGACTCACACACACAAAATATCTTTTTGATTTCATGGATTTTTGAATATGGATTTCAAAAGATAGCAAAATAAGTTTTGTTTTAAGCAAGTTTCTATTCTGGAAAAATTTCAAGTATTTTAAAAGAGAATATTTTTCTACAAAATATGAGCTCTACTTGTTTGGTTTGTGTTGATCTTCGATCACACGTTTTTGAACTTCATCATTTCTCAAAGAACTATATTTTACATATATTTATTGAAAAATATGTCTCAAAGTCAAAATAGATTTTTTAAGTAGATTTCTGATCCTGCCTTTTTGCTCAGGGCCAGTCGAACGAGCGGTCGACTGAAGTGCACAAGTAAGCTATTGTCATGTCGGGTGACCGGCCAGTCGATCGATTGCATACCCTTTGCTTTCTGTTCGGGATCGACTTTGCCCAACGATCATATTTTTAATCGTTGGCGGTCGATCGGGCGGTCGACTGACCTGGCAGATCTGACACCTTTTTGCTTTAACGACTACATTATTAGAGAGTTGTTTATGGCCTAACACAAAACGGCTATATGGGGTTTTCTCTCTATTTTTGAGTACCTATATATGGTAACCCTATTAACCATTAGAAGATATACCAACAACTTAAGAACCAAAAGATACTTCTTTCTCTCATTTTAGATTCAATTTTCAAAGAGAAAAATTTCAAAAGAGAAGTGTTCTTCAAATCAAATCTCATTCCAAATTTCTCTTGTTTTATTCTTACACTCCAATGATTACAAGCTTTCCTAACCACAAATCTCTGAGCTAAAAATCCATTATTGATTATAAGATTGCATTTTGTGAGCCTCTTTGGTGATCTTATAAAGGTCATCTTCTTTATTGTTCTTGAGAAGAGTTGTAGAGGTCGAGGCCTCATACGAGCTTGCAGGTTCATCATTTGTAACGTGTAGAAGAAACCAAGTGAGAGGACTTGCGGGTCCAGTTCGTTCTTGAGGGAACGTGTAGATGTTGACACTGTAAAAAGACAACTCTCAGACTTCTCTTCAACCAGTCTGAACGATGCCTAACTTGTTGACAGTTACAAAAGATAAGTTACAGACAAGCTGACGATCAGTTTTTTCCCATCTCCGAGGGACAATGCAACGTCTTGGACTCTATGATTCAGTGAAGTAGACAGTAAGCCAAGGTTGCCTATGAAGAGGCCAAAGTAGGCCTAGGAAACCAGGTTTAATCAAATACCTAGCCTCGAAGAGAGCCAAGTTCGCTAAAAAGCCGAAGCCACTATTTTCGCACGAAGCTCCCATTAGCCCCGCCAAAGGCTAACCTTAAGCTTCGTCAAAAGATTTATCTCCAACTTCGTTGGAGATGGAGTGGTCCAGCCCTGCTTTAAGCTAAGTTCTAGCTTTGCTAAAAGCATCACCTAGCTCTTCTCTGAGCTAAGTTCTAGCTTCGCTAAAAGCATCACCTAGCTCTGCTCTGAGCTAAGCTCTAGCTTCGCTAAAAGCATCACCTGCTCTGCTCTGAGCTAAGTTCTAGCTCTGTTTCAGCTTAGCTAAAAGCATCACCTAGCTCTGCTCTGAGCTAAGTTCTAACTTTGCTTGAAGCATCACCTAGTTATGCTCTGAGCTAAATTCTAACTTCGCTTTAAGCTCTGGATATAACTTCGCCTAAAATGAGCTTACCTGAAGCTCTCACTTAGCTCCGCGGCAAGCTTTACCAGGCCATCAATTGACCGTTTCAAAATCCCCTGAGGGACTAATAGGTGAATCCTGATATTTTTGTGGGGTTAATGCTACTTTAAGTGGGCGGTTATACCCGCCCACTTCATCCCACATTAGGTGGAGACAATTAAGCCACAATGGCTATTAATAGTTCACACGAACTCTCTAGCTTCGACGGAAGCTGGCAGTTAGCCTCGCGGAAAGGCTATTTTTAGCCTTGTGCAAAGCTAATAGATTGATTCAGTCTTGCTGAATTCAAGGGATCAGTTACACCCCCATTTTGGCTATAAATAGCCCCTTGCATGACCGAAAAAAAAAGGAAGAAGAGGACATTGGCTGGAGAATTAGGAGAATTTGAGGAAATCTAAAGCAAAAAGTGCCATCTTGCTCCCTTGCTTCCAAAGCACCCCAGAGACTTAGCTTCTTTCCTTCCGGGTCTCAAAAAAGCTTTCTTCGAAGATTTTCAGAACTAGGCGAGAAGGAAATCCGCTCGAGAAGGCTTGCATACCTGACCGATTACGTCGTCAAAGGGATAAAGAGATCACGTGCTGATCAGATTCCTACTGGCATAATTTCCCAGAAATCTCAGAGGAGATCTACCTGTAATTTTCTTTCTTTCAAGAGTTACCTGTAATTTAGCTCCTCAAATATTTTTTATAAGTTTTTCCCGATTAATTTCAATGGAAAACAAGATGGCGACTCCGCTGGAAAAATAAGTCTTCTTTCACAACAAGGAGATGATGTCGCAATGCAACGGTTAGAATGCTGAACCCGTTACTGTCGAAAACTTGGTCATCCACTTTGACCAAGAAAAGTTCGAGGAACTCCTCTCTGGGAGTAGCCTAACACCATGCACGGAAGCACAGGATGGTTTTTGAAGCCAAGACTCTACTGGTTACAAACTAGAAGGCAGCCCTAATTAAGGCTGAGCTAGCAGCATGCGCGGGTGAGCAAGGATCTCTCCAATTTCCCCCAGTCTCAATCGAGGCCAAAATTTACTTCACGCAGAGCCAAACAAGTTCCACGTGAACCTAACACTGCTCAGGGCAAGCAGGTATGGAGGGCAAAGCAAGAAGCTTCTTCGCGCAAAGCTTTAGGCGAAGTTGAAGCTTAACTTCGCCTCTCATGCAAAAATAAGGGCAAGACGCCCTTAAATTTTGGCAGCGTTGCTTATGCTAGCCACGAGGCTGAAGTGGAACCACAACAGCGCGAATTCCTACTGGCTTCGCCCAATCCAAAAGCGCTATTTTTAAGCACTAAGTTCGCTCCTCGGAGCGAAGTTAAGGGAGCATCCCTAAATACTAATAGCGTTGCTTATGCATCTTCAGCACCTAAGGGTGCTAGCAAAGTTCTTAGACCTAAAGCTGGAACTAAAGCACTACGCAGTTCTAAGTATCTTTGCCGCAACGCAAAGAACAAAGCACTACTTCGTGCTATACCATCCTGTGCTAAAAGTGAATTTACTACGACTTCGCTCCCAAAGCCTCCTGGCGCTAAGTCCACACTTAGCAGCGGATCTACAAGTATAGCTTCGCCAATCGAAGCTAATACTACTGGTGAGAAAGTTTTAAAATCACCTATAGTTAAAAAGAGGAGCCTCAATGCTAGAGTTCTCCAGCCTGAACATCCCAGTACGCGATCTCCTCGGAGTCTCTGTACAAGATCGCTTAGGCCTGATTAATCCTGATTTACGAGAGTTCTTAACTAACAAACGGAAGTTAGAACTACTCCATATTTCTCCCTCCTGCGGTGAACAAGTAGGGTGCTAGTTCGTGATGATCCATTCAGTCCATTGCTGACTAGAGCCATTCCCCGCCATTCTTCCAGCCCGACAGTCGGTTTTCAACCGACTATCGATTCAAACCCCTGTGAAGCCTCAGAAAAGGAACAAAGCACGAAATGTGCTAGATCTTCCCTTCGCATCAGTCAACATGATAGGGAGGGAATGTGAAACACTCAAGGGTAGACGAGGGAGATGGGATACTAACCTCTCCTTCGTTCAGTTCTCCAGATTAAGACTATAGCCCTGGTTTAGGCCAAGTCTTAGTAAGACAAGAAGGTGCGTTCGAAGCACAAGATCCAGGGTAGAAATACCCTATAATTATGAACAACCATACTCTTTAACCGGGGTGATGTCACCAGAACCACTGAGAAGTCTCATCCAATGGTTTGATGATGAGGAAGAAGCTAATGGATATGCTTTTTCAGCAACGGTCATCTCTATGCAAACAGGCAGAGTGTCAGCTAGTATGGCTAATGACAGCAATGATGACATTCGCCGACGGATGGAGGCTCAAGAGCAGACCTCCAAGGCCCAGCAAGAAGCCTTGGATAATATTCAACAAATGCTAGCTCAGCTCCTCACTAACCGGAATAACAATGATACCGAAAACAATCATAATGAGGAGGAGCATAATGATGATGAACAGCCTAAGACTGAAAAGTCAAAGGAAAGTTCTTCAATCGATGTTGAAATTGTTAAAGGCATCCAGGTTCAGATCGCATCCCTAACTCAGAGGGATGAGCGGAGGAAGGTAGGCATGACTCATCCTTACCCACTTGAATGAGATTCGGTGCCATACCCGCCAGAGTTCAAACCACCTACGTTACATACGTATGACGGTAAGAGCTTGCCAAACCAGCATATATATTACTTCCGGTCCCAGACTGGTAATGTCATAGATAATGATGCCATCATGGCCAGATTATTTATCAGTACTCTCAAAGGAATGGCCTTCGGCTGGTTCAGAAGCCTTCCATCGGGTTCCATCAATTCTTGGATTGACTTAGAGACTCGGTTCCTCTCTCGCTTCTATGAGGATGACACCGAGGTAACCATGGATAACTTCTTTCCACCGTTGATCGGCAAAAAGCAAGTACAAGAATAAGTGAAAAGAGTGTGGGTCGATGTTACTGCTTTTATTCTTCTGTAGTAGCGAAGTGGCTATACGGGTCGTATCCAAACGGAGGGAGAGCGATGGAAGCTTGATGTGGCTTCTTTCTTCAAGAAAAGAGAAAATTCTTTGTTTTTAAATAAAGATTGGAAAATAAAAACAAGTTGGTTTCAAGAATTATTTGGAAATGATTTGGTGGTTTGTAAAGTTGGATTTTCTTAATGGTAAAAACGCATGGCTAACTTTCTACTAATTGCTCTCACTAATCCCTAACTTCTTGAAGATGTAGCCTCACGATGGATCATAGGCAAGTAAAATCTTTATGCATAGGAACTATTCATGTTGGGAACGAATCAAAGTCCTTCCTTTAACTTAGCTTTACATGACAAAAACTTGGACCTTCTCTTATCAGGATCCAATAGTAGGCGAGAATAGGGGAAGACACAAGTGCACTAATGGTATCGGCAAAGTTAAAAGGAAAATCTCTAACTTACAACAACAAGTAAAGTACACAACTCATAGATCATCAAAAATCATTAAGCAAGAAATATAAGAAAGTAATACTTGTAGGTAAGTTAGAGTTAGAACCCTCGTCTTAAGATGCCATAGCTCTCGTTTGCACAAGGCTTAGTTGACACTATTGACTCATTTGGGTTTATCAAGCAAGTTGTTAGAAATTAGTGGGTTAATAGTTAGTTAGCCATGCTATGAAGAGTTAGTTAGACATGGTAGTAAAAGAAACAACAAAAGAAAGGGGGTAAAGAGAAAGGGAGTTACACTACAAGAAAGCAAAAGAAAAAAAGTGAAGAGAAAGGAAGTTACACTACAACAAGGAAGTAAAAGTAAATGGCAAAGACAAGTAAATGGAAAGAAGAAAGAGAAGTAGTTACTTGTATTAGCTTGTCACCTTCAAATACAACCTTTACACACACACACACACACACACACACACACACACACACACACTCTCTCTCTCTCTCTCTCTCTCTCTCTCTCTCTCACTCTAATGGCTAAAACTAAAACTAGAAGAGGAAAGAAACTAAAATAACTACAATCCTAAAAATAAGATTACAACAATGCTCTAACTCTGGATATCTCCCAACTGAAGACCCCTGGGGATATTTATAGGCACCAGGGGAAAGGGGGCCAGGGGGAACCCGTGGCCCAAAGCGCAGGCGCGCACGCGCCCATAGGGCCGCGGAAACGCGGCCTGGGCCGGGTTTCCACGGCCCCGCAAGGGCGGCGCGCGCCTGGCTTCGGGCAGCGCGTCGCCCAGTTTGTCCCCTTCAGGTAGGTCTGCTGTTTTGCTGATATGATGCCCTGGACTGACAAAATTGCCTCCCTAAAGTCAATGGCTACTTGGTAGGCCTTTAATCACCCCTTAAATAGTGATTAGGGTCTTCTTCTTCATTTGCACACCATGGACCTAGGATCAAGCAAGCAAAGCTTTATTAGCAGAATTTTATACCAAATAAATATGAGAATTTGATGAAAATTATGCAAAATTAGAGAATAATCACACCCCCACATTTATCTTTTTGCTCATCCCGAGCAAAATAAAAATAAAAAAATTATTATATCACTTTCGCAGGTGTCGCGATTGCACTGAGGATGTGCAACAAGCCTTTAAACCTCTAGGTTCCCCTAGAGGAGGAGTGTTGTCTCCTGAGGATTTTCAGCGGATTGCACCCACAAAATCCAGTAAGTAAAGAAAAGTAGTTAGTTGTTAGCAAAAAAATTTTATCATGAAAGAGAGCTTTCAATCATCTAAGTAAAAATGACCGAATGATGTAAGAATTAGGTTTAACCCTCATAAGTCCTCCTATACTTTAGCCTTCATAAAAGAAGAAACTATGGTTTTCTTTAAATTTAGAAAAGATCTTGTACTTCTAACTCATTCTGTTATTTTGCTTTAGATAGATATACATAATGTGTAAGTGTGATGTGCTTGGAATTTTTCAACTCAACTTTGAATATCATTTAATTTTATTAATATTTTTTTATTATTCTTGGTTTCATTAGGCTTTCTACTTCACTTTCGTAACACATATCAAACTGATGACTCCCAAACCAGATGGTTTCAGGGCACCAGGTGGAAAAACACCCCTCAGGTCAAATATGTAAGTAGAGTAGGCCACGAAATCAAGATTTACTTATATATATATATATATATATATATATATATATATATATATATATATATATATATATTTCTTTCTTTTTTTTGGCGTGAGTAATCATGCTTCTTGAGGCACAATTATCCAGCCATTTTTTTCCCTTTCAGAATTGTGTCTCTAAATCCCAAGCATGTGTGTGTAGTTTATGCATATTCTTCTAAGCTAAACAAAAGATTAGTTATTTTCCTTATCTTTCCCAACTCTTAGTTAAACCAATGTTTCTTGTTTATTTAGGCAAAAATAAAGATTCATTAATAAGGTTCCCTTAATTCTTACAATCTTTTGGTATTTTTATAAAGAGTATAAAAATTCATTTTTCGTTCAGGAGCTTTTTTTTTTTTTTAAAAGAAGAAAAGTGAAAGTGTTAGCACCCCCCCCACACCTATCTAATGCATTGTCCTCAATGAATTACATGTAAATGCAAAATAAAGATGGTGAAGAAAGGATGTTACCGCCCTCGTCGACTCAGGCCGGCCAAGTGCGAATAGGCGAAAGAAATGGCAAAACAAAAAGAAGGGGTAAGCATATAAACAATAAGTGTTTTTTTTTGGCGGTGTGGATGGCTATGGTTAGGTATATGACGGGGCAAAAAGAGTCAGCACATTATCATTCGGAGTCATAGGCTCAGTGGTCAAGAAGGGCTTCAGTCTTTGCCCATTCACTTTGAATTCTGTATTGGTCTTAGGATCTACAATCACCGTGGGGGAAAACGGTGCGCACAATGAACAGTCCAGACTAACGAGTCTTCAGCTTCCCTGTGAAAATGTGAAGCCTTGAGTTGTACAGCAGAACCTTGTCTCCCGGGGTAAAGTTTTTCCTGGTTATGATCTGGTCATGAAAAAGTTTAGTCCTGCTTTTGGTGATCCGAGCATTCTCATAGGCTTCATTCCGTATATCCTCTAATTCTGAAATTTGTAGTCTCCTTAGCTCACCGGCCTTGGTCAGATCAAAATTGAGTTGCTTAAGGGCCCATAGGGCACGGTGTTCTAATTCGACTGGCAGATGACAGGCTTTTCCAAATACGATTCTATATGGAGACATCCCGAGAACTGTCTTAAAAGCAGTGCGGTAAGCCCACAATGCATCATTGAGTTTAACCGACCAATCTTTTCGGTTTTGTCCGACAGTCTTTTCCAGAATGAGCTTGATCTGTCGATTGGTGACTTCGACCTGCCCATTTGTCTGAGGATGATACGGAGTAGACAACTTGTGATTGATGGAATATTTCCGCATCAGAGCTTCAAAAACTCTGTTGCAGAAATGCGATCCATTATCACTAATTATCGCTCTCGGGGTGCCAAATCGGGAGAAGATGTTCTCTTTGAGAAATTTGACAATCACTTTGTTGTCATTGGTCTTAGTTGGCACAGCTTCTACCCATTTAGAGACATAGTCCACAGCAACCAAAATGAACTGGTTGCCGAAGGAATTAGGGAATGGTCCCATAAAGTCGATACCCCAAACATCAAAAATTTCAACTTCCAGGATCGGGTTTAGGGGCATCATGTCTCTTCTTGAAATATTCCCAATCTTCTAACAATTTGCGCATGACTTGCAAAAATGGTATGAGTCTTTGAACAAAGTGGGCCAGTAAAACCCACTTTGTAGAACCTTCTCTATAGTCTTGCGGGGACCGAAGTGTCCTCTGCATGCAAGGTCATGGCAAAAGCTGAGCATACTCCTCTGTTCCTCCTCTGGTATGCATCGTCGAATAATCTGGTCGGGACAATACATAAAAAAGATATGGTTCTTCCCAGAAAAAGTGACGTACTTGGGCAAAGAAGCGATATTGGTCTTGCTTTGTCCAGTCAGTGCGTAATTGTCCAATGGCCAGGTGATTGACGATATCCGCAAACCAGGGTTCCTTGAAAATGGCTAGGATGTGCTCGTCTGAGAAATCCTCATTGATAGGAGCTGGTATGATAGGTGCATTCGAAATTCATGATAAATGATCAGCAACCACATTTCTATACCTCATTTATCCCGAATTTTCAGGTCAAATTCTTGAAGCAAAAGGATCCACCGAATTAATCGGGCTTTTGCTTCCTTCTTGGTCATGATGTATTTCAGAGCCGAGTGATCCGTAAAAATCACCGTCTTCGAACCTAACAAGTAGGGTCAGAACTTCCCTAACGTAAAGACCACGGCCAAGAATTCCTTCTCAGTCGTTGTATAATTCTGTTGGGCGTCATTCAAGGTCCTACTCGAGTAATAAATCACGTGCTGCCTATTCTCGATGCGCTGTCCTAGAACAACGCCAATAGCAAAATCAGAGGCATCGCACATGATTTCAAACGGTTGGGCCCAGTTAGGAGCAGAAATAATAGGCGCAGAAATAAGTTCTTGCTTAAGCTTCCCCCATGACTTGAAACATTCATCGTTAAATTCAAAGGGCACGTCCTTAGCGAGCAGGTTGGTTAAGGGCCTAGCGATTTTGCTAAAATCCTTAATGAACCATCGATAGAACCCAGCATGCCCAAGAAAGGATCTAATATCCTTGATGCTTTTGGGTGGTGGAAACTTAGCAATCACTTCTACTTTAGCCTTGTCCACTTCAATGCCTCTCCTAGAAATCTCATGGCTTAAGACAATCCCCTGTCTCACCGTGAAGTGGCATTTCTCCCAGTTTAGAGTTAGATTCTTCTCCTTGCATCTCTGCAGAACTAACTCTAGGTGATGAAGACACTGATCAAATGAATCTCCGCAGATGGAGAAGTCATCCATGAAAATCTCAAGAAAACGTTCCACCATGTCAGAGAACAAACTAAGCATGCACCGTTGGAACGTTGAGGGAGCATTGCACAATCCAAAAGGCATGCGCCGATAAGCAAAGGTTCCAAACGGGCAGGTGAACGTGGTCTTTTCCTGGTCTTCTGCAGTAATAGGGATTTGGTTGTATCTCGAGAACCCATCTAGGAAGCAGTAGTACTCATGTCCAGCCAATCGTTCCAGCATTTGGTCGATGAAGGGTAGCGGGAAGTGGTCATTACGGGTGGCTGCATTCAACTTTATATAGTCGATACAGACACGAACCTGGTAGGCAGTCTTGTCTGCACCAACTCCTTTTGCTCATTTTCAACCACCGTAAAGCCAGCTTTCCTTGGGACCGCATGAACGAGGCTAACCATTAGCTATCAGAAATGGGATAAATGATCCCATTATCTAATAGTTTCAAAATTTCCGCCTTAACTGCCTCTTGCATGGTGGGTTAAGCCTACGTTGTGGGTCCCTCTTGGGGGTTACTTTATCGGTTAAATGGATTCTATGTTGCACTATGGCTGAACTTATCCCTTTGATGTCCTTCATCGTCCATCCAATGGCTTCCCTATATTTTTTCAGAATAGACATTAAGCTGTCCTCTTGTTGCTCAGTTAAGTGGGATGCTATGATGACTGGCAAGGTGTCCTTTCCGCCCAGGTAGGCATACTTGAGGTGTTCAGGTAAGGTTTTTAGCTCTAGGGAAGGTGTTGCTTCATTGGATGCAATCTCCGGGCTTTCAATCCTATGATGAGGTACACTTGACGCCCAATTCACTGCTGAATCTACGATCTGGTCTAGATTAAAATCCTCAGCTTCCAGATTAAACTCTGCCTCTGTTTTTATCTCCATGCTTTCCTCATGCTCACTGGTCAGGTTTTCAATAGAATTGACCTCAAACATCTGACCATTGACATCCCTGGGTTATCTTCCAAGATTGAAGACATTGACTTCCTTTGTCATGTCTCCAAAGGTCAATCGCATGGACCCGTTCCTACAGTTGATTATGGCATTCGCTGTAGCAAGGAATGGGCGCCCTAAAATGATTGGAGCTTGAGACCTTAGATTGGACACAGGTTGGGTCTCAAGCACAATGAAGTCAATGGGGTAAATGAAATCCCTGAACCGGATAAGGACATATGTGATTTCCCCTTGAGAATTTTCACAGATCGGTCAGCTAACTGAATGGTGACTCGGGTTGGGCTCAGCTCGCCCAACCCAAGTTGCTGGTATACTGAGAGAGGAAGCAAGTTGATACTTGCCCCCAGGTCAAGAAGTGCTCTGCTAATTTTGGTCTGTCCTATGGTGGAGGAAATTGTCGGACATCCGGGGTATTTGTACTTCACCGGGATGGGACCAGACAGAATTTCGCTTATATTGGTTGCCAAGAACACTTTCTTGGGCATATCATCTTTCGCTTCTTCGTACACATATCCTTAAGAAATTTGGCATAAGCTGGAACTTGTTGGATAGCGTCAAGAAGAGGCACATTTAATTTGACCTGGTTGAACATCTCTAGTATCTTTTCCATGTGCATATTCTTATTGTTGTTCCTAAGCCTATTGGAAAAGGGTGCTATAGGCTTATGAACTTGTTCAGCAGCTTTGTCCTCATCAAATGTTTGAGGAACAGTTTGGGAGGAACTAGAAGAGGTGGAGGCTAGAGTAGGATCAGGATGGCCTGGACTTTTCTGTTGGTAGACCTGGTTGTCTACCTTCTTTCTAGATCAAAGTGTGTGAACAGCATTGCACTGGTTGATCGATGGATCCTGAATTTCATATGCTTGATTGGAGGTTTTTGGGTTAACTAGCGGCTGACTAGGTAAAGTACCCTTTGGTCTTTCACTTAGGGAGCTAGCTAATTGGCTCATCTGCATTTCCAATCTCGATATAGCCTGTGAATGGTTGTTCAGCGTTTGTCCCAGGTTTTGCATGAAAGCGGTTTGGGACATCATAAAAGCTTCCATGCTCTCCTTTAACTTACTAAATTTCTTTTCCATTGGTGAACTTTGAGAGGAGGAAGATGGAGCTTGACTGGAGAAATTTGGCGGAGGACTGGGATGGTGAAAATTGTTGGAGAAATTAGACCTAGGAGGATTGTTCTGGACCCAGGAGAAATTAGGGTGATTCCTCCAACCTGGATTGTATGTTTGCGAGTAGGGATTAGGTGGCGGCCGTGAGTAGGCCGCGTTCAGGTGTTCCGGTGGCACTTGCTGGGTATGGAAGACGGGGCACTCTTCAAAGACATGGTTTGGTGCCTGACAGTATGAACAACCCGAATTGTGAATTGGTGGTGGGTTGATTTGGTTGACATTGGCTGGCTCTTTTGTCTCTAGAGCCTCTATTCTCCTCATTAGGGTTGCAATCTTAGCCTCGGCAGCTATGGATGATTCTAGAGATAGGAGCCCTCCTCTTGAAGCTATAGATTGTGAATTCTTAGGTTTTTCTGAGGCTGGCTCCCATTGCAGGTTTTCTCAGATAAATCCTCAAATAAATCCCAACCCTGATTCTCATCCTTCTGCAAGAACTCTCCCTGACACATGGTTTCTAAAAGGGTTTTTGTATGATAATCTAAACCATCGTAGAGAATCTGGCACTGACGCCATTTCTCCACACCATGGTGAGGGCACTGAGTTAGGAGATCTTTGAATCGCTCAAAGTATCTCTACTTTCCAAAATGGTTCGCATGGTTCTTGCCTAAACTGTATGATATTCTTCCTAATGAGGGCAGTTTTGTGAATTAGGTAGAATTTCTTCAAGAAGGCCTTGACGAAATAATCCCATGTCATGACAGAATCTACCGCCAAACTGTACAACAATTTCTTCGCTAGGTCCTTTAGGGAAAAGGGAATGAAACGTAACATAACAGCATCGTCTCCTAGCTGGGGTATACGCATCATAAGGCACACTTCTTCAAATTCTCTAACAAAGAAGTATGTGTCCTCTGATTCTAAACCATGAAACTTTGGGAGAGTGTTGATGAATTGAGGCTTTAACTCGAAGTTATTTTCGTTTGCTTCAGGAAGTTTTATGCAAGATGGAAGTGAGGTTCTGATCAGGTAAAATCTATCCTGAAGTGACGCCATCACCGGTTCTGATTGCAAGTGTAGAGAAGTATTTCTGGATAATCTGGAAGATACAGGATCTCTTACCCACTCTTGCATGCAGCACACCACAAACAACGTAAAAACAACAAACAATCGAAAAAGAAAAAAATAAACAAAAGAAAGAAAAATAACCACAAAGCCTTAGTCTAAGGTACCTGAACCTAGATGACTCCTAACTGGTCAATTCTCCGGGGAAGGTTGTTGCAGGAACTCGACTACAAGCTAATCGGCCAGGAAAGGGCAAAGCTCGGGGGGAGGTATCTGGGCATGAGCCACGGGCCTAATTACGCCAAACCACGGAGCTTTCGAGGCTTTGCCTCTCAATCCACTTTCCTTCGACACTGATTTTGCAGGAGTATAGTTCTTACAATTTTCAACCTCGGTTAATCTCTTAGTGAGTTCAAGATGTCCCTAGGGCCAACGTTTATTGATTTTTAGTTAAGGCTTGGGAAAGTGTAAGTGCACTTGGAGATGATTTTTGGGCTAAGGAAGGGTGATGAAATCCCCACCTTATCTTGTTTATTTGGGTTTTGCCCTTAAAGTCAATTGTGCAAGTGTACAGTTTATTCATAACAAGGTAACACTCAAAGCGATAAATCACTCCAAAATGTTGGTCCTATTCTATATGAATGAACACGTACCTTTTCTCCAGCACTCTTCAACAGAAATGTTGGCCCAGAGCCCTTCTACTCTAGTTTTGATGATGATTAACTCATGTAGTTATGTGTACTAATAATCCTGTGATTTTAGTTTCAGATTATTAAACAAGATATTAGTTGGTGATTAGCTTCAATAAGATGATTTGGAAGCTTTTACATGATGATTCAAAAGCCCGAGCAACAAGATCATATATAGCACTCATTGGAGTCAAGCTCGGTGAATCACGAAGTTTTGGATCGAGTCGGCTTGGAGACGGCGGCGCTCTACAAGAAGACATCGGTACCATAGTTTAGAGTTTGTTTAGATCCATTTGTAAAGATTAGAATAGTATGATATGCTCAAGTTCACAACACACACGTTTCATGTTTTTCGGTTTTTGGTTTAACCGATCTTGGTTTGCATGAATAGATATTATATCAACACAAGTTTACATGGTTTAATGTATATTAGATTTGTTCTATATACATGCATGCTTCAACTCTTAGATAAACTTAGCTTGATAGTCTATTTCATGTGTTTTATATTTTGGTATTTCTAACAAAACATATTTTTGGGATTAAAGTAAAAAACATGGATATATATATATTTCTTGTATATTGGATTATATCCATATGCAACATGCTTTAAAGTGTTTATACATATCATGTTTGTGTATTTGGATGAGTTTTGGACAAAACATATTTTCTATTCAAAAATCCAAGTTTTAGAAAATACGGTTTTTGGTTTTTGGCAAAATTTCTATAAACACAAAAATGGTCCATATTGTTTGAAATTTGTGTTGAAAATTTTAACACAAGTTTATATTTCAATGTAAAATGATAAAACTATTTTTGTGGATTTTTAAGAGTTTTACGGGAATTTTTAGGATTAAAAATTACATGTTTTTCTGACCTGAACTGCTGCTGCCAGGCTAGGTCGGTCGACCGAACGGTCGACCGTACCAAGAAGACGGTCGACCGTAGCGGTCGACCGAGTGCACGGATACGTACACGCTAGCTGCCCCATAAGCCGGTCGACCGCACGGTCGACCGACTGAGAGCAGGTTGCTCTCGGGTTGCTCCCGATCGACCGAGCGGTCGACCGGCCAGAGAGCCGTTGCTCTCTGGTTCTGGGGCCGGTCGACCGCCCGGTCGACTGGTAGCTGCCAGCGGTCAAATGTGATCGTTGGATGGTCGACCGACCGGTCGACCGGTAGTACATTTCTGGTAGTTTCTGCTGCCAACGGCTATAATTTTCTGGGGGCTATAAATACCCCATTGGAAAGAGGTTTTGGAAAAAGATTTGAAGAGCTAATTTTTCCTGACTCTCTAGTGTTTTCACAGCAATCAAAAGAAGTTTTTGGGCTTTAAATTGAACAATCTATTTGGTGTTTTTGTTAGGGTTTGGAAAATCAAGAAAGGGTTTTTGGGAAAAGATTTTGATTCAACTTCTTCATCATGGTTTCTAGTTTTTCTCAAAGATTTTCTTTGAGATTTTGATTTCCATTCCTTTGGTTTTCTTCACACTTGAGCTACATTTACTATCTTATTCTATAGGATCTTTGTGTGGGAAAAAGAGATTGTTTGTGGTTGTTTGTTAGACCACCAAGTTGTAAACCCAATCTTTGCTTGGCTTTGTGCCTTTGGGTTGTATCCCTCAAGTTGTGAGGTGATCCTTGTGTTGCTTTGTGCTAATCCCTCAAGTTGTGAGGTGATTGTTTGTTGGCTTGGTGCTTTGCCTCAAGGAGGAGGTTGTGTTTGTAAAGAGAGGAGTTGGGTACTCCTTGTAATTGTTATTGCCCTAAATCCTCGGTGGAGGTTCCCTTTGTGGGAGTCCTTTGTGGACAAGCTAGTGGACTTGAAATCCTTCTGGGTGAAGGCGGGGATGTAGAGCTGGGTGCTCGAACCTCGAAACATATCTTGTTGTTTGCGCTTGATCCCTTGACTCTTACTCTATCTCTCTCTTTACTTTGTGCCTTGCATCATTTCACATTGTTCATTCATACTTATATGCTTGGCTTGGTTGTGTGTGCATCACTTGTTGCTTGCATCTTGTGTAATTGCAATTAAGTTTTAAATTCCGCATTTAGTTTACTAGATTAGCATTATCACCTATTCACCCCCCCCTCTAGGTGATTTCAATTGGTATCAGAGCCTACGCTCCTGATATTTAGGTTTAACCACCTAGGAGTGAGATCTTGGTTTGCTAATCTTCATTTGCATTTTCATTTGCACACATTTAAGTTGCACTCATGGATAGCCCTCCTATGTTTGATTTTTCTAGACATGATATTTGGAAGGCCAAGATGAGTAGTATTTAAAAAGCCTAGGACATCTAGTTTATCAAGCCACTACTCAAGAATCCTACCCAAATGCTAGCAAGCATAAAAAGGCTAATGCATTAGCACTTAAGACACTTAGAGCATCTCTTAATGAAGATCTTTTACATGTGTTTGATCATTATGACTCGGCTTTTGCAGTTTTGAGCATATTGACTTCTCTCGAGCTACCAAGGATTATCAACAAGTTGAGGAGATCTAGGAGAGACAAGTCCGACGAGCATTGCCTCATGGTCCAAGGGAAAGACTCCCTTGAGGTACAATCAGATTCTTAACTAGATGATAGCTCTAGTTCATATTGCTATGAGTGTTTTGAAGTTCAAAATTTAAATGTAAAACTTGCCTCTAAGCTTGAAAATTTTGTGGAAAAACATGACCTTTTGAAAAAGAAACATTTTGAATTAAAAGAAGAAATGAAGGATTTGTGCTCAACTTTTGAATTGGTTTTGCAAGAGAAGGAAGAGATTACTAGTGAACGCGACTCACTAAGATCTCAACTAGACCTTGCCCTAAAAGAGATTGATGTTTTGAAAAGCAAAAATGATTGTGATGATGTTGTAAAAAACAATGAGGTTTTATCTTCTCAATTAGATTTTGTTTTAAAAGATAACCTTTCATTGAAAAATTAAATTGATTTCATTATAAAAGAACTGGATTTTGTTTTAAAGAAAAATGAATCTTTGCAAATTGATATAGATTCTCATGTTTGCCATGCTAGTGTAGCTTCTTCTTCTAGCACACCTATTGCATGCTCCACTTTATCTTCAAGTATTGAAAATGATATAAATGTTTTGAAGAAAAGTGTTGATTGTTTGGGCTCCACTTTGAGCAATGTGTTTTGGATCATACACGCTTGAAAACCTTGGTTCGTAAGAAACAAGTTCCATCTTTGCATGCACACCCTCCACGGCATACACATGCTCATCACGGTCACAAACTCCACACTATGTATGCTCATGTGTAGACGTGTACACATTGTGGTCAAAAAGGCCATCTTGCTAGATTTTTTTATGATCGTTTACATGATGAAAATTTAGCATGTAATCTTGTTTGGGTTAGAAAAGATACTAACCCCCGTGGACCCAAAAGAAAATGGGTACCAAAGACCACCCCTTTGATTTTTGATGTAGGAGTGGGCTCTCGCATAACGTGAGAGTGTTGGTGCCTTGAAGTGGATGCGTTCCGTGCTTAAAGAAAACAATTTGGATGCATCACTTTCAAGGGGAGTTTGGTGGAGAGGACGACCTTGGTTTGGAGAACTTGAGAGGTGCCTTCATCGGTTTTGATATCTATCTCTAACTCCCGTTTATATTTGCATGTTTTTCATGTTCATCAATTTATAGCATGCCATGTTTTATTGTTTATTATGCTTATGTCATGTTGATTAGATTAGTGTTATACATGTTTAGTTAATTGAGACACCCATGTTTTATATGGATCTTTATTTAGTGTTCTCACCTTATTTAAACTAATATGTATGCCCTAGATCCAATGTACATGCATATACATAATGATCATATGGATGCTTATGATTTTTGTTTTGTTGAATCATGTTCTGATTAGTATGTTAAATGCCATGTATTAGACCATTGACATGCATGTATAGCTTTTGAGATCACCTATGTTTAGATGGACCCATATGTTGTGTTCTCACCATTGTTTGGCTATTATGTATTTCATAATTCTAATAACATGTGTTTTACATAATGATCGTGTTTATGTTTATCATGTTGATTTATGTGTCGTTTTATGCTTCATGATTTGAATATATGTTTAGATGTTAGTTTTCATGAAAACTAGGATTTATACTTGTACATAGAATGGGCCACAAGTAACTCTTTTTATGTTTGTACTTGAATGCCTATTTGTACCCATTAGATGTGCTAGTATAGTCTAGTTTTGATGATTCATACATTCTAACTTGTATTCCTCATTTTGGATATGTTTCTATGATCATGTGTTTTAACTTCATGTATATGTCTATCTTGTCCAAACTATTGATTATACATATACATCCTTTGAGCCACGTGCCTTCATGCATATACTTTTGTGGACTCATTATGTTTAGGATATGTATGTATACTTTAGTTTGTACATGACATACATATGCCTTGAAGTTTAAATCATTTTGATGATTTTCATGTTTTTAGGTAATTTTAATTGGTAATGAAAATTTACTTTTTCATATGTTAATGTTTTTAAGGAATTCCACATGAGCTTAATTGAATATTTTCATGTTGATATGTGTCACATTATATTTGTACACTCACTTTATTAGTTTTCTCATGATTGTGTTTTCCTGAGTATGATATGGGCTTTATGGACTTTGAGTATTTAGTGATCATGTGATTTACATGTGTTTCATGAAAAATAATTTTGTTTTATTCCTTGCTTGAAGGATTTCGTACTAGTTTAAAAGTTTTTCCATTTAACTAGTTCGTATTCTTCACTATGGTAGAGATTTTTAAACATTCATTTTCAAACCTATTTTTGAAAACCCCTACCTTCTACGGGCGGTTGGATGGGCGATCATGCTCATGTATGCTTTATTGTGAAAATCATTTTAAACTTGAACATGAATGGGAGGATAGGAATATGAGATATACACTTGATCTTATTGTTGTTTCAATTGGTATCATTGGATTCTTTCAATTGGTATCAATATTAACATTTCTTGTATACTCATATATATTTTTATGTATGTATGCTTTCATTTCAAATAGTATCAATTTCGATTGGTATCTAATCTTTTCATACATATATGTGTTTTAGTTGTGCTTACTATATTTCTATATCTTAGAGCATAAATTTTGATTATGATAAGCTTGAGTTTCAACTTTGTTTCAATTGATTAGTTTTCAATTGGTATCCATATACAAGCCTTATCATAGTTTTAGTTGGTATTTCATAAAGGGGGAGAAAATCTTGTATTTCATCTTTCAATTGGTAATTTGTATTCCACTCCCTTGATTTATGATAGAAAATAATAATTTCAATTGGAATCTTATGCTTTAAAGAATAATAATTTCAATTGGTATTAAGATTTATGTTTAGAAATTCAAAATCTGTAATGTTTAATTTCAATTGGTATCAAGATTGTTTATTTACAATTGGTATGTTGTTTGTTTACTTATCAATTGGTATCAAGATTTTTATTTTTCAATTGGTATAATTTCACTTTTAATTGGTATCAATATGCACTTCCTTGACACATTTTTTAATTGGTATCATATTTGATTTTAGACAAAAAGGGGGAGAACATCCCTTGATTGATTCTTTGTTTTGAATAAAAAGAAGAGAAGAATATGTTTTTATTAGTTTTGTTTTATTTTTAACCCCTTTGTTGATGATTGACAAAAAGGGGGAGAGGAATTTGAGTTTGTAGTTTATATATGCATTTTTTATTGTATGCATGTTTTATGTGTTTATTAAGTTAAATTGGTATGTTTTATGTTTTTATTAAGATCAACTGGTATCAAAGCATTATTTATAGAACATGTTTATTTTTGATATCAAAAGTTTGTAAAAGGTATCATTAGTTTTGTTTTGCAATTGGTTTCAAGATCTTGTTTGCAATTGGTATCAAGATCTTGTTTGAAAATTTATTTGTTTTATTTAATTGGTATCTAGAGCATGTTTATTTGTTTTTGAAAATTTCATTGGTATCTAGAGCCTTTTATTGTTTATGCATATCTATGCATGTTTCATGTTTCATATTCATTGCATATTTATGTTTATTTGTTTATGCATAAGTTAAGGGGGAGCTTTTTTGAAGCTTAACTTTAATCCATGCATATATAACTCATGAGTTTTGCCATCATCAAAAAGGGGGAGATTGTTGGCCCAGAAGCCTTCTACTCTAGTTTTGATGATGATTAACTCATGTAGTTATGTGTACTAATAATCTTGTGATTTTAGTTTCAGATCATTAATCAAGATATTAGTTGGTGATTAGCTTCAATAAGATGATTTGGAAGCTTTCACATGGTGATTTAAGAGCCCAAGCAACAAGATCATATATAGCACTCATTGGAGTCAAGCTCGGTGAATCACGAAGTTTTGGATCGAGTCGGCTTGGAGACGGCGCTCTACAAGAAGACATCGGTACCATAGTTTAGAGTTTGTTTAGATCCATTTGTAAAGATTAGAATAGTATGATATGCTCAAGTTCACAACACACACGTTTCATGTTTTTCGGTTTTTGGTTTAACCGATCTTGGTTTGCATGAATAGATATTATATCAACACAAGTTTACATGGTTTAATGTATATTAGATTTGTTTTATATACATGCATGCTTCAACTCTTAGACAAACTTAGCTTGATAGTCTATTTCATGTGTTTTATGTTTTGATATTTCTAACAAAACATATTTTTGGGATTAAAGTCAAAAATATGGATATATATATATATATTTCTTGTATATTGGATTATATCCATATGCAACATGCTTTAAAGTGTTTATACATATCATGTTTGTGTATTTGGATGAGTTTTGGACAAAACATATTTTCTATTCAAAAATTCAAGTTTTAGAAAATACGATTTTTGATTTTTGGCCAAATTTCTATAAACACAAAAATGGTCCATATTGTTTGAAATTTGTGTTGAAAATTTTAACACAAGTTTATATTTCAATGTAAAATGATAAAACTATTTTTGTGGATTTTTAGGAGTTTTATGGGAATTTTTAGGATTAAAAATTACCTGTTTTTCTGACCTGAACTGCTGTTGCCAGGCTAGGTCGGTCGACCGAACGGTCGACCGTACCAAGAAGACGGTCGACCGTAGCGGTCGACCGACGTGCACGGATACGTGCACGCTGGCTGCCCCATAAGTCGGTCGACCGCACGGTCGACCGACTGAGAGCAGGTTGCTCTCGGGTTGCTCCCGGTCGACCGAGCGGTCGACCGGCCAGAGAGCCGTTGCTCTCTAGTTCTGGGGCCCGCGACCGGCCGGTCGACTGGTAGCTGCCAGCGGTCAAATGTGACCGTTGGACGGTCGACCGACCAGTCGACCGGTAGTACATTTCTGGCAGTTTCTGCTGCCAACGGCTATAATTTTCTGGGGGCTATAAATACCCCATTGGAAAGAGGTTTTGGAAAAAGATTTGAAGAGCTAATTTTTTCTGACTCTCTAGTGTTTTCACAGCAATCAAAAGAAGTTTTTGGGCTTTAAATTGAACAATCTATTTTGTGTTTTTGCTAGGGTTTAGAAAATCAAGAAAGGGTTTTTGGGAAAAGATTTTGATTCAACTTCTTCATCTTGGTTTCTAGTTTTTCCAAAGATCTTCTTTGAGATTTTGATTTCCATTCCTTTGGTTTTCTTCACACTTGAGCTACATCTACTATCTTATTCTATAGGATCTTTGTGTGGGAAAAAGAGATTGTTTGTGGTTGTTTGTTTGACCACCAAGTTGTAAACCCAATCTTTGATTGGCTTTGTGCCTTTGAGTTGTATCCCTCAAGTTGTGAGGTGATCCTTGTGTTGCTTTGTGCTAATCTCTCAAGTTGGGAGGTGATTGTTTGTTGGCTTGGTGCTTTGCCTCAAGGAGGAGGTTGTGTTTGTAAAGAGAGGAGTTGGGTACTCCTTGTAATTGTTATTGCCCCAAATCCTCGGTGGAGGTTCCCTTTGTGGGAGTCTTTTGTGGACAAGCTAGTGGACTTGAAATCCTTCTGGGTGAAGGCGGGGATGTAGAGCTGGGTGCTCGAACCTCGAAACATATCTTGTTGTTTGCGCTTGATCCCTTGACTCTTACTCTATCTCTCTCTCTCTCTCTTTACTTTATGCCTTGCATCTTTTCACATTGTTCATTCATACTTATATGCTTGGCTTGGTTGTGTGTGCATCACTTGTTGTTTGCATCTTGTGTAATTGCAATTAAGTTTTAAATTCCGCATTTAGTTTACTAGATTAGCATTATCACCTATTCACCCCCCTAGGTGATTTCAAGAAATTGAAATGAATTGAAATAGACACGTGCCCTAAATACAAAAGTCTAATCCAAATTTCAATTAAGTAACAAGTGAGTTTCTGTTGAGTTTATTACACATGTATAAGGTGAAGCATTCAATGGAACTAAAAAATTTAGAAAGCAATTTTTTTAGTGGCTTTTGGCAACCCTGCAAACAAGTTTGTTAGTATTTCAATCGAAAAAACTAGCTTTTACACAAATTTTTCCGAGGGCATATGAATCCTCGTGCAATGTCCTTGGCCACCTCTTTCGCTTCCCGTGATAGTAAGCTCCTTGGTACTTCTCCTACACAAAAAAAAAATAAAGAACAATCTTTAGTATTGAATAATAAAGCCGTTCCCTCTCCGGCAACGACGTCAAAATTTGATCGGCAAAAAGCAAGTACAAGAATAAGTGAAAAGAGTGTGGGTCGATGTTACTGCTTTTGCGATTCTTCCGTAGTAGCGAAGTGGCTATACGGGTCGTATCCACAAGGACGGAGAGCGATGGAAGCTTGATGCGGCTTCTTTGTTCAAGAAAAGAGAAAATTCTTTGTTTTTAAATAAAGATTAGAAAATGAAAATAAGTTGGTTTCAAGAATTGTTTGGAAATGATTTGATGGTTTGTAAAGTTGGATTTTCTTAATGGTAAAAACGCATGGGTTACTTTCTATTAATTGCTCCCACTAATCCCTAACTTCTTGAAGATGTAGCCTCACGATGGATCATAGGCAAGTAAAATCTTTATGCATAGGACTATTCACGTTGGGAACGAATGAAAGTCCTTCCTTTAACTTAGCTTTACACAACAAAAACTTAGACATTCCCTTACCAAGATCCAATAGTAGGCGAGAATAGGGGAAGACACAAGTGCACTAATGGTATCGGCAAAGTTAAAAGGAAAATCTCTAACTTACAACAACAAGTAAAGTACACAACTCATAGATCATAAAAAATCATTAAGCAAGAAATATAAGAAAGTAATACTTGTAGGTAAGTTAGAGTTAGAACCCTCGTCTTAAGATGCCATAGCTCTCGTTTGCACAAGGCTTAGTTGACACTATTGATTCATTTGGGTTTATCAAGCAAGTTGTTAGAAATTAGTGGGTTAGTAGTTAGTTAGCCATGCTACGAAGAGTTAGTAGACATGATAGTAAAAGAAACAACAAAAGAAAAAGGATAAAGAGAAAGGGAGTTACACTACAAGAAAGCAAAAGAAAAGAAGTGAAGAGGAAGGAAGTTACACTAAAACAAGGAAGTAAAAGTAAATCGCAAAGATAAGTAAATGGATGAAGAAAGAGAAGTAGTTACTTGTATTTGCTTGTCACCTTCAAATATAACCTTTACACACTCTCTCTCTTTCACTCTAATGGCTAAAACTAAAACTAGAAGAGGAAAGAAATTAAAACAACTACAATCCTAAAAATAAGATTACAACAATGCTAAAACTCTAGATATCTCTCAACTGAAGACCCCTGGGGGGTATTTATAGGCACCAGGGGAAAGGGGGCCAGGAGGGAACCCGTGGCCCAAAGCGCAGGAGCGCGCGCCTGGCTTCGGGCAGCGCGTCGTCCAGTTTGTCCCCTATCAGGTAGGTCTGCTGGTTTGCTGATATGATGCCCTGGACTGACAAAATTACCTCCATAAAGTCAATGGCTACTTGGTAGGCCTTTAATCACCCTTAAATGGTGATTAGGGTCTTCTTCTTCATTTGCACACCATGGACCTAGGATCAAACAAGCAAAGCTTTATTGATAGAATTTTATACCAAATAAATATGAGAATGTGATGAAAATTATGCAAAATTAGAGACTAATCCATACCTAAAGGGAAATGGGTTGTAAATAATACAGGACACAGTGAAATGACACAATCTTCCCAAGCAAAAGGGAAAGAAACCATGTATGTGGAGTTGTTGGGGAAGCTCCTCTGAAAACCAAGAAAATTGGCGCCAGCAATCAGGAGTTCAAGTTTCCTCCGAAACAGTACTCCTTCAAAGATGAGCATGTGGTTACCATATTCCATTTGCTCCAAAAGAGCAATAAGTTGAAGCTACCAGAGGTTTGATGTCTTAATGAAGTGGGACATACTAATGATCCTAGCTGTTATCTCTTCCACAGGATGGTTCACCATCCTACCACAAATGCTTTGTCCTCAAGGACAAAATTCAAGCTTTGGTTGACGTTGGAGTTCTGACTTTAAAGTCAAAACAAAAGAAAGTCACCGCAAACATGGTGACCCTTGAGTTCGGCACTTTGCCGAAGGTTACTGTTCCTGATGGATATCCTCTAGTCCCTGAGGCACGACTGGAGATAAGTAATCCTTCAACAAAGAAGCAAGAGGCTAAAGGTCTGCTTCCACTGACGTTGAAGACTGGGAAAATTATGTGGGTGCACCCAGATCTTGCCAAAAAAAATAATGGGATTCAAAGAAACCCAAGCTAAAGGGGAAATCCTGCAATGTTGTCTCTGTTTTGTCAGATAATGGCAATGTAACAATAGCTTCTCTCAGTGACTCTGAAAACGAGAAGCATGGTTTCACAGCATAGGATGCTGCACCCCAACCAACAGGTACTTGGTCTGGTAAATCATACCTAAGGCAGTACGAGAAAACTACTGACGAGACACACCAGCCAATGACGTCAGCAGAAATACTTGTTCTAGCTTCAATCCTAACGCCAGGGAAAGAAAAGTAGAAAGAAGTCCGGTTTGACTGAGTGTTGAAGAAAGCTTCGGGTTCGGGACTTGATGTCCCTTTTCGTTTTGATATATTGGCACAACTAGCCAATACTCCAGCTCGGATTACTATACATGAGCTGCTTCACCTCTCAAAAGAGATAAGAGAGGCACTCAGGGATACGCTGGCTAATTCAGAATCAATCCTGACACATATGCCGGAGGCCTCTGAAGATGACAATCAACCCTTGCATCCTAAATGTCATCATGTACAGCTGAGAATACCTGCTATCATCTTCACTGCAGAGGACATGCTCCTCAAAGATAATAAGCACGATTGACCTTTGTAATATACTGGATACATCGGCTTGACGTGTATTAAGAGGGTACAAGTTGATGCAGGGTCCGCACTCAACATCATCCCTAAAAGGCTCCTCTACGTTTTTGAGATACTACTGAATAGATTATCGACAACGACTACTACAATATATGGCTTCAATGCAGGAAGTAGTCACCATTGGGAAAGATTCGGCTTCGCTGTCGAATCAGAGACCTAAAATCAAAAGTGACATGTTACGACATTGACGCTGACACATCATACAATTTCTTGCTTGGAAGGCCTTAGATTCACGCTAATTGGATCGTTCCCTCCACTCTACACCAATGCTTCAAGTATGTGGAAGATAATGCAATAATACGAACAGTGTTTGCTGAAAAATAGCCATTCAAGGGTGTTGAAAACTACTTTACTGATGCTCTCCTCTACCAGGAAGCCAACAAAGTAGCAAAAGAATCACTACTTGAAAGCAACAATAGCGGCAATGAAGCAGATTCAGATCCAGAAGAAGACGCGCCAGCTATTTTTGCTTTCAAACTAATTGTAGTATATTTAAATGATCTTGAATGTAATAATCCCATTGATGATGACGACGAATGTGTTATCAATGAGAATGTCACTTTTGATTATCCTGTGAGTTTTGATGTATTTAAATCTGTAGATGATAGCTCCCTATACGTGCACTTGTCTATATTAAGCCTGACAAGTACGCCGGTAGAGAATGGTGAAGGATCGGTCTTTGTGATCCCTCCATCCAAAATGAGTCAATTGCCTATAGTATTTGGTAGGGTCCAACCCCGAATGTCTGTAGTTATAGACTCAGGCTCAGACTCAGAACCACCATAATTTTTCATTATGGATGATCAACATACCAAATGATGAGAAAAATGGGGTACAACCTATAGCATGGGAATGGCCTGAACTTCGGAAGGGGACGACGTGGTCTTTTATAGGCTTTCGTGCCGATAGGGAAGCCAGTAAATTACTATGATAAAACGCGCAGGGGGTTGGGATATGTTACACCTCCCACCCCGTTCCAATTCGAAGAAGAAGAAGAATCTCTCCCGTCACATTCCTCTATTTCATCTGAGTGGGAATCAGACGTCAGTGTGGGGTGCTCTTTGATTGGTATCCAATATTGCATATTTTACATCATAATTCCCATGCATATTACAAATAAATATGTGATTTTTACTCCTCTTCTCTACATATTTGCAGGTACACACTTAAAGGAGAGATATCCAAATAATCACTTAATTAACACTAATTAAGTGATTAATCAAGATTAAAGATAAAGCCAAATTCAAATCCAGATCCAGAAAGATCCGCGCGCCCAATGAAGAATCCAGAAGACCACGTGGCTAACCACCTAATAAGAAGATCCCAACAGAAAATCTGGGCTCAACGGCCCAGATTTTGCCGCAAATACCAGAATTTCCCGCGCTTTTTGCGGCGGTTTTGAGGCCGTTGGATCTCGGATTTTGCGCCAACAACCTGGATCTCGAAGCTTCTCCAAAGGTCTATAAATACTTCATTTGGACCTGCGAGCAAAAACTGAATGGAGAAGAGAGGAGATTAGTTTAGTTGTTGTAATTTTCATGTATTTTTCTCTTTAGGTTTAGTTCTTTAGATCCCTCTTCTTCTTCCCTAGAATTCAATGTAAAAGAGAGTGATTGTGAGGGAGAGAGCTTGTGTAATCAAGAGTGACACTTGAAGCAACAAGGATTGATCCATCCTCCTTCCTCTACTTGAAGCTTGGTTCTAGTTTATGTGTTTTCTTTACATGCTTTCTTTATTGCTTTGTTTACTTCTTGCAATTTACTTCATGCTTTCTTGTATTTTTCTTATGGCTTGTTGTAGCTAATTCCTTCTCCATGTACTAGTTTACCACTAGCTTAGCTTTCTTCACTAACTCATGGGTGATTGCTTTTGTTCATCTTGCAAGTTGTATGATCTTCTCTTCTCCGATGGTTAAACCACCATCTTACAAGTGAGAAGGTAATTAGGTCAACACGCGAGACGAATCCCACGCTAATGGAGTGACAACATTAGGCAAGCATTCGCTATCAAGGAGTCTAGTAAGTCTTGGCAAGCTAGCAAGGTAAGCTAGTCATGGATTGCTTTCTTTAAGTTTTCTTTCCTTTCTTGTGAATACCAAATCCTCTTCTTGATTTCTTTTCCCGACTTTCCACCATGAACATAGCCACCATTTCTTTAGTTTGTTTTTCATTTGATTCATTAATTTTATAAGCAAGAGAAGAATACTCGTTTGTTCACTTCACTACCACACGTCAAAGCTTCTATCGCGAGCTCTCCCTGAGAATCGACTCGGTATAGCCTTATGCTATAGCGGAGACAAAAGGGGTACATCAAATACATTTGCTTCATAATAAACACACCTTTTCCGTCTTAATCACTCTTCAAAGACCTCTTCGTTAATATGACTTCAATTGATCAATTGGAGCATGAAGAGGCTATTGAAACATTTGATATTGAGCCATGGGCTCAGCAGCTTGGTCTCCATTAGGATAAGTGATTAGTCTCTAAAACTGCATATTTTATACCATATCTTCACATTTATTTAATATTAAATTATGCTAATAATACCTCTATTGTATGTTCCTAGGTCTATGGTGTGCAATGAAGAAGAAGACCCTAAATCACCATCTAACGAGTGATTAAAGGCCTATAATATAGCCATTGACCTTGGAGAGCAGTTTCGTATAAACCAGGGGCCAAAAACTAGAAACCGGGACCTGCAGCCGACAGGGAAAAGACGTGACAACGCGCGGCAGCAGGCGCTGCGCGCGACTCTAGAAGAGCCGCAAAAATGCGGCCTGGGCCGCATTTTCGCGGCCGTACGGGCACGATCGCGCCTGTGTTTTGGGCCAGGGGTTGTCCCCCTGGCTCCCTTTCCCCTGGTGCCTATAAATACCCCCTTAGGTTCTTCTTTAGGGAGAAATCCAAATAGTAGTGTAGTTTTTTTCTATGTTGTAGTTTAGGGTAGTTTAGTTTAGTTTTTCTTCTTCTTCTTCTTGTAATTTTATTTCTTTTAGATCTGGTAATAGAAGAGAGAGTGATTTATGAGTGGAAAGCAAGAGTGCTTGTAATAGAAGGTGACAAGTTATGAAAGGTTCTCTCTTTACCTCTCTTTATTTTCTATCTAACTCCTTTTACATGTTTAGCTAATATTCTCTCATGGCAACTAACTACTAACCACTAACTTACAAACTTCTACTTGATAATCCACATGAATCTAATAACCTTTACTTGGCCTTGCTCTTGCAAGAGCCATTGATGGCTCATGATGATGGATCTAACACTCTAAATCTCTAACAAGCTAACATTACTTTACTCCATGCTTACTCTTGTTTAGTTTTGATAGTTTAAGTGTAGCTTAAACTTGTTTTGTTGAGTTTAGATATGAAAGTTATCGCATGTGTCATGCTTTGAAACGCTCTTGAACCAAGGACTAGTGATGGCCAATGATACATGTGGGCAACTATCACTAAGAGGTTTGCATGATTAGTGGAGCCATTAGTAGTTAGTAGCCATGAGTTTTCTTTCATTTTCACTTTGTTTTAGAAATACTATCAAAAATCACAAATATATTCTTTTGTATGTTTCCCACTTCATTGTGTTTCACTGTACTGCTCTTTTCATTCTTTGTTTTCTTTTCTTTTCATTCTTTCAAACTTTGAACAACTTTTAACATACACGTGAACATATCGTGTAAGCTTCTATCGCCTCCTGTACTTGTGGATTCGACTCGTTTTAGCCTCTATGCTATAACGAAAATATCGAGGAAGCCAAAGCACACACACTTTAAATCTTAATTTCAAAACATACACTTTTTGTGCGCGGTTTTCCCCCGATCAAATTTTGGCGTCGTTGTCGGGGATGGGAACGGTTTGATTTAACATTTTTGTTAACCTTTCTGCTTTGTTTTTGGTGTGCAGGTCAAATTCTTTAGCATTGCAGAAGTCCACACTTTCTCTTCTGTGGTTGGGTAAATTCTTGTATATTTTTATATTCTGTTGCTAATATTTATTACCTATGCACTATAATAATTTAAGAACTATAATACAGAAATTGGATGCTTTAAAATGGCTTAGACATTTGCATCTAGGCACGTGTCAATTTCAATTCCAATATACTGTATTTTATTCTTGTGTTGCTGTGATATTGACGGAGGTGTACATATTACATTGCATATAGTTAGGACAAACACATGGGTGATTACTCTCTTTGTGTGTTCATTCTTATCTATATTGCACACTTGCACGAATTAAGCTTCAGGGCAAAACCCAATACAACATAAGGTGGGGAAGTCATTACCCTCCCTTAGCCCAAAAATCACCTCCCCACACACACAACCCAAGCCTTAATAAAAATTGCTAGACGTTGGCCCTAGGGACATCTCAGACTCAATTAAGAGATTGACCTAAGGGAAAAGTTGTTAGAAGTTGACTCTTATCAAATTGGTGTCTAAGATTGGGGATTGAGAGGCGAAACATCGAAGAACAGTGATTTGGCATAATTAGGCCCGTTGCTCTGGCACGGATACCTCCCACTAATCTTGCCACTACCTGACTTATTAACTCGTGGTCAGATTCTGACAATGTATCCCCCGTGGACAGTCTAACCAGTTTGGAGTCGTCTAGGTCTAAGTCAACCCTAACATAGGCTTGTTTTCTTTTTCTTTATCTTTGTTTGTTTGTTCATTTGTTTGTTTGTTTGTTTCTTTTTTGTAAATTGTGATATGGATTTTAACAACAATAATTTTTTCAATCCTAATATGAATCTATATTTCACCCCGACCTCATTTGACTCGGATAACTCCGACTCGGCTATGTACAACATGAAGCAACAATATATGCCGAGTCGGGATTATCTGACTCAATATGACCCATATCTCCAATCTTATGACCATAATTTTCAAAATAATTTTAACTCTTTACAGAGTCAATGGGGATTCACCTCCCCGAGTCAAATTTTCAACTATCTTGTCCACAATTTTAACAATATTCATTCCCCGATTCTGCTTCATATCCTCCTTTTCCTGTTCCACCAACTGAGGAAAAATCAAATTTGAAAAGGAGTATGGCAGCCATGCTTGAGTCCCGACAACAAATTCAAAATTTGTTCAATTCACAATCCTTCCCAAATCAAACTCCATATACTCTTTTTTTAGAACATCCAATTGAAAAAGAATCTGAGCTAGAAGAGCGTTTGGAAGTCTTTTGTGAAAAATTGCAACGATCTCAAAATATGTCGGACTCATCATCTCAGGCAAATTTTCAAGAGTCCTACTCATCTTTTCCGGTCTCACCGATTCAAAATGAACAACCATCAATACTAGACTTGAGTGTGGAACCCTTGAGTGAGTCGAGCAGCACTCACAAAATTTAATGGACTCATAATTTCACCACAATTTTCAAAATCAACTTCTATACTTATCTTTTCAAGAAGAACCAATTGCAAAAAGTATGGAAGCCATGATTCAGACTCAAAATTCTGTTACACGGCCAATCAGTGGTTAGACTCACTAATGAGCGAATTGATCAATAAGAGCGAGGAAAGTCTTTCTTGTCAATCTTTGACAGATCCTTATATCCTTAACTGTACTAATTGGACCCAAGAATCATGTGAATTTGGAAATCCAGCTTCAATTTCATCATACCAACCTGAACTTGACCAACATCACATTCTTGATAGTTTGACAAGTTATCCATTTCCTGAAATTGAACTTGAAGATGAATGTGAATCTGAGATTCAAGTTAGCAATTCGAGTCCAATCCTTGAATCAATATCGACTCCTGTAGTGTTACCTAAACTAAGTAACGTTCTTGAGCCAGTTTTGATTCCCATAATTCTCGAACTTGTGATCGGTCGCTGATATTGCATAATTATTATCATATTTCCGTACTTATTATATAATAAACTCTGCTTTTAATACTATTTATTATTTAATTTATATGCAGGCCCATGGCTAAAGGAAAGGAAAGAGAAACGAGCCCAAAGCCCATCAAAATTCTGATTTAATTCAGAAATAATTCGAACTCAGAAAATCAGGGCAGATCAGGGCAAATCAGAGAAGTTGAAAACCAGTTAAAACAAATCTTCCAGAATCAATCGGTTAGAACAAAAGATCAAAGGTTGTTTCGTCACAACCTAAACGGAAAATCCAGCTGAAGATAAAGTCAGATCGCGAAACCAGGATATATATATATCTATAAAAAATAAATAAATCTAATAATTGATTAGCTAGGTGCTTTGGCCTAAGCAAACCTTGGTATTTATGCAAAAGATGATTGGATAAGTTTGAAAAAAAGAAAAAGAAAAAAATATATATATAAAAATCCTCTGATTAAGCTGGGTATTTGTGCCTCATAAAGCATAAGTATTCATGCCTAAAAGCGTTTCATATAATAAAATCCTTAATTTTGTGGCCTTGTTTTCTCGAGTCCTTAAGTCCTTGGGGTGTTTTCTCACCCGGTGCCCTAAGACCGTTTGGTTTGGAAGTCACCGATTAAAGGCTCGTTACATGGGCAGATTAGAAAGTCTAATAGAACTAAGGAATAATACCACCAAAAATAATATATATATATATAAAAATAAATAAATAAGGTATAAGAGTTAGAGTTAAAGAACCCTTAGTCAAAACTTCACGATCATGAAAGTGCATATGACTTAGGGTAAAGTACTAAACTAGATGAGAAGCACAATTTGACTCCTTACTTTGATTGATAACAAATTTTTGAATAGAGACTAAGTTTAGGAATAAAAAAAATTCATTTTTCTTTTAAAATTTGTTTTCAAAATACTAACATTTTTTCTCTTTCTTTATGGATTTTGTGGGTGCAATCCACTGAAAACCCTCATGAGACAAAACTCGTCCTCTAGGGGTAACTTAGAAGTTTAACGGCTTGTTGCACATGCTCAGTGCAATTGCGTGACCAGCGAAAGTGGTAAAATAATCTTTAGTTTAGTTTTGTTGTTTTGATCGAGGACGAGCAAAAGATAGGTATGGGGGTGTGATCGGTCGCTGATATTGCATAATTATTATCATATTCTCGTATTTATTATATAATAAACTTTTCTTTTAATCTTAATTATTGTTTAATTTATATGCAGGCCCATGGCTAAAGGAAAGGAAAAGAAACGAGCCCAAAGCCCATCAAAATTTTGATTTAATTCAGAAATAATTTGAACTCATTAAATCAGGGCAGATCAGGGCAAATCAGAGAAGTTAAAAACTGGTTAAAACAAATCTTTCAAAATCAATCGGTTAAAGCCAAAGATCAAAGGTCGTTTCGTCACAATTCTGGACCTAAACGGAAAATTCAGCTGAAGATAAAGTCAGATCGCGAAACCAGGAGGCACCACCCTCCGGGTGTGGCCACCTGGCCATAACCAGGCCACGGCCAAAGCCGCATTTTTGAGGCATAGTTAAGGTTGTTGGGGAAGCATTTGCTCCCCCTATCTTCGTACGCTCTTCTCTTGGGTTTTGCATATAAATACTGGGTTTTTCAGAGCGTACAGGGCACGATGATGCAGATAAAGAATTTAGTCCACTTTTTCATTCTTTTTAGTATAGGTTTTTGTTTTTCTTTTTATGTAATTTTTAGTTTTCATTTATGTAATTCAGTGGAGATCAGAGTTTCATAGGAGAATGAGAATAAAGTTTGTACTGAGAGTGACACCAGTGTAAATTGTTCTTCTTTTCTCTTATTGTTATAAAATCAAATCTATAGTTATGTTTTTTATGTACTTTGTTTTTGTGTTCTTCTTCTTCTTTTCTACTTCTCTCTTTCTTGTGCCAATTGCTATCCAAGTGAGTCTTATAGTATCGAAAGAGTCTTGCCTTTGCAAGTGCCACCGATAGCTCATGACTTCGATTTTAGTCTCAGTCTGTATCATTTCATGCTTGTTTTATCTTGATGATGTAATGTGAAAGAAATGAAAATCAACTCTTATGGGCTATGCGCTGATTGCCTCCACTTCAAGGTAACATCGTCGCCAAAGATTCAAGGTAAGCTTTTGGTCAAAGGAGGTAAGTAATTATTTTTAATTTCTTTCTTTTAACTTTTACTGTAAATTACCAACACCACAATCTTCCAAATATCTTTCACTCTTTTTCAATTTCTTTGTCATATCACTTCAATTTTCTCCACCTTCTCATTCTACCACTTTCTTATTAACTTTACTGTAACTCTTTTTCATTTTCTTTTTAAGAACTAAAAGAAGATCTTTAACCATTCTTTGTAACCTAAAAGAGAACTTACTTAAAAAGCTTCCATCGTTAGTCCCTCCTTGTGGATCACGACCCGCATAGTCGCTTGCTATCGCGGTAGAATTGAGTACTTGCACATATTATTCTTAAGTTCTAAAATTCTATATTTTGTGTGTAGGTAAAACCTCAACAAATTTTGGCGTCGTTGCCGGGAGGGACGGTAAGTTATTCTCTTTTTAGATTTACATTTTTTGTTAACTTTCTTCTTTATTTTTGGTGTACAGATTTAACAATAAGGAATTTTTGCTACAGTGGACATATAAGTGGCCCTGGACTCTGCTCAAGAAAGTAGAGCCCAGAAGCCCTCAGATTTGCTACATTCTTGTGGCAATTTGAGTGAACTACTAACCTGTATTTTCTGCAGGTTGGCTGAATTGTGTAGTTTAATATCTGTAGCATTTATCTCCTTGTTTGACTCACTGTATATACATTTCTAACACAACAGTAAAAAATTGATTGTAAATGCTAAAAATGATTTAGACTTTGCATTTAGGCACGTGTATATTGCATTACATTTTCTATTTACTGTTGAAGAGTGCTAGCGCCAAGGTATGTGTGCATAGCATTTAGTATAAGGTTCATTCTTGTATGAAATATTGCTTGAGTGTTACTTTTTTCTATATACTTGTACACTGTACTAAATTGATTTAAGGGCTTGTCCTATAAATAAGATAAGGTGGGGAAGTCATTACCCTTCCTTAGCCCACAAACAATCTCCTCACTCACTAACCCAAGCCTAACTAAAACTGAGTAGACATTGGCCCTAGGGACATCTCGGACTCAAATAGGAGACCGACTTAAGGGAGAAGTTGATTTGAATTTGACTCTTGCCAAATCAGTGACTAAGGTTGGGGATTGAGGGGCGAAACCCCGAAGGCTGGCGATTTGGCTTAATTAGGCCTGTCACTTTTGCGCGGATATCTCCCACCAATCTTGCCCCAACCTGGCCGATTAACTTGTGGACAGATTCAGCAATACACCCCCCGTGGACAGTCTAACCAGTTAGGAGTCATCTAGGCCTAAGATTTATCTAACTTAGGTTAGATTTTTTCTTTTTATTTGATTGCTTATTTGTTTGTTTTTCTTGGTTTGTATTTGACATTTCCTGTGTGATATGGCTTATAACACTAATTTTTTCAATTTTAATGGTAATCTATTTTATACCCCGACCTCTTTTTCAGATATTACCAACCCAGCATATCATAACTTTAACCAACCTCCTAGTGTGCCGGATTGGTCTTGTCCGAATCATTATAACCCATGCCCCCAATCTTATGACCATAAATTTCAAAATAATTTCAACTCTTCACAGAGTCAATGGGGATTCACCTCCCCCGAGTCTAATTTTCAACCAACTTGTCCTCCTTATCCACCTTGTCCATAATATTTTCAAGATTCATACTCAGTTCCACCAGTTCAACATAGAAAACCATCTATCATGGAAATGAGTATGCGTGAGTCCAAGCAACAATCACAAAATCTGGCGGACTCACAATTTTACCACAAATTCCAAAACAAAACTTCATCTTTTCAAGTCCAATCGCAACAAAACGATGAACCAATCAACTATAAAAAGATGCTTGAAGCCATGACTCAGACTCAAATCGCTTGTAATCATGACATAGATATGATTGTCCAAACTCTCCATTCTCACCGTTTGACCATTTCTGATGTCGCTAACTATTCTGTTAGAGCTGAAGAATCATGTTTGTTTTGGAAAACAAAATTCCATTTCAGCACAACCATTTGAACTTGCCCAAACTCTAAATTTTGAAAATGACATTGACAGTTTGGCAAGTTATCCCTTTCCTGAAATTGAACTTGAGAATGAATATGATCCTGAACCCCAACTTGGTGATTCAATTCTACTTTCTGATTTAATAATGACTCCGGTGTCTTCACCTGATTTCAATCTTTTCCCCGAGTCAACATTGGATCCTGTGCCAATTCATCATGAAATTGAATCGCCCATATTTGATGATCATCATATTGAACTTGACCAATTTCATACTTTTGAAAGTCCTATTGACAAATTGGCAAGTTCTCATTTCTATGAAATTGAACTCAATGAGAAATGTGACCTAGATTCTCAAATTTGTGATCCAGTTCAAATTCCTGAATCAATATTGACTCCTGTTTTGTTACCCAACTTGAATAATATTTTAGAGTCAGTTTTGATTCCCACACCTGTCATCCTTGAACTTGAATCACTAATGTTAAGTCATATTCCGTTGTTAGGAAATGAATGTGGACTTGAGTTTCAACTTCTTGATTTGGACCCACTTCCTGAACCAATCTCGACTCCTAAACCTTTACTTGACTTAAGTCACTTTTCTGAGTTGGTATTAGTTCCCGTACTTTCTATGTCCAAGTCAATCATTCCATCTTTTCACACTCCATTTTGGGACAAGGGTGTTGATAAAATTGACTCCGAAATTAATTATGAAATTTAGAAATTAGATGGGGTAAAATATTTAATAAAAATTATTCATGTATACATCATTTTAGTGGGTTATATTAGAGAGATTTCTGGTGGGTTCCTTTGAACTCCACGCAAATTAGATTGGGCAGCATTTCGTGGACCAATCAGGCCGCCACCGGAACCACCACCTTAAGGTAATATTTTCCTTCCCTTTCTTCTTTTTTATGCATCTATGCATTAATTCATACATTGAACACAATGCATAAGATAGGTGTGGGGGAGGGTTCTAACATAACTTAGGTTTTCCTTTTTATTTAAGAAAAGAAAAAAATTAACATTTTCTTTACTTTTAAAAACTTTTTGAAAATAGAAATAATATTTTGACATATTATTTTGTAAGAAATTAAGTCAATTTTAAGGAATAGGAAAATCAAAATTAGAATTTCTTATAATTGGTCAAAATAAGATTATTTGTTTGATTTTTAGGGTTAGGAAGATAATTTGTCAAAGTATAGTCTTGATCTTTGCTTTGATGAAATATGCGCACTTTATACACTTAAACACTTAGGGTTCAAAAATCAAAGATTCTTATGCCTTATTATATATATATATATATATATATATAACTTGAATTGATCATTTCACACATTCACATTCCTTTCGTGGACAAAAATCAAGATTCAATTTCATTACATCCAATTGAACTTGCCCAAAATCTTGAAAATCACCTTGACATTTTGGCAAGTTATCCTTTTCCCGAAATTGAACTTGAGCTTGAAAGTGATCCTGAGCCTCAAGTTGGTAATTTCATTTCACTTTTTGATTCAATAATGACTATGGTTTCTTTACCAGATTTTTTCTCTATTCTGGAGTCAAAATTAAATCCTGCACCAGTACACCGTGAAATTGAATCACCAATCTCTTATGATCACACTCATTGCTGGGGAAAGTGTCTGAACATCAATTCTTTGAATTGGACCCCATTTTTGAACCAATTTCGACTCCTTGTTTTGAATCTCGACTTGATTTGAGTCAAATTCCCAAGTCGGTATCTATTTTTATTCATGTTCCATTTGAGTCCAACTCAATCATCTCCCAAAATCACAATTCATTGTTGGACAAGAATGTTGAAGAAAATGACTCAGTAATTATTTTTGAAAATTGAAAATTAGATGGGGATAAATTTTTAAATAAGACCATTCACTCATTCATTCTTTTACTGGGTCATATTAGAAAGGTCACTGGTAGGTTTCTGCAAGATCCACAATATTTTGATTGGGTAGCAACGCTTGGCCCAGTCAGACCACCACCGGAGCCACCACCATGAGGTAATCTTCCTTCCCTCTCCATTTGTTTCATGTATATAAACATTCACGATGCATTGAGGACAATCATGAGATAAGTATGGGGGAGGGTTTACTAACATAGTTAGTTTTATATTTTCTTTCTTTTGCACTTTTTTTAATTTAAAATTTTTTTTATAGAAACTCATTTCTTTTCTTTTTACAAAACTTTTTGAAACAAGGTAAATAGTTTAGATTCATTTTTAAGAAAATTAAGATTATCTTAGGAATTAGTAAGACCTAAAATTATGAAATTTTAAACTGAGTCAAAATAATAGATCTTGTTTAAATTTTAGGATAAGAAAGTAAGATTGGAAAGATAATTTGATCTTGAATTTTTTACTTTAGATTTATGCACTTTACACTTACACAATTTTTGGGATTGAAACAAAGACTGAAAATGCCATAAAAAATATATTAAAAAATGATGATAATAAAAATCACTTAATGAAGTTGTGTAATTATGCCTCAGGAAACATGATTATTCATACCTAAAATAGTGGATAAAATCAAAGTAATCTCCTTTAGTTTTGTAGCCTTTTTACTCGAGTCTTTAAGTCTGAGGGATGTCTTCTCATCTGGTACCCTAAGACCATCTGGTTTGGGAGTCACAGGCTAAAGGTTCACTACCCGGGTAAATAAGAAAGCCTAAGAAAACTAAGGGAAGAAAAAAAAGAAAAAAAGAAAAAAATAAATATACAAAAATAAATGGCATGAAAGTTTGAGTTAATATCCCAAAAATCTCCACAGTTCACAAAGTGCATATTTTTCTAAGAGTTTTATGAAATTTTAAAGAGTCAATTCAATTTTAAATCATACATTTAATTTATAACAAGATTTTGCATTTCGACTTAGTTTAAGGAATAATAATTTCTGGTCAACCTATGACCTTGGATCACTTATATTTTCGTAAAAATATTTCAACACTTTTCTCTATTTCAATATGCGTTTTCAAAATACTAACATTTGATTTCTTTCTTTATGGATTTTGTGGGTGTAATCCGCTGAAAACTATCAGGAGACAAAACTCCTCCTCTAGGGGAAACCTAGAGGTTTAACGACTTGTTGCACATGCTCAGTGCAATCGCGTCACCTGCGAAAGTGGTATAATAATTTTCTTAGTTTTTATTTTGCTCGGGACTAGCAAAAGATAAGTGTGGGGGTGTGATTAATCTCTAAAACTGCATATTTTATACCACATCTTCACATTTATTTAATATTAAATTCTGCTAATAATACCTCTCTTGTATGTTTCTAGGTCCATGGTGTGCAATGAAGAAGAAGACCCTAAATCACCATCTAATGGGTAAATAAAGGCCTATAATATAGTCATTGACTTTGGAGAGTAGCTTCGTCAAAACTAGGGGCCTAAAACTAGAAACCGGGACCTGCAGCCGACAGGGAACAGACGCGACAGCGCGCGGCAGAAAGGGTGGCGCGCTTGCCCTGGGCCGCGTTTCCGTGGCCATACGGGTGCGACCGCGCCCGTGCTTTGGGCCAGGGGTTGTCCCCCTGGCCCCCTTTTCCCTAGTACCTATAAATACCCCCTGGGGTTCTTCTTCAGGGAGAAATCCAGAGAGTGGTATAGATTTCTTTTCATGTTGTAGTTTAGGGTAGTTTAGTTTAGTTTTACTTCTTTTTCTTCTTTGTATTTTCCATTTCTTTTAGATCTTGTAATAGGAGAGAGAGTGATACATGAGTGAAAAAGCAAGAGTGCTTGTAATTGAAGGTGACAAGTTATTAAAGGTTCTCTCTTTAACTCTCTTTGTTTTCTATCTAACTCCTTTTACATGTTTAGCTAATTTTCTCTCATGGCAACTAACTACTAACCACTAACTTGCTAACTTCTTACTTGATAATCCACATGAATCTAATAGCCTTTCCTTGGCCTTGCTCTTGCAAGAGCCATTGATGGCTCATGATGATGGATCTAACACTCTAACTCTCTAACAAGCTAACATTATTTTACTCCATGCTTACTCTTATTTAGTTTTGATGATTTAAGTGTAGCTTAACTTATTTTATTGAGTTTAGATGTGAAAGTTATCTTATGGGTCATGCTTTGAGACGCTCTTGAACCAAGGACATGTGATGGCCAATGATACATGTGACGCAACTATCACTAAGAGGTTAGCATGATTAGTGGAGCCATTAGTAGTTAGTAGCCATGAGTTTTCTTTCTTTTTCACTTTTTTTTAGAAATACTATCAAAAATCACAAATATATTCTTTTATATGTTTTCCACTTCTTTGTGTTTCACCGTACTTCTCCTTTCATTCTTTGTTTTGTTTTCTTTTCATTCTTTCAAACATTGAAGAACTTTTAACATACACGTGAACATATCGTGTAAGCTTCTATCGCCTCCCGTCCTTGTGGATTCGACTCGTTTGCCTCTATGCTATAACAAAAGTATCGAGGAAGCCAAAGCACACATACTTTAAATCTTAATTTCAAAATATACACTTTTGTGCGCGATTTTTCCCCGATCGAGAAGTGATTCGAACAACGTGAACCGCTCACTGAGAATAGGGTAATTCAGGTTGATCTGGGTAGTCGAATCACCCTACCATCTCTATAAGTGAAAATCTATCACTTACGGAAAGAGAAGAATTGATAGCTCTTATATGAAAGTATATCGATGTCTTTGCATGAAATTAGGAAGACATGCCTGGTCTCGATCCACAAATAGCCATACATCATTTAAACATTAAGCCTGACACCAAGCCGGTGAAACAACAGCAACGACGGTTTCGCCTTGACATTATGGAAGCTATTGAAGCTGAAGTCCATAAGCTTATCGAATGTGGTTTCATACGGAAGAGCAGCACCCAAATTGGGTTGCTAACATTATCCCCGTTCTTAAAAAGAATAGAAAAATCTGGATCTGTGTTGACTACCGCGATCTTAATGCAACTTGCCCTAAAGATGAGTTCCCACTACTCATCACTGACGTCATGATACAACACCTGTGGCTTTGAGATAATGTCTTTTATGGATAGCTTCTCAGGGTACAATCAGATCAAGATGTACCTAGAGGACGAAAGGTATACTTCATTCCGGACACCGTTGGGGGTATACTGTTATACTGTGATGCCCTTCGGATTAAAGAATGTGGGAGCAACTTTCTAACGTGCAATGGGTACAATTTTTCATAGCCACCTCCGAAAAACGGTAGAGTGCTATGTCGACGACATTGCTATCAAAAGTCGCAATAAAAATGATCATCTTCGCGAGTAAAAATAATGTTCGATATAATGCGAGCCTATCAGTTGAAAATGAACCCAACAAAGTCCTTATTGGGTGTCTCAAGTTGTAAACTCTTGGGATTCATTGTCACATCAAAAGGAATCCATTTTGACCCAGACAAGGTCAAAGCAATTCAGAGCATGCAACCACATAAGAATCTTAAAGAGCTCAGGGGTCTGCAAGGTAGGTTGGCCTATATCCGAAGATTCATTGCAAGTCTCTCAGGTCGTTGTCAACCATTCACCTGGCTTATGAACAAGGGTGTCTCTTTTGTATGGGATAAAGCCTGCCAAGAGGCTTTCGAAGATATTAAAGAATACCTCACTAGACCTCCAGTTCTAGTGGCTTCCATATCAGGAAAACCATTCTTGTTGTATGTAAAATCTATAGACCATTCCCTAGGTGCTCTCCTTGCCCAAAAGAATGACAAAGGACATGAACAAGCCATTTACAATCTGAGAAGGACACTGATTGGAGCTGAGTCCCGGTATAATCCTGTTGAGAAGGAATGTTTAGCTCTTGTCTTTGCCATTCAAAAGATGTGACATTACTTAGTTGGCCAAACTATACATGTCATTTCTAGAGTTAATCCCTTGTGTATCCTCATGATAAAACCAGGATCGCTAAATTCAAGGTTAGCTAAGTGGGTCATCCTCCTGTCTTAGTACGACATGCTCTTTGTCCCTCAAAAGGCAATCAAGGGTCGGCCCTTACAGACTTTCTGGCTGCTCATCCGGTTTCAGAGAGTGCAAATCTTTATGAAGATATTCCAGATGAGATTTTTGAATCCAATATGATCTCAGAGGATGAAGTATGGCAGATGTTTTTTGATGGAGCATCAATAACAGGCCCCAAAGGCAAGATAATCACTAGTGTATGGGTGGTATTTATCTCGCCATAAAATCATGTCCTTCCTCGGCTATTTTCATTGACGGCACCTTGTTCTAACAATGTTGCGGAATTTAATGCCCTACTCATTGGCCTTCAGCTCGCTCAGGAAATGGGGGTACGCGACCTTGAGGCTTACGGTGATTTAAGCTGATTGTCAATCAGGTCAAAGGAGAATACGAAGTTTGGCACGAGGACTTAGTACCATATCACCATGCAGTTATCGAGATGGCTAATTCATTTGATGGTTTTTATATCAGTCATGTGTCTCGATTTCAAAGTATTAAGGCAAATGCTTTGGCTGCGCTAGCAGCTACATTGGCCTTACCTATTAACACAACTTATCATCTTATAGTGGCTGCTCGACACCTTGTTTTCCCTAAGCATGTGTTGGAAACTAATAAAGTCCATGTAATCTTAATAGATTTTGAACTTAGAGATTGACGGTTTCCTCTCATTGACTATGCTCTGCATGACATATTATCGGACGACCCTAAGGAAGCAACTTCTATCTGACGAAGGTCTCTCCACTTCTACTATGATCCGATGGTAAAGACACTTTACCGCCGTTCATATTATGGTATCTTGCACCGTTGCTTCTCTAACTCTGAAGCATAAGAGGTACTTAAGGAAGCTCACGATGGTATATGCGGAGCTTGTCAACCAGGTCCGAAGCTCATGGATAGATTGCACAGACTCGATTATTATTGGCTGACCATGGTAGCCGATGCAATCTAACATGCACAAAGGTGTAAAGCCTGTCAAATCCACACAGACTTTATACATCAACTTCCAGAGCTACTTCATCCTACTATTGCTTCATAGCCATTTGATGCGTGGGGAATTGATATCGTAGGACCTATCAGCCCCTCATCAACGAAAGGTCATCGGTTCATCTTAGCAATAACCGACTATTTCTCGAAGTGGGCTGAAGTTATACCACTTATCGAAATCAAAACTTTCAACGTGGTTAACTTTATTAAACATCATGTTATCCATCGATTTGGTGTCCCTAGGAGGATCATTCATGATAACGGTCCCCAATTTGCAAGCAAGTATTCTATCGATTCTGCAATAAGTACCAAATTCAGAATGTGGCTTCAACCGCTAATAACCCTACAGCTAATGGTTTGGTGGAAGCATTCAACAAGACGATTATTAAGCTACTTAAGAAATTCATTTCGTCAAACAAATAAGATTGGCATGAGAAGCTCAGTGAATGTCTTTGGGCCTACCGAACTACGGTCCGAGCCCCAACAGGGAACACGCCTTTTTCTCTGGTATACGGGTGTGAGGCAGTCATACCACTAGAGGTCCAGATGCCGTCTCTACGCGTTGCCTTAGAAACCAAGATGACTAAGGAAGACAATGATCGGCTACGTCTTCAAGAACTTGAAGCCCTAAATGAGAAACGATTACAAGCTCAACAACACATTAAGTTGTACCAAGCTTGAATCTCGAAAGCCTTCAATAAGAAGGTTAAGGAGAGGGTATTTAGAAAGGAGATTTGGTTTTAGCTGTCAGTCGACCCATGTTCATGACACAAAACCAAAGGCAATTTTCAACCCAAATAGGAAGGGTCGTTTGTAATAGAAATAGTCTACTCAAATTGAGTCTATCGCCTAGCAACTCCAAACGGCGACATACTCATGATGCCGATTAATGGCAAGTTCCTAAAAAAGTACTATCCTTGACCATGTTAATATTTTACCTCTGATCGTCGGGTCAAGTACATTTGATGTTTGCGACAGATACATGTCCCCTCTCATAATAGTTCTCACCAATCGACGATAGATGATTATGTTCCTGCTCAACACGAGCATAATAATCCTCATCGATCGACGATAGATGACTATGTTCCTGCTCAAGATGAGCATAATAGTTCTAATCGATTGACGATAGATGACTATGTTCCTGCTCAACACGAGCATAATAGTCCTCATCGATCGACGCCAGTGGACTATGTTCCTGTGTTCCTGCTCAACACGAGCATAATAATCCTCATTGATCGACAACTAGTCGGCAACATGCGGGACTAGCATCGACCATCAAATATCGCTAGAGCACTAATCGGCATATAAGAAGCTGGTTAAGGGTTCTAATCGACACATAAGAAGCTGGTTAAGGGTTCTAATTGGCACATAAAAACCTGGATCAGGGTTATAATCGGCACATAAGAAGCTGGTTAAAGGTTCTAATCGGCACATAAGAAGCTAGTCAAGATGAACGATGCATAAGAACACAGTCTGCATAAGAACATAACCCAATCATCAACAGAGACGAGCTAGTAAAAGTGAGCTAGCAGAGTATTGGTTTTGTCACAATCAGAATCCAACACCTTTCGAACGGTTAAGGATGATAGAGGAAAATATTGGCTTTTAAGTCCAATAGAAATTCTCGATAACTCACCATGCTGAGGGGAATAGCATGGCTAGCCCAACTCAAATGGTAGTAGGTAAAGGCATATCAAATCTGTTAACAGCTGAGGCTTTGCTAAAAATCCTAAGGGACCTGATCCCATTGATTCCCTTCCAAAATTGCTTACCAATTCTTGTCCATAGAATGGTAGGACCACATAAAGAAATATTCATTTCCCTTGCAAAATGAATCACAAGTCAAAACCTATCATTAAATCCTATGATAGTGAGACTTTGACATATTCCCTGGCAGATAAAATCAGTATCCCCGCGGATCTGGCTAATATCCCTAGTAGATCAAACTCTATTTATCATTCTCTGGAATAAAACGATAAGTCCACTCAAATTGTTGTTATATTCCAACACCTCTAACAGTAAATGAATTCTTGTCAAGTTAACATCACACCTCTGATGAATTACTTTACAAATCCTCAAGTAGAGAAGCTGTCACGATTACTTCTGACAAAATCTCCTTCTAAATTCCCCAGCAAGAGATTTGATTGTTATCTCTGACAACTCTTTAGGGAATAATCCTTTCCCTACTGAATCCCCTCGGAGTTCTTTTTATCACGTTAATAATTACCTCTGATATATAATCTCTTATGGAATTCATTTTGTTAAGTCCCCAGCGAGCTTCTGTTAGACTCTCCTCGAAGTCCATTATTCCCCTTTTCAGTCCCCAGTGGACTTTCTTGGTTATCACGTTAACAATATACCTCTGACAATTTCTTCCAAATAACATTCGAAGGAGATACCAATTTTCCCATGGAGTTTATGATCAGGTCCTATTTCTCCTAGTGAAATTATTTCTTTTACCGTTATGTCCAGTTCACACCTCTGAATGGTAGAAATCTTGAGCTTGGTGGTTTCTCAATCGGTCATGTCCATGTTACCTCTAAATCAATCGATAACCAAGTCTCATCTTTCAGTCTGGTAGGGACTACTTCTTTGCCCTTATGTCCAGTTTGCCACCTCTGAACAGCAGGGCTCTGAGTCTAGAACTTTCAATCGGTTATGTCCACATTACCTCTGAACCGGCAGATGCCTAGATCTCTTCCCTTTATGGTACTCAAACTGTCAAGTCCAGTTTATCACCTCTGAACAAATGAGTCCATAACTTTGTTCTTTTTTCCTCCGTCAGGGCTGAGAGTTCTTGCTATCATATTAGCAGTATAACTCTGACTAGCAGATTACAAGCCGGGTATCTCTTAGTTGGTCATGTCAGTCAACTGCCTCTGAACCAACAGGTCCCCAGACTCACTCTACCTTTGCAGTCCCTTATGGGCTAGCTGCCAAGTTAATACGACTACCTTTGGTAGTGGATTCAGAATTTAGAGTGTCTTATTCTATCATATTGAGCGAATAACCTCTGAATAGATGGGTCCCTAAAACCAAATTCACCCTTTTTAGATTTGTTGTCATGTCCAGTTTATCACCTCTAAACAGCAAGCACTCTGTAATTTATGGTTTCTCAATCGATTATGTCCCCTTTATTACCTCTGAATCGACAGATAGCTAAATTTCATTATCCCTAGTCCAGTAGGGACTTTTTATTTTTGTTGTCATGTCAGTTCGTCACCTCTGAACGTCAAACAAAAAAAAATCTTAAGTCTGAATTAATAAACTCGACTTTATCACATTGTTGTGGTACCTAGTTTGTCACAACCAACTCATAAACCCAATGGTCTTTAATCTGTGACGTTTATATTTACCTCTGAATAGGAAGATTGTCAAATTCGCTTTGTCCCATTTTGTTATCCCCAACAAGATTTGAATGAGTCATCACTCACATTCATTGGTGATAATTCAAATAACTAATTCTATTACGTTTTTGACTTCTGAATAGATTAGTTAATATTCTCATAGTATAAGTTGGGAAAATATACAGTCATCTTGTGTCTTTTGAGAGTTATAATTTAACCTGAAATTATTGTAAACTCAAAAGATAAAGCAAACAGAAACACAACAGAAGAGTCAAATAAAATTATTTTTATTGATTCAAAAGAAAGAAAAAGAGATACATGGATTACAAGCTAGATTGTGTATCATAGGACTTGATCTGTTCTTCAAGGGTGGCCAGCTTGCTCTTCCTTTCTTTAGCAGCTCTGATAAATGCCTACGATCTCAGCTCTGCTTCATTGAAGTTCGTTGTTTGGGACAAACGAGCCTCAGTTTCCGCCAGAGTTGCCCTTTGTGCCATCTCTTGTTGAAGGACTTCATCATTTTGGGCTCTGAGCTACTCCAACCGAGCAATCTCCTCAAGACGTACCGGTTTAACTTTGGATAGAAGAAGATTAGCCCCTTTGATCATCTTTCTGGCCTTCTCAATCTTATCCTCAGCATCAAGAAGAGCGTTGTTGGATGCATCAATAGCATCTCCAATCTCAACCTTCCTTGTCTCCAAGGACTTCATGTCTGAAGATATCGCCTTGGCTGCTTCCTGCTTCTCCAGGTGAGATTTTCACATCTGGGCCATGAGACATTCAAGCTCTTCATCTACTGAGGGATTCAGGTCCGAGCTGCTGAGGTAACGCCACTCACCCACGTCCTTCTCAAACTTCTCCACCGGAAGCTCCAATGGAGCAGCTTGGTCATCCCATCCAAAATCTCGAATACTCTCGATATTACAAGAGAGGACCACCTTCAAAGCTGCAAATGAAGTGGTCGAGCCCTTCAAAAATCAAGGCAATGAACCATTTCAGGCTCTTGTAGAAGCCATCGACCATCTCCGCCATAAATTCCTTCTCAGCTTCAATTACTCTCGGTGAGCGAGCAATCCCTGAAGACAAAACTTCCACCTTTTTCACCCTATAACTGTGGAGGAAGTGGCAGAAACACTGGTTGGAGAAAGACGAGGAATCGCTGGTAGTCGAGGAGGAGTCTTCATTGATACCAGTACACCGGCCACGACAGAAGTAGGGCTGGTAACTACTCCAGAGAGAGCTGGGTCGACAATCAATGTCGGAGACGTCGGGCTGGTGATTACCCTGAGACCAGCTGTCATCGAAACTAGCAACATCAGAGTAACTGTTGTCATCTCGCCAACCGATTCAAATGGGAATGCGATCGGTTTTGTGGAAGGGAGAGCAACCCTCGTCTCCTCAGCCGCTGCGAAATCAATAGCAGGCTCTGGTTGATACGAAGGCAGGTCGTGATACAAAACATCTTACTCTGCGACATCCACATCAGCCAAAGTACTTGTCTCCTCCCTAAACCCCCCAGAAAGGCTCGCTGGCTCCTTTGAAGATGTGCATCCAGAGGCGGAATACATGCGAGAGTATTTTGTTAAGACAAGGATAAAAGTATGATAATACTGAGCAAAGGTCGCTTACAAATTATTATAATATTACTGAAGGGAGCTGAAATCATGAGACATCGCCTCAATCGCCCCTCGTCAATGTCCTCCAGGGTTCCCTCGACGGCGGTGGTAACTTCAATTGGCTCCATAGAAGAGACCCCGGCAGTGGCAGGAGAAGCACCAGTTCTTGTCAAATCACCAGAAGTAGTCTCAGGAAGAAGTTCATTAGTCCTGAGGGCCTCGGTAGCTGGAGCAATGTCTGGTTCTCCTTCACTCGCCGCAGGCTTCGCGACCAGTTTCCTAGAGTTTGAAGCCATTGGGCTTTCCTTGTCTCACCAGCACCGGAAGGACCAGAATCGGCCACGCCACCCTCAGATTTGTCAGAGATGATGAAGTAGATGGCTTCTTCACCCTCCCTATAGGTGAACAGAGGATCATAATAATCCCCTTGTTCCCCTACGACCTCAGTTCTTGTATCCCAAATTAACAAATTAGCTGCATATAAATAAAAAAAATCTCTTTCAAACGGAACTAATCTTACCTAAACCTGGAGCAACTTTTTCAGTTTCTTGCTTCTGCGCCGATAGTTTTATAACTAACGGAGCAGGGGGAGGGGCGACTGCAACCGATTCGCTCTTTACTATGACTAGAGTATGGCGGCGAGGTTTCTTCACCACCCTTTTTCTGGGGGGTTCACCCTTTGGCTTCCACTTGAAGTGGACGTCGGGGTCTTCCTCTTCCACCTCTACTTCTTCCATGGAGGCCATGCCTACCCCACAAAGAACATCTCGTGGTATCTCAGCACCAGGAACTTCCTCAAAGTGAGGGCTTTCAGCATCTAAAACTTCACTATCAGCGGCAGCAATAAACTCAGGGATGCCTGGCTGTCGGACTTTTTTGCCCTCCTCTTTTGCAGATACTTTCTGCTTCATCTGCTGAGAGATCCACTTCAAGCCAAAAGAGTTGATGACGAATCCGGTTAGCACAGAGTTGGAGGTCTTATTCCACTGGCAAAGCCCCAAAGTCATCAGTTGGTTTGGGGGTACTCAACGGCATGCACAGTCGTGTCTCAGTAGAACCAACAATGAAGTATCGCCAAGCTTGAGCACCATTAATTAGGCTCCCCATGAAGGCCAGGTTGGTGTTCGGATTACCAACGTAGTGCTGGTCGTATCCAAACTGGTGAGCAAAATGGAAGGGGACATATGGTTCTAGGTAGCAGATGTCTCTGCTCCGGTATACCAAATGCGAAGGCCTGATGCTGCCTAGCCACTCGAATACTTCACGGTTCAACGATGTCCTACCATCTCTGGCATCTTTGAACTCTTCGCCATAACCAGCGTCTCGGATATGGGGGAAACATCGGAAGAGGCTATATACATTATGGTGACACAGTATTTTATAGACTACAGCCACATAAATCCATTCCCAAGAGGACCCTTCGAATCGGCGAAGGTGCACCACCCGAACACCCTCTGGAGGCTACTCCCCGGGTTGGATGATCGCCGGACAATGTAGAGTAAACCATGCCATCAAATAGGTGTAAGGCAATCCAATCCTGGGGTTCGGTCCGTCGCAGGGTAAGACTGTTCCTTTCCCCTCTTCGTGGTGGGTGGTCTACAGAAGGCCTCCGTCAATGCAAGAAAACCTCGCTGTATGCAGCAAACCATTGCTAGGAGTACCCTAGAGAGTGACCATGCACTAAGCGAACGACGGGCAGCAAAGCCGTCGGGAGAATAGCATCGCTGGAAGGAGACGACACTACGCATCTTTTCAACCAAACTGATAGAAACCCGGCCAAAAGTGCCTTCCGGGATATTGGTTGACGGGCCTGATAATGAAAACTCTTGAGAGTATCACCCTTTTCGTAGATGTCATCGTCTTCTTCCAAAATGATGTCCCGTGGTCGTGCTCCCTCATCATTCGGAGGATATCCTCTTCCATGACCCCAAATCGAGCCTCTTCAAGAGCATTCTCCAGGTTGGCAAACAAATAATCCGCCCAACTCTTCAAGTTGTTCAAGCTTCCCTTGTAATGACCATGCGCATCTGAGTAGATGTAGAAGTGGCACATAAGCTCTCGGTATGTCTCGAATGGGGCAGGCTTCTGCTTCTCCAGTAGCGCTAATTCCGCTTCACAGGGGAAATATTCCTCATCAGAAAAAGATCCCATTGGTAAAGGGAGACCTCCCATATCTCATGCGAAGTCATGCCCAGTTCATCTGCAGGAGTGAAAAAAGTCCCTGTGGCTGGGCAGTACAATTTGAAGATGGCGTAAAAGTTCACTACGCTCATCTGAATGTCATAGCAGGTGGCCCTGATAGCTTCACGGGGTCCAAGTCTCTCCAAGTCTTCCTCGAAATGAGCCACGACGTACATAGTCAAGTCTCTACACTAGGCCTTTAGAGGATGAATCCAACCCGAAGTCCTAAAGTGAGTCACAGGATAATTGCCGTTGACTTTAAAAAATTGATTGCCAAAAGTCTGTGCCATGGCCGGGTTCTCCCCCACCGGGATTTCTTGTAGAACATTCCCGAGATGTAAACCTAATATGCATCGAGGGGGACCTTCTCTGGCATAAACGTGAGAAGAGGCTGTCAGAATTCCCACGTGAAATGAATCGGTAGTCTGAGTTACCTGCCAATTCATCTTCCGAGGCCTCATTACGCACTGGAAGAAGGACAACGGGAAGTGGCACTTACTAGACGGGAAGTAATATTTCTCGCCGTTCAGAGTAAAAGTCCACTGCCCTTCCCTGGCCAACAACTGCTACTCTGTGTCGGGCGCCGCGCCTTCGAACATAAAGCCAGACTTCCGATAAATTTTCCAGTCGCGATCTTCTAGAGGTGTGGTGGTCAATATGTTCCTAATGGTGTGCTTGTCGGCGTCACGGTCGGGAGTGCTCCATTCATTGAACAAGGAAGCCTACCCCTAGAATTTTAGACTAATGTTTTCATCTAATCCCCTGGCTGACCCAAAAAGACTATTCAAAGACCCAGGAGTATAGTGCACTACAGAAGCAAAAAGAAGAAAATATGTTAACCCATGAAAAAAAAAGAAGGAAAAAATGAGAAAAGCAAAATCGCTAATGCATAACTTCACTTTCCAAGCGAAGCTAGCCTAGCATTAGCTTCGCCCGAAGCTTAACTTCGCACTCTGTACTAAGGCAGAGTGTAGAAGTAACAAATCACTATGGCATAGCTTCGCTCATTAGAGCGAAGCTAGCCTAGAATTAGCTTCGCTCATTAGAGCAAAGCTAGCCTAGCATTAGCTTCGCCCTGAAGCTTAACTTCGCACTTTGCACAAAGGCATAGTGCAGCAAGTCATGAAGTGTTAGCTTCGCATGGAAGCTTAAATGACAATTGTGCCTAATAAGGGAAAACTCCTCTATCTAGCTTCGCATTCTGTCACTTGACAGAATGCAAAAATAGCCCCAAGAGCTAGCTTCCCTGAAAAGGCACTTGTGCCTAAAGTGATTCAGAGGACGTAAGCCCTCCAATCAGAGCTTCATGTCAGAAGCTTAGCTTCGCATTCTGTCATTTGATAGAATGCAAAAAGCCCTAAAGGTTAGCTTCGCATCGAAGCTTGAGGAAGAAGCTGTTCGGTTTCTAGTTTTGATTCACAAAATTAAAGGGGAAGTAAATCCCCTAAAATTTGATAAAATCAAAATTAAGGGAGATAAACTCCTTGAGATAACTAGGTCATGGTGAATCACGATGGATTCACCATGAAATAGCTAAAAATTGTCTTTAAAAAGAGATAAAAAATCTCTGAAAAGGGAAAAATCCCTACCCGCAATGGGGCATTCGATCGACAGAGGCGAAGGCACCGTAGCAGAGGTAGCAACCTCTTTCCTTGCGCATTGCTTGGGAGGCATTAGAACTTATATGAAGTTCTGAAAGGTCTTGAAAGAAGAAGACGAAGAGAGTTCTAAACTCTGAAAATTTTTGAGAAGAGAAGGAAAGACTTCTTTGAAATTCAGCCAAATTGGCTTTTTATAGACACAGAAGTGTCTAGCTTCGCCACCTTAAAAGGAGTGCAAGCGATCGTTTCAATTTAATTTGAAACGAAAAAACCTCCTTTAGCTTCCCAAGAAGGTTTGTTAGCTTCGCTGAGAGCTCATTTAGCTTCGCATTGAAGCTTTACTCCAGCTCCACTGAGGGCTCATTCTTAGCTCTGCTAAGAGCTAGCTCATTCTCCAGCTCCACTTGGAGCTTGTTCTTAGCTTCGCTAAGATCTTATTCTTCATGGAAAGTCCTAGGGTAAAACCAATCTGATCACCTAGTTCAGTGTACGTTGCACCAAGTGGATTTCTCCATGTTGGTCCCGAGATGATGCCAATTGTTGGATCTAAATATATGTCAACACTTAAACAAAGATATTAGCGTTAAAAAAATAAAGAACTTGCAAATAAGGAAAATAAATCAAAGAAAAGATAACAATCGCAAACACAAGTGATTTATCCTGGTTCGGTCCTCGTGACCTACATCCAGTCCCCAAGCCACCCGCTTGAGATTTTCCTTTATCCTTTGACTTTGTACACCCAAAATCAACACCTTGCACACCACTTGACAAATCTCCTTTGCCAAATGTGTACAACTCTTCTTACAACCAAGAAGACACAAACACCTTGTACAAACTCTCTTCAACCCGAAGACGCTCTCGTACAATGCTCCTCTTTGAGTAATTACAAACTTTCCTATAAGCCTTGAATCAGTATGTGATCGTGGACAATGGCTCTTATAGGTAGACTCTCAGATATCTTCACAATAGAGTAGGAATTGGTGAAGAAATGAAAGTGGTAACAGTTTTCAGAAACCAGAATTTTAGCAGAGTTTTTGGGCTGAAAACTTGTATATTAATTGGTGTTTTTAGCCTAAGATAACAACCCAATTTATAGCTGAACTCTAAGGTTAGTTAGGGTAGTTATTAGGATAAATTTGAATATATAATCGTTGGATAACGTTGGAGAAAACACCAGAAAACAGAAACTGTCCAACAGTCAGAAACTGCCATTAGTCGACTTGATATATGGGTTAGTCGACTAAGTTGGGCAATTTATATTGGGTTAGTCGACTAGTAATAAGACCAAGTCGACTAGGTCAAGATAGAATCAAAAGACAAGTTTCTGGAAACTGAAACTAGTCGACCAGAACTATATTATAAGTCGACTAGGCCATCTATTAGTCGACTAGTAAACCTAGTAAGTCGACTAATATAGAGTGCAAGTCAGAAACAGAGAGTTGGCATCTTGCAGGACAAGATGTTAGTCGACTATAGATAAAGGGTTAGTCGACTATAGTTGGTATTAGTCGACTAGTCAAATCTATAAGTCGACTAATATGACTAAGATGTGTGTCTATTCAAGGCTTTTAACATGCTATTAAATATTACAATACACATCCATAGACACTCTCTTTGGGAAGTCTTGAGCATGTAGAACTCTATATAATCTTGCGAGAAGAGCTCCAATGAAATGGCTTCACAAATGTATCATCAGAATCAAGTTTCAACATTCTCCCTCTTTTTGATGATGACACTTTGTGTGCATGAATACTCCCCCTGCAGAGAAGATGTTAAATGTTCTCCCCCTGCAGAAAAGGTTATAACAGATATAGAAAAATATGTGTTCTCCCCCTGCAAAAAATATTTCATGACATATATTTATATATATGATAAATGTTTGAAATATTTTTCTATCAAACTTTTTATATGGTACCTGAAAGATAAACATTAGAATGGTACCAATCATAATAAGATCAAATCATTTGACCTTTAGGAACTCGAACTCAATTTGGATTTGATTTCCATCTGTTAGTATACACATAATTGCATGAATGATATATATCATGTATGTATGATGCAATATAAGTATTTTTATCAACAATGCTCAAGTTTTTAGGAATCCATATGAACTTGTGCTTAATTCTTTTTGAAATAATATCAGTATTTCTTTTCACAAAAGAATTATATGGATTACTAATATATGTAGATTTTTCAAAAAAATCCAAGACCATAATGATTATGTGACATCTTTTGATATGATAACAAATCATTTAACTTTTCTTTTCCTTAATTAAATTTAGTCACATTTTTCAAAATCTCTTCATGCTTCATTTTGAAAATTGACATGCCTTTATCTAAAACAGAAATTCTTTCATTTAAAGACATTTTCTCTTTTCAATAAAACATTATTTTGTAATAAATTCTCATTATCCTTTTTCAATGATGATATCACTTTTTCAAAATCATCTTTTTGAGAATTTATAGAAAAAATTTGAGAGACATAACATGAATTTTCTTTGAAAATTTTTTCATTTTCCTTTGATAAAACTTTATTCTTTATCTTTTCATTTTTAAGATCATTGAATAATTCATGGAATGCATCTAAAAGTTCAGTATATTGTACCTCATCATCTTCTGGAGCCATGTAACAGATGTTGGCATGTTCAGTTGCTTCTTCTTCGTCAGAGGAAGAGGAATCACTGTTCTCCCATGATGCTTGGTCGTCTTTCTTCTTTATGAACTTTTTGCTCTTGAATTTGCCTTTGTTTTTGAGCAATAGGCAATCCTTCCTCATATGGCCTATTTTATTACAATTAAAGCATTTAAACTTACCTTGCTTCAAGAATTTTCTGAACTTTCTTGAAAGCATTACCATCTCCTCTTCATTGTGATCTGAATTGTCCGTGTTTGAGGATGCATGGAAGGCAAGTTCTTTCTTCTTTGAGAGAGATTGTTGTTCATCCTTCTTTCTGTCTTCGAGTTGCACTTCATATTCCATTAGATTACCAATAAGGTTTTCTAATGACATTGTTGAGAGATCATTCGCTTCTTCTATTGCAGTTGTCTTCTTCTCCCAACTTGATGTGAGTGCACGAAGGATCTTGTGAACTTTTTTGACTTGGGTGTATTCCTTTCCAAGGGACGCTAAGGAATTTGTTATGTCGGTGAATCACGTAACCATTTCTGAGATGGTTTCATTCTCCTTCATTTTGAAAAGTTCATACCTGTGGACAAGAATAGAAATCTTAGATTCTTTAACCTTATTTGTGCCTTCATGTGTTACCTGTAGAGTGTGCCATATTTGATTTGCAAAAGTGGTTGTTGACACTTGGTTGAATTCTTCTTTGGTTAAGGCACAGAATAAAGCATTCATCGCTTTGGCATCAAGGTTCGTAATCTTCTTTTGATCATCACTCCAGGCGTTGTAATTGGTAGTCGGTTTGGTGTACGCTGCTTCTACTATGTTCCATAGTTCGTAGTTGATCGATTGCAAGTAGATCTTCATTCTACACTTTCAGTAGTTGCAGTTCGATCCATCGAATAGCGGTGGACGTTGTGTAGAATGTCCTTCTTTGAATTGTGATGAAGGAAACTCCGTTGCCATCCTTGTATGTTGTTGACGGGGTATGAGGGCTCTGATACCAAATGTTGGTCCCGAGATGATGCCAATTGTTGGATCTAAATATATGTCAACACTTAAACAACGATATTAGCGTCACAAAAATAAAGAACTTGCAAATAAGGAAAATAAATCACAGAAAAGATAACAATCGCAAACACAAGTGATTTATCCTGGTTCGGTCCTCGTGACCTACATCCAGTCCCCAAGCCACCCGCTTGAGATTTTCCTTTATCCTTTGACTTTGTACACCCAAAATCAACACCTTGCACACCACTTGATAAATCTCCTTTGCCAAATGTGTACAACTCTTCTTACAACCAAGAAGACACAAACACCTTGTACAAACTCTCTTCAACCCGAAGACGCTCTCGTACAATGCTCCTCTTTGAGTGATTACAAACTTTCCTATAAGTCTTGAATCAGTATGTGATCGTGGACAATGGCTCTTATAGGTAGACTCTCAGAAATCTTCACAATAGAGTAAGAATTGGTGAAGAATTGAAAGTGGTAACAGTTTTCAGAAACTAGAATTTTAGCAGAGTTTTTGGGCTGAAAACTTGTATATTAATTGGTGTTTTTAACCTAAGATAACAACCCAATTTATAGCTGAACTCTAAGGTTAGTTAGGATAGTTATTAGGACAAATTTGAATATATAATCATTGGATAACGTTGGAGAAAACACCAGAAAATAGAAACTGTCCAACAGTCAGAAACTGCCATTAGTCGACTTGATATATGGGTTAGTCGACTAAGTTGGGCAATTTATATTGGGTTAGTCGACTAGTAATAAGACCAAGTCGACTAGGTCAAGATAGAATCAAAAGACAAGTTTCTGAAAACTGAAACTAGTCAACCAGAACTATATTATAAGTCGACTAGGCCATCTATTAGTCGACTAGTAAACCTAGTAAGTCGACTAATATAGAGTGCAGGTCAGAAACAGAGAGTTGGCATCTTGCAGGACAAGATGTTAGTCGACTATAGATAAAGGGTTAGTCCACTATAGTTGGTATTAGTCGACTAGTCAAATCTATAAGTCGACTAATATGACTAAGATGTGTGTGTATTCAAGGCTTTTAACATGCTATTAAATATTACAATACACACCCATAGACACTCTCTTTGGAAAGTCTTGAGCATGTAGAACTCTGTATAATCTTGCGAGAAGAGCTCCATGTTGGCCCAAAGGCCTTCCACTCTAGTTTTGATGATGATTAACTCATGTAGTTATGTGTGCTAATAATCTTGTGATTTTAGTTTCAGATCATTAATCAAGTTATTAGTTGGTGAAAGCTTCCACACATCTTTCACATGTTGATTCAAGAGCCCGAGCGTCAAAGATCATATATAGCACTTGCTCGGTGGATCAAAGAGTTTTGGATCGAGTCGGCTTGGAGATTGCGCTCTACAAGAAGACTTCGGTACCATAGTTTAGTTTTGTGTTTAGATCCTAATTGTAAAGATTAGATTAGTATGATATGCTCAAGTTCACAACACACACGATTTATGTTTTGACATTGGTTTTCGGTTTTAGGTTTAACCGATCTTGGTTTTCATGAATAGATTTTATATCAAAACAAGTTTACATGGTTTAGTGTATATATGATTTGTTATATATACATGCATGCTTCTATTGCTTAAACAAACTTAGTTTGATAGTCTACTTCATGAGTTTTATGTTTTGGTTTTTATGACAAAACATATTTTTAGAATTAATGACAAAAACTATGATATATATTTGTTTCATGTGTATTGGATTTCTATCCATATGCATCATGCCTAAATGTTGTTTAATATCATGTTTTATACTTGAAAGAGTTTTGGACAAAACGTATTTTCTATTCAAAATCCAAGTTTTAGAAAATACAGTTTTTGGTTTTTGGTAAAAATGAAAAGACACAAAAATAGTTCATATTGATTGATATTTGAGCTAAACTTTTTACCACATGTTTATATAACAATGCAAAATGATAAAACTATTTTTGGTGATTTTTAGAAAAGATAAAAGAATTTTTAAATATATTTCTAATTGAATTTTCTGTTCCAGGCTTCAACCAAATCGACTAGTAACCTGACTAGTCGACTAGGGCTGAGGTCGGTCGACCGACGTGCACAGATCTGTGCACGTTTGGAGACACTGGGACGGTCGACCGGACTGGTCGACCGGACTGAGAGCAGTCTGCTCTCTGTTTGTTTCGGTCGACCGGGCGGTCGACCGGTAGCTGACAACGGTCAAAAATTGACCGTTGGGCGGTCGACCGGGCGGTCGACCGGCAGGGTATTTCTGGCAGTTCTGCTGCCAACGGCTATTTTCTGGATTAGCCTATAAATACCCAATTTGCAAGAGTTTTTCTCCAAGAATTTTTGTGCGAATTTTTACATACTCTCTGGTGTTTTTACAGCATTAAAAAGAAGTTTTTGAGCTTGATTTGAACAATCTTTTTGGTGTTTTTATTAGGGTTTGAAAAATCAAAGAAAAGGGTTTTGGGAAAAGCTTTTGAATTGAGCTTCTCTATCTTGGTTTCATTTATTTCCCAAAGATTTTCTTTGAGTTGCTGGTTTCAAATCCCTTGATTTTCTCCACACTTGAGCTAAAATCTACTATTTTTTCTATAGGATTTTGTGTGGGAAAAAGAGATTGTTTTGTGGTTGTTGTTTGAAACCACTAAGTTGTAAACCCTATTTAGCTTGGCTTTGTGCCTTTCCCTCATTGTGTTGAGGAAGATTTGCTATTGGGTTGTATCCCTCAAGGTTGTGAGGTGATCTTTGTATTGGGTTGTGCTTGTCTCAAGGAGGAGGTTGTTGTTGGCTTGGAGTTAGCCTCAAGAGGAGGTTGTGTTTGTAAGGAGAGGAGTTGGGTACTCCTTGTATTGTGATTGCCCCAAATCCTCGGTGGAGGTTCCTTTGTGGGAGTCCTTTGTGGACAAGCTAGTGGATTGGAAATCCTTCGTGTGTCGAAGGCGGGGATGTAGAGCTGGGTGCTCGAACCTCGGAACATATCTTGTTGTTTGCGCTTGATCCATTGACTCTCTCTATCTCTCTCTTTACTGTGTGTATTGTGTAAATTGCTATATCTTATACTTGCTTGTGTGTGCATCATTTTTGTAATTGCAATTAGTTTTTAAATTTCGCATTAAGTTCACTAGATTAGCATCGTCACCTATTCACCCCCCCTCTAGGTGACTTTTCAATTGGTATCAGAGCTAGCGCTCCTGATATTTAGGTTTAACCACCTAGGAGTGAGATCTTTGTTTGCTAATCTTCATTTGCATTGTTATTTGCACACATATTAGTTTGCACTCATGGATAGCCCTCCTATGTTTAATTTTGCTAGACATGATATTTGGATAGCCAAGATGAGTAGTCATTTAAAAAGCCTAGGACATCTAGCTTATCAAGCCTCTACACAAGAATCCTTCCCAAATAGTAGCAAGCATAAAAAGGCCAATGCATTAGCACTTAGGGCACTTAGAGCATCTCTCAATGAAAATCTTCTACATGTTTTTGATCGATATGATTCGGCTTTTGCAGTTTGGAGCATGTTGTCATCTCCTGAGCTTTCAAAGATTATCAACAAGATATAGAGATCTAGGAGAGACATATCCGAAGAACCTTGCTTTATGGTCCATGGGAATGACTCCCATGAGGTACAATCGGATTCTCAAATAGATGATAGCTCTAGTTCCTATTGTCATGGATGTTTTGAAGTTCAAACTTTAAATATGGAACTTGTTCAAAAGCTTGAAAATTTGTTAGAAAAACATGATTTGTTGAAAGATGATAATCTTGTTTTGAAAAATGAATTAAAGGATTTATGCTCTAATTTTGAATTGATGTTGCAAGAGAAGGAAGAGATTGCAAGTGAATGTGACTCACTTAAATCTCAACTCGAACTTGCTTTAAAGGAAAATGAATTTTTGAAAAACAAAAATGATTGTGATGATGTTGTAAAGCACAATGAGATTTTATCTTCAAAAGATCTTATTTTTAAAGAAAATGTTACCTTGAAAATGAAATTGATTTCATAACAAAAGAATTGGATTTGGTTTTGAATAAAAATAAATCTTTGCAAAATGATATTGATATTCATGTTTGCCATGCTATTGTAGCTTCTACTTCTTGCACACCAATAGTATGCTCCACTTTGTCTTCTAGCATAGAAAATGATATAAATGTTTTGAAGAAAAGTGTTGATAGTTTGGGCTCCACTTTGAGCCATTGTGCCATGAACCACACTCGTTTGGAATCCTTGATTCGCAAGAAACAAGTTCCATCCTTGCATGCACACCCTACACGGCATACACATGCTCATCACGGACACAATCATAACATGTATGCTCATGTGTACACTTGTACACATTGTGGTCGAAAAGGCCACCTTGTTAGATTTTGCTATGATAGATTACATATTGAAAATTTAGCAACTAATCTTGTTTGGGTTAGGAGAGATACTAACCCCCGTGGACCCACAAGAAAATGGGTACCAAAAACCACCGCTTTAACTTTTGATGTAGGTGGGAGCTCTCGCATCACTTGAGGGCATTGGTGCCTTGAGGTGGATGCATTCTAAGCTTAAAAGAGAACCATTTGGATGCTTCACTCTCAAGAGAATTGGTGGGAGGACCACCGGGTTTTGGAGACATGGAAAGTTCCCTCTTCGATTTTGGTAACAATCCCTTACTCCATTTAGTGTTTACATGCTTTCTATGTTCATCTTTTATAGCATGTTGTGTTTTGTTGTTCATTATGCTTTGTGCCATGTTCATTAGATTAAGGTTGTACATGTTTAGCTACTTGAGCACCCATGCTTCATATGAATCTATACTTAGTGTCTCACCTTGTTTAAACTAACATGTATGCTCTAGATCTAGTGCACATGCATATGCATAATGATCATTTGATGTTCATGATTGTATGACTTTCATTTTAATGATTCATGTTTTGAATAGTGTGTTTATTGCTATGCATGTATTGCAATTTAATATCTCCATTGTTTAGATGAATCCATAATTTGTGTTTTCACAATTGTTTTGATATTATGTATATCTTGATTCTTATAGCATGTGGATTTACATAATGATATTTTTTAGAATATTGTTGATTTATGACTCGTTTTATGCTTAATGATTTGGATATATGCTTAGATGTTAGTTTTCATTAAAACTAGGATTTATACTTGTACATAGAATGGGCCACAAATAAACCTTTATATATGTTTGTGCTTGGATGCCTATTTGTACCCTTTAGATGTTCCAGTATAGTCTAGTTTTGATGATTCATGCATTTTAAACTTGTATTCCTTTTTTTGGATTTGTTTTATGTATATGAGTTTTCATTTCATATATATGTTTATTTTGCCAAACTTAAGATATACATGTATACCCTTTGAGTCATTTGCCTTTCATGCAAATCTATATATATGGACTCAGTTGTGTTTAGGGATATGTATGTACACTTATTGTGTTGGCAATTCACACATATACCTTGAAATGAAATTAGTTTTGGTGAAAATTTAGTTTTTCTTAATTTCGTGTTTATTTGTTTAACTTCATGTATATGTGTATCTTGTCCAAACTATTGATTATACATGTACATCCTTGAGCCACGTGCCTTCATGCATATACTTTTGTGGACTCATTGTGTTTAGGATATGTATGTATACTTTAGTTTGTACATGACATACATATGCCTTGAAGCTTAAATCATATGGATGAATTTCATGTTTCTAAGTGATCTCACATTTATGTTGAAGCTCATGTTTTTAAGATGATTTTCAATTAGTATCATGGATTTCAATTGGTGATTTCACATCCTAGATGAACTTTCATGGATTTCATGATTCACTTATGTTTCATATCTTGATGATTACTATATTGAGCTTAATTGTCCATTTTCATGATGATATGTTTCTCACAACACTTGTACACTCACCTTATTTTGATGTTTTCTCATGATTTGATTTTCATGAGTACTATTGGTGCCATATAGATTTTGAGTGTTTGGTGATCATGTGATTCTCATGTTTCATGAAAAATCTTTGTGTTTTATCTTGAAGGATTTCGTACTAGTTGATTCATATGACTAGTTGTGATATTCTTCATGAGGTAGAGTTTTTCAAACATACTATATTTCTAAATCTATTTTTGAAAACCCCTACCTTCAATGGGCGTTGGATGGGAGATCATGTTCATGTATACTTTAAAATGAAAATCATTTAAATCTTGAACCATGATTGGGAGGTATAGTTGATATGAGTCATACACTTGATCTTATTGTTGTTTCAATTAGTATCATTGAATTCTTTCAATTGGTATCAATCTTGACATCCTTTTGTATACTCATATATGTTTTGTTTTATATATGTATGCTTACACTTCATATAGTATCAATTTCAATTGGTATCTATTTCTTACATACATATATAGATGATTTATTTGTGCTTATTATATCCCTATATCTTGAAGCACAAATTTTGGTTATGTTAAGCTTGAGTTTTTCTATTGGTATCCATATACAAGCTTTATCATAATTTTAAGATTGCTAAGCTTGAATTTTTTTAATGAATATCATGTTTCAATTGATTTAATTTTCAATTGGTATCTTATTTCAAGCCTATGCATATTTTTGGTATTTCATAAAGGGGGAGAAAACTCGTATTTTATATTTCAATTGGTATTTGGTTTATCATTATTTTTTTGTTCCCACTCCCTAACTTTATGATATTAAAGTAATTGGTATCATATGCTTATAATGAAAAATATCTTCTTTTGGTATCAAGATGCTATTTGTTTCCTTAAATTTGGTATCAATTTTTTATTATCTATTGGTATCAAGTTTACATTACATGTTTTCATTTTGATATAAAATGTTATTTTGTTTCAATGCCTTGTTTTATTTCAAATAGGATTTGGCATTTCTCAAAATTTGTTATTTCAATTGATATCATATTGACTTTGGTTTTACCCCTTTAAATAATTTATTGCTTCTTTGTTTTGAACATTTAGGGGAGAAGTATTTATTTCATTATGTTTGTTTTTACCCCTTTGTTGATGATTGACAAAAAGGGGGAGAAGAATTTGTAGTTTATATGCATGGTTGATTTATGCATATGTTTTAGTTGGTTTTCATTAGTAATAATATGTTGGTTTTAATATTATTGTTTTATTGTTTATGTTTTATTTTAATTGGTATCCAGAACATATTTATATGTGTTTATGAACATTCATTGCATATCTTATATGTTTTATTGTTATGCATGAGTTAAGGGGGAGCTTCTTTGAAGCTTTACTTTAATCCATGCATATATAACTCCATGAGTTTTGTCATCATCAAAAAGGGGGAGATTGTTGGCCAAAAGGCCTTCCACTCTAGTTTTGATGATGATTAACTCATGTAGTTATGTGTGCTAATAATCTTGTGATTTTAGTTTCAGATCATTAATCAAGTTATTAGTTGGTGAAAGCTTCCACACATCTTTCACATGTTGATTCAAGAGCCCGAGCGTCAAAGATCATATATAGCACTTGCTCGGTGGATCAAAGAGTTTTGGATCGAGTCGGCTTGGAGATTGCGCTCTACAAGAAGACTTCGGTACCATAGTTTAGTTTTGTGTTTAGATCCTAATTGTAAAGATTAGATTAGTATGATATGCTCAAGTTCACAACACACACGATTTATGTTTTGACATTGGTTTTCGGTTTTAGGTTTAACCGATCTTGGTTTTCATGAATAGATTTTATATCAAAACAAGTTTACATGGTTTAGTGTATATATGATTTGTTCTATATACATGCATGCTTCTATTGCTTAAACAAACTTAGTTTGATAGTCTACTTCATGAGTTTTATGTTTTGGTTTTTATGACAAAACATATTTTTAGAATTAATGACAAAAACTATGATATATATTTGTTTCATGTGTATTGGATTTCTATCCATATGCATCATGCCTAAATGTTGTTTAATATCATGTTTTTCTTCTTGAAAGAGTTTTGGACAAAACGTATTTTCTATTCAAAATCCAAGTTTTAGAAAATACAGTTTTGGTTTTTGGTAAAAATGAAAAGACACAAAAATAGTTCATATTGATTGATATTTGAGCTAAACTTTTTACCACATGTTTATATATCAATGCAAAATGTTAAAACTATTTTTGGTGATTTTTAGAAAAGATAAAAGAATTTTTAAACATATTTCTAATTGAATTTTCTGTTCCAGGCTTCAACCAAGTCGACTAGTAACCTGACTAGTCGACTAGGGCTGAGGTCGGTCGACCGGGACGGTCGACCGACGTGCACAGATCTGTGCACGTTTGGAGACACTGGGACGGTCGACCGGACTGAGAGCAGTCTGCTCTCTGTTTGTTTCGGTCGACCGGGCGGTCGACCGGTAGCTGACAACGGTCAAAAATTGACCGTTGGGCGGTCGATCGGGCGGTCGACCGGCAGGGTATTTCTGGCAGTTCTGCTGCCAACGGCTATTTTCTGGATTAGCCTATAAATACCCCATTTGCAAGAGTTTTTCTCCAAGAATTTTTGTGCGAATTTTTACATACTCTCTGGTGTTTTTACAGCAAAAAGAAGTTCTTGAGCTTGATTTGAACAATTTTTTTGGTGTTTTCATTAGGGTTTGAAAAATCAAAGAAAAGGGTTTTGGGAAAAGCTTTGAATTGAACTTCTCTATCTTGGTTTCATTTATTTCCCAAAGATTTTCTTTGAGTTGCTTGTTTCAAATCCCTTGATTTTCTCCACACTTGAGCTAAAATCTACTATCTTTTCTATAGGATTTTGTATGGGAAAAAGAGATTGTTTTGTGGTTGTTGTTGAAACCACTAAGTTGTAACCCTATTTAGCTTGGCTTTGTGCCTTCCCTCATTGTGTTGAGGAAGATTTGCTATTGGGTTGTATCCCTCAAGGTTGTGAGGTGATCTTTGTATTGGGTTGTGCTTGCCTCAAGGAGGAGGTTGTTGTTGGCTTGGAGTTAGCCTCAAGAGGAGGTTGTGTTGTAAGGAGAGGAGTTGGGTACTCCTTGTATTGTGATTGCCCCAAATCCTCGGTGGAGGTTCCCTTTGTGGGAGTCCTTTGTGGACAAGCTAGTGGATTGAAAATCCTTCGTGTGTCGAAGGCGGGATGTAGAGCTGGGTGCTCGAACCTCGGAACATATCTTGTTGTTTGCGCTTGATCCATTGACTCTCTCTCTATCTCTCTCTTTACTGTGTGTATTGTGCAAATTGCTATATCTTATACTTGCTTGTGTGTGCATCATTGTTGTAATTGCAATTAGTTTTTAAATTCCGCATTAAGTTCACTAGATTAGCATCGTCACCTATTCACCCCCCCTCTAGGTGACTTTTCACTCCAATGAAATGGCTTCACAAATGTATCATCAGAATCAAGTTCCAACACTCCTGACTTGAGCGAGCAGGTATCAGGCTTTAAACTCAAAGTGTTTCAGAATGTATAACAATCCATTTCAGATTCATGAAAACTTTGAAGGGGTTTTGTTGATACTTTAAAAAGGCAAAACTCTTAGACTTCTCTTTAACTAGTCTGAATGATGCCTGACTTATTGACAGTTACAAAAGACAAGTTGTAAACAAGCTGACGACCAGTTTTTGTCCATTTCCGAGAGATAATTCAACGACTTGGACTCTACTGATCCAGTGAAGCAGACAGTAAGTTAAGGTTGCCTATGAAGAGGCCAAAGTAGGCCTATGAAATCAGGTCTGATCAAATACCTATCCTCGCAGAGAGCCAAAGTTAGTTAAAAAGCCGAAGCCACTAGCTTCACACGAAGCTTCCATTAGCCCCGCCAAAGGCTAACCTTAAGCTTCGCCAGAAGCTTTATCTCCAACTTCGTTGGAGATGGAGTGGTCCAGCTCTGCTCTGAGCTAAGTTCTACCTTTCCTAAAAGCATCACCTAGCTCTGCTCTGAGCTAAGTTTCAGCTTCGCTAAAAGCATCCTTAGCTCTGCTCTGAGCTAAGTTCTAGTTTCACTAAAAGTATCACCTAGCTCTGCTCTGAGCTAAGTTCTAACTTTTCTTGAAGTTGTGGATATAACTTCGCCTGAAATGAGCTCGCCTGAAGCTCTCACTTAGCTCCCCACTGAGCTTTACGAGGTCATCAATTGACCGTTCAAAATCCCCTGAGAGATTAATGGGTGAATCCCGATACTTTAGTGGGATTAATGCCACTTTAAGTGTGTGGTTCACTCGCCCACTTCGTCCCACATTAAGTGGAGACAATGAAGCCACAATGGCTATTAATAGTTCGCACGAACTCTCTAGCTTTGCCAGAAGCTGGCTGTTAGCCTCGCGGCAAGGCTATTTCTAGCGTTGTGCGAAGCTAATAGACTGATTCAGTCATGCTGAATTTAAGGGGGCAGTTACACCCCCATTTTGGCTATAAATAGCCCCTTGCACGATGAAAAAAAAAGAAGGAGAGGACATTAGCTGGAAAATTAGGAGAATTTGAGGAAATCTAAAGAAAAAAGTGCCCTCTTGCTCCCTTGCTTCCAAAGTACCCCAGAGACTTAGCTCCCTTTCCTTCAGGGTCTCAAAAAAGCTTTCTTCTAAGATTTCTGGAGCCAAGCGAGAAGGAAATCTGCTCGAGAAGGCTTGCATACTGACCGATTGAATCGTCAAAGAGATAAAGTGATCGCGTGCTAATCAAATTCCTACCAGCATACTTTCTCAGAAATCTCAAAGGAGATTTACCTGTAATTTTCTTTCTTTAAAGAGTTACCTGTAATTTAGCTCCTCAAATACTTTTTTGTAAGTTTTTCCAATCAATTTTCAATGAAAAATAGTAGAGTGGTGATCTCACGGGATCAAACAATAGTGAAAATTCTTCACACGGTGAAGGCGGGGACGTAGAGCATGGCTCAAACCTCAAAACAATTCTCTTATGTTTGTGATTGCTTACTCTCTCTTCCTTATCTCTTTAACTTACTCTCTCTATTTGCATGGTATAGCTGCTCTTCATTCTATTGCAATCTTCTATTGTGCAATTGCTAATTGTATTGGATATTATTATTTGCTTGGATTACTAGACTTATTTTTTACTCAACATTATTGCCATCAATCTATAGCCATCAGCTATTCACCCCCCCATGTGACTTACAATTGGTATCAGAGCCTAAACCCTAGTTTTTGATTTAACCACCTTAGGGAGATCCTCTAGCTGGCTATATTTATTGCATTTGTTACTTAGTTTATATTATTGCTTGATTTCATGGCATCACACGACTTCTCTAGTATTAAGTCCCCACCCAAGTTTGATGGATTAAATTTTCCCATATGGAAAGTGAAGATGACCCTTTTCCTTAAATCTCTAGGATTTAGGGTTGCAAAGGCCATTACTAAAGAATTTGTAGAACCTCACGGTGATGAGAATTCATGGTCTGAGGCAACCGCCAAAGATTATGATGCCAATGCAAAGGCACAATATATACTAACACAAGCATTGAACGATAATGACTTATCACGTGTTATTAATTGTAAGTCAACTTATGAGGTAAGGAATGACTTGATTATTGCCCATGAGGGCACCTCACAAGTTAAACGTTCTAAGATTGAATTGCTCCGTTCTCAATATGAAAATTTTTACATGTTTGAAAATGAATCCATAGATTAAATGCTTACCCGTTTTACTAAAATCACTAATGGTTTATCTTCCTTAGGGGATTCAATTGATAATGATCAATAGGTAAGGAAGTGAAATCACCTAGAGGGGGAGTGAATAGGTGACTAGCTAATTTAATGATGAATTAATGCAGAATTAAAACTATTTATGCAAACTAAAAATTCTTAAGCAAAACACACCAAGTATAACCTAAGAGTGTAGCCGAATTCCCCGTGAAGGGCTCTGGACTAACTCCTCAAGATTTCTCTAGATAAGACTTGAGGTGCCGCTTTGGCTCTCTTGGTTGAATACAAGTGTGAGCAAACAATCCCCAAGCATATATCAATTTAAGCACAATTATATCAAGCAAGTAAGGAGATAAGCAATGTAAGCATGCAAGATATAAATACAAGTGAGAGATAGAGAGAGCAATCGCAAACATGGGAGATTTGTTTCAAAGTTCGAGCACTCTTGCTCTACGTCCCCGCCTTCAACACTATGAAGGATTTCCACCAAAAACGATCCCACCGGATCACTCGGTGCCGCAACACCTACAAGCGAGTTCACACTAGAACTCCTTTGGACTCTCTAGTCCCTCTCTTATTCCCACAAGAGCAAACACAGGCAAGCGCACAAGCTTGCCGAGGCCGCACCTCTACACCGAGCTCTCATTAGAACTCGAAACAACGCGAACCCGCAAGTCCGCCTCCTCAAATACAAAGTATGAAAACTTTGGTGATCACAACACTTTGATCACATAAAACAACTCTCACAACAACTCTCCTATAGGATGGATATAGCAATGGAAAGCTCAAGTGTATGTGAGAAAACCTAGATTGATTGTGGTGGTGAAAAAACTTAAAGAATCACTTTGAAAACACACTTGTAAAACTCTCCTTTTGATATGGAATTATTAGCACTAAAATAAGTGGAGAAAACCTCTACAATAGATAGGAAAAACTGGCTTTCAAACTCTCCAAAAATCTTATATAAAACAGTCCAAGGGAGCCCCTTTTTATAGGCTCCAAAAATCTGTCCGTTGGAAGCCAACTCAGCAGTTCTGGCTGCTGACAGTCGACCGCCAACGGTCGGATTTCCGACCGTTGGGAAGGTCGGTCGACCGCTGGTCGACCGCCAACTGGGCAATGGCCTAGCGATCGACCGCCGGTTGACGGGCCATTTCCAGAGAGCAGACACTCTCTGGCGGTCGACCGTGCGGTCGACCGGCCCAACCTCTGCACCTCTGTGCACATCAGTCGACCAGAGCAGTCGACTGACTTCTTGTCCGGTCGACCGGTCGGTCGACCGACAGAAGGTCAGTCCAGGCAATTATGGGGATTAAAAACTTGACTTTTTGACTTTAATAAAATCTCATAAATTCTCTAAAAATCTACAAAAATAAGTTCAGTATTATAGTTTGATATACAAACATGTTTGAGTAAAAATCAAAACATGTTACAAATATTTTGAACTATTTTTGTGACTTAGAAATTTTGGCTTAAAACAAAATCTGTATTTTTCCAAATTGATTTTTCCAAAACTTCTCCAAATACAAAACAAGATATATTAAACACTTTTAAAGCTTAGTATGTATGGATAAGATCTATTACACATATATGATGAATATCTATATTTTTGACATTAAACTCTAAAATAGTTTTTGGTTAAAACACATGTATATATGAAACTCCAAAATCAAAATGGTATTTTTCAAAATGAAAACTCTTTTATAAAAACTCATCTAAATCTTGTGTGTCAGTGTATATGATACTTAAGCAATCCACCAACTAATCTATCCTTTACATTTTATCTAAAAACAAAATCTTACTAAAAACAAACCTAGACACAAGTCTTCTCTTGAAGGTCTTCACTTGAAAATCTTCTTCTCCTTCTTGACTTGGTCCAAAACATGATCCAATGAGCTAGACTCCTCTTGAGTACTTGATGAGGTCTTGATGCACAAGCTCTTAAATCAACCGTGCTAGCTCCAAAACTTGACATGAAATCCTTTGTTGAAGCTAAATACCTACTAGATCTTGATCACAAATCTGAGACTAATTAAATACAAGATCATTAGTACTATAATTACATGAGTTAATCATCACCAAAACTAGAGTAATGGGCCTTTGGGCCAACAATCTCCCCCTTTTTGATGATGACAAAACTCATAGAGTTATATATGCATGGATTAAAGTTAAGCTTCATAGAAGCTACCCCTTAACTCATGCATAACAATAAACAATAAGATATTCAATGAAGTACATGAAACTAAACAAATGTATATGCATCAATAAGGTGAGAGAAACATGCATAAATCAAAAGTTCTTTTTCTCAAAACTTCTCCCTTTTTTGTTTTGTTTAAACTTTCAAAATCAATTTTCCATTTTGTAAAATGCATAAACTCAATATATGCAAAAACTCAATATGCATAAACTCAATATATGCAAAAACTCAATATATGCAAAAACTCAAATATGCATATATAAACTTAAAATCTTTCTCCCCCTTTTTGTCAATCATCAACAAAGGGGTAAAATAAAACAAATCAAGAATAAGGATATATATGTGATATACATTCATGAAGAGGAAGGCGCTAAGTTAGCTTCCCTGCATACATGCATTACAGGAAGAAGGGATGACAAGCCCTAACTCACATAACGCATAATATATAATGCATAAGTGGAGATGTGAAGCTCCCCCTACACCGTGTTGAAAATCACCTAGAGGGGGGTGAATAGGTGATAATGCTAATCAAAGGGCAATTTAAAAATTTAAAGCTACAACAATCACCAATCAAAAAACACAAGATGAATGCAAGCAATTAAGTATGACAATGAATATGATGAGCAATTAATAAGTGCAAGCAAAGTAGAGTAAGGAGTGTAAGAACAAGAAAGTAAACCAATCGCAAACACAAGGATATGTTATCGAGGTTCGAGCACCCAGCTCTACTCCCCGCCTTCCCCAGAAGGATTCCGACCACTTCCACTATCACAAAGATCTCAAATACAATGGAGTACCCAACTCCTACAATCTCAAGTACAAGTAATTTCCTTGGTAGTCAAAAGACCACAAACTCTCTCTTTCAAATATCTCTTCCCTTACAAAGGTCCTTAGAGAATATTGAGTAGGAATGAAGCTCTTGTTGTAAGTGAAGAAAGAAAATTAAATCAGAGAGTATTTGAAAACCCTTCAGAAAATCAGTGAGAAATTCAGCACAAAAACCAAGAAACAAGTCTCTTTTGAAAGCCTTAAACTTTTGAATTTTCTAGCAAAAATTGTTGTAACAAATCTCTCCCCAAACACCCCTATTTATAGGAGAGGGCTAGGGTTTAGGGATAAAACATAATTACTGATGTTTAGGAGGTAATTAGATCAAAATATATCCTTAAACGAATTTTTAAACACAAAAGACAAAAATAAACAGCTCACTTAAAATCTGCCCGTTACTGTTCAACGGACACATCGGTCGACTGGCCGGTCGACCGGTAGATCAAAAATTTGACCGTTATAGGCTAGCGGTCGACCGACCCGGTCGACTGAGAAAACCTGTGAGCAAAAACATTATCTCGGTCGACCGCCCCGGTCGACTGGCAGACAGCACACAGATACGTGCATCTGCCAGAACTGCGGTCGACTGGTCCGGTCGACTGGACCAGACTGACACAGATTCGGTCGACTGTCCCGGTCGACCGGATCAGGTCAAAATCATTTTTGGAAAAGAAAATAAAGAGGATTTTGATTTTAACAAAAATACTTTTGAACAGGGAATAGAATTAATCATAAAGATGTATTTGTAGGCAAAAACTTGTATGCAAAATATTTTGTATATTTATAAGAAATTATTTTGGAATGAGCATGTGCGCAAAAACGTGTGTGATAGAGCTTCAAACCTATCCACTATTCTTTAACATACTATAAACTGAAAAACAAATTACATGAAGACTTCTTGAGCTATCTTCAAGTCTTTGAGCCATCCAATGCCTTGCTAGTGCCTTCTCTTCTATGATCCTTCCTTGATGTGCAATTTGCCTTCCTTACTTTGTGGAACTTAGAAGTTCTTGCAATAGCTAAGCGAATGGTCTCTAAACATGGTACAAACCTGAAACTTATCTTAACAAACTTATTAGTACCAAATAGCTCTAATTTGGTTTGTCATCATCAAAACACAAACAATTGGAGAGTGTAACCTCTTGGGCCAACAATCTCCCCCTTTTTGATGATGACAAAACAAATAGGCTATTAACAAAAATATAGGGAGGAGAAAACTCCCCCTCAAATTATGCTATACATAAAACACAAGAATATGCTCTAGATACCAATAATTGAAATGATGCACCAATTATTGAAACTAATTAAAACAAATATATAAAACACAAAAATTGCTCTTGATACCAAAAATACCAAAACAACTAAAACACAAGAATACCAAAATACCAAAACAACTAAAACACAAGAATACCAAAAATACCAAAACAACTAAAACACAAGAATTCATAAAACCAAAACATATAAATTCATAAAACTTATTTTTGTCCATGTAAACTTATTCTCCCCCTTTTTGTCATACATCAAAAAGGGTTATGAAAAACATGTCTATTCAATAATACAAACATTAAGTTCTCCACAAATAAACGAAAATCTAGCAAAATCAAGAGGTTTAGTGAAAATATCGGCTAGATGTAAATCCGTGGAAACATAATCAATATCTATATCACCTTTCTCAAAATGATCTCTAAGAAAGTGATATCTAATCTCAATGTGTTTGGTCTTACTATGTTGATTTGCATTTTTGGTCATGTGTATAATACTAGTATTATCACAAAATATTTTTATATGATCAAAGTGCAAATCAAAATCAAGGAGAGTATATTTCATCCAAAGGACTTGTGCACAACAAGCCCCCGCGGCAACATACTCCGCCTCGGCGGTTGAGAGAGCAACGGAATTTTGTTTCCTAGAGGACTATGAAACAAGACAATTACCAAGAAATTGACATGTCCCACTAGTACTCTTTCTATCTACTCTACAACCCGCATAGTCGGCATCCGAATAGCTAGTCATTGAAAAATCTCTAGTTTTCGGATACCAAAGACCCATTCCAATAGTGCCCTTAATATAACGAATAATGCGTTTTACCGCAATAAGATGAGACTCTTTAGGACACGATTGAAATCTAGCACAAAGACACACAAAAACATGATATCCGGCCTACTTGCCGTCAAATATAAAAGACTTCCTATCATGCTTCTATATAATTTAATATCAACATTTTTACCTAGTTCGTCCTTATCAAGCTTGGTTGTAGTTGCCATTAGAGTGTTGCAAGCCTTTGATCCTTCAAGCCCAAACTTCTTTACTAGCTCCTTTGCGTACTTGGCTTGGTTAATGAAGGTTCTGTCTTGCAATTGCTTGATTTGGAGTCCAAGGAAGAAATTGAGCTCACCCATGGAAGACATTTCAAATTCTAGTTGCATTACCTTTTCAAACTCCTTGCACAAAAGCTCATTAGTAGATCCAAAAATTATATCATCAACATAAATTTGCACAATAAAATATCATTATCAACATGCTTAGTAAAAAGAGTTGTGTCTACTTTGCCTTTAACAAAATCATTTGAAATGAGAAAACTAGAAAGCCTTTCATACCAAGCTCTTGGAGCTTGTTTCAATCCATACAAAGCTTTATCAAGTTTAAAAACAAAATCGGGATGAACATGATCAACAAAACGGGAGGTTGAGTAACATAAACTTCTTCATTAATAAAACCATTTAAAAATGCACTTTTTACATCTATTTGAAAAGTTTAAAAATTTTAAAACATGCAAAAGCTAGTGTCATCCGTATGGCTTCAAGCCGTGCTACGGGTGCAAAGGTCTCCTCAAAGTCAATTCCCTCAACTTGAGTGTAACCTTGGGCCACTAACCTAGCTTTATTCCTAATGACATTTCCGGACTCATCCATCTTGTTTCTAAAGATCCACTTAGTACCAATTATTGGTCTATCGTGGGGCTTAGGAACAAGGTGCCAAACTTGGTTGCGCTCGAATTGATTGAGTTCCTCTTGCATGGCAAGCAATCAATATGGGTCCGTCTCGGCTTCGAGAATGCCTTTGGGTTCAAAATGAGAAATGAAAGCAAAGTTACCACATAGGTCATGGAGTTTGGAGCGTGTTGTGACTCATTTAGATGCATCACCCAAGATAAGCTCCTTAGGATGATTTGTAGCGTATCTCCAAGCTTTAGGAAGCGGTTGAGAGCTTTCCTCTTTATCCTCTTGAACATCACCAATTGATTCTTGCTTTTCTTCTTGAGCGGGTGAGTCCTTCAAGGATAGTCTCTCCATGTCTTCACCTAATGGTTCAATCTCTACAACATTCTCAACAACCACATTAGATTCTTCAAACTTAACATGCATGGATTCTTCAATGGTTTGAGAAGATCTAATGAAAACTCTATATGCTTTGCTAGTAGAGGAATATCCAACAAAGATAGCCTCATAAGCCTTAGCATCAAATTTACCCAAATTATCCTTAGTATTCAAAACAAAACACTTGCATCCAAAAACTTTAAAATATGCAACATTTGGTTTTCTAGAATGATACATTTCAAAAGAAGTTTTTGAAGAATTTTTGCATAAATAAATACGATTCGATATATAGCATGCGGTGTTTACGGCCTCGGCCCATAAATATTGAGGGAGGTCATACTCACTAATCATTGTCCTAGCCATCTCTTGAAGTGTTCTATTTTTCCTTTCTACAACTCCATTTTGTTGTGGAGTTCTAGGACAAGACATTTCATGCTTAATTCCTTTTTCATCACAATAAGTCATGAAGAGTTGGTTAACAAACTCACCACCTCTATCACTCCTTATTCTCAAAATCAGAAAACCCTTTTCTTTTTCAACTCTTTTTCGAAAAATCTTAAAATGAGAAAAAGTTTGATCTTTATTTTGTAAAAAGAAAACCCAAGTAAAACGGGAAAAATCATCAACCAAAACAAATGCAAATCTACTTCCATTTAAACTCTTAGTTTTAGTTGGTCCAAAAGATCCATATGAATTAATTCTAAAGGCCTAGTTGACATGATATCCTTGATTGGTTTAAAGGAAGACTTGGTTTGTTTCCCCAAGTTGGCACGCACCACAAATGCGGACTTTCTCAAAATTCAAGCAAGGTATACCCTTCACCATTCCTTTGAATTAATCCTAGAAATATGGTCAAAAGATGCATGTCCTAATCTTCTATGCCAAGCCAAGAATTTTCATCAAAAGCATTCAAGCATTTAGTAGAACAATCTAAATTAAGCATGTCAATAATATAAACATTATTATCACGAAACCGGTAAGAATACAATCTTTAGATTTAACATCAAAAATCTTGCAAGAAGTATCATCAAAAATAACTTTAAGTCCACGGTCACAAGTTGACTAATGCTAAGCAAATTATGTTTCAAACCATCAACTAAAATAACATTCTCAATAATAGGAGATGCACCAATTTGAATGTTACCTATACCGATGATAGTTCCTTTGGAGTCATCCCCGAAGGTGACGGTGCCACCTTCCATGTACCTTGATAGGGTTGTGAAGTTGTTGATGTCCCATGTCATGTGTCTTGAACAACCACTATCAAGGTACCACGCTCCCTATGTCTTGGAGCTTTGGTGTGTACCTACATCAAACATTTAAGACTTGATTTTGGTACCCACATTTT
>JAVJIF010000912.1:205000-433645 GCA_038442645.1 Agave tequilana
AAACTACATCTAAACAAGTATTTACCACATGAAGCATAAACACAAAACATGCTTATTTTAACAAACACTAGAACATGAAAAAAAAAAATCATCAATATAAACGCATGTAAACTAGATGGAGTTTAGAGATAGTTACCAAACCGCATACATTATTCTTTAAGTCTCCAAACATGGTGGTCTTCCCACCAAACTTCCTTGATAGCGGTGCATCAATTTGTATGTCCATCTAGCCCATGCATCCACCACCAAGGCACCAATCCTCTCACGTCATGTGAGAGCCCACACCTGTTGGCCCAGAGGCCTTCCACTCTAGTTTTGATGATGATTAACTCATGTAGTTATGTGTACTAATAATCTTGTGATTTTAGTTTCAGATCTTTATTCAAGATATTAGTAGGTGATTAGCTTCAACAAGATGGTTTGGAAGCTTTCACATGGTGATTCCAGAGCCCGAGCATCAAGATCTTACATAGCACTCGTTGGAGTCTAGCTCGGTGGATCACGGAGTTTTGGATCGAGTCGGCTTGGAGACGGCGCTCTACAAGAAGACCTCAGTACCTAGTTTAATTTTGTGTTTAGATCCATTTATAAAGATTAGAATAGTATGATATGCTCAAGTTCACAACACACACATGTTTCATGTTTTGATTTTAGTTTTCGGTTTGATTGGTTTAACCGATCTTGGTTTTCATGAATAGATAAGTATCAAAACAAGTTTACATGTGTTTATATATATTAGATATGTTCTATATACATGTATGCTTCATATTCTAGACAAACTTAATTTGATGATATACCTATTCATGTGTTTTAGGTTTTTGTGTTTTAACAAAACATATTTTCAGAAATAAACTCAAAAACTATGATATGTATATGTTTCATGTATATTGGATTTCTATCCATATGCATCATGCTTCAAAGTATTTAAATATCATATTTTTGTATTTGAATGAGTTTTGAAAAAATCAGATTTCCTATTGAAAAATCTAAGTTTGGAAAAATACGGTTTTTGGCTTTCGGTAATATTTCCTTAACACAAAAATAGTTCAAAATGTTTGAAATTTGTGTTGAAATTTTTAATACAAGTTTGTATATCAATATAAAATGATAAAACTATTTTTTGTTGATTTTTAGAAGATTTATGAGAATTTTTAGAATTATTTAAACCAGTTTTTCTGTCCCAAAACAGAACCTGCCAGGCTTTGGCGGTCGACCTCACGGTCGACCGGACCAGGAGCCGTCGACCGTAGCGGTTGACCGAACGTGCACAGATACGTGCACGCAGCCAGCCCATTGAGCCGGTCGACGAGCGGTCGACCGACTGTGAGCAACCCCTCTCGGGTTTGCTCCGGTCGACCGAGCGGTCGACCGGCCAGAGAGTCTTGCTCTCTGGTTCAGGGTACGGTCGACCGGGCGGTCGACCGGTAGCTGCTAACGGTCAAAAATTGTCTGTTGGCCGGGACCGGAAGGTCAAATCTGCCTAAAATTGGCTACAACGGCTATATTTTTAAAGAGGCTATAAAAACCCCATTTGTGACCAGTTTTCACTAAGAATTTTTGGGCTAAAATTTCTGAGCTTTCTCTAGTGTTTTATACAAGTTTGAAAAGAGTTTCTTTGTGCCAAAAAGATCAATCTTTATTGTTTTTTAAAAGTGTTTCATTATTTCAAAGAAAATAGTCTTTTGGGAATTTGTTTTGGTCTAATCATTCTATAACTTTGTGGAAATTTTCCAAGTGATTTTTCTTTGTTTTTAAACACTTTGTTTTCCACACTTGAGCTTCATTCTATCCTATCTATAGGGTCTATGTGTTTGTGGAAAAAGAGATTGGTTTGTGATCTTTTGATCACCAAGTTGTAAACCCTATTCTTGCTTGGCTTTGTGCCTTTCCCTCATAGTGTTGAGAAGGTTGTGCAAGTGGGTTGCATCTCTCTAGTTGTGAGGTGATCCTTGTGTAGCTTTGTGCTTATCCCTCAAGTTGTGAGGTGATTGTTTTGGTTGGCTTGGTGTTTTGCCTCTAGTGAGAGTTGTGGGTTGTAAAGTGAGGAGTTGGGTACTCCTAGTTATTGTATTGCCCCAAATCCTTGGTGGAGGTTCCCTGTGTGGGAGTCCTTTGTGGACAAGCTAGTGGATTCGAAATCCTTCTGGGTGAAGGCGGGGATGTAGAGCTGGGTGCTCGAACCTCGAAACAAATCTTGTTGTTTGCGCTTAATCCATTGACTCTTACTTTCTCTCTCTTTACTTTGTGCATTGATTAATATTGCTATATCATATACTTGCTTGTGTGTTATTGCAATTAGTTTTTAAATTCCGCATTTAGTTCATTAGATTAGCATTATCACCTATTCACCCCCCTCTAGGTGATTTCAATTGGTATCAGAGCCTACGCTCCTGATATTTAGGTTTAACCACCTAGGAGTGAGATCTTGGTTTGCTAATCTTCATTTGCATTTTCACACATATAGTTTGCACTCATGGATAGCCCTCCTATGTTTGATATTTCTAGACTTGATATTTGGAAGGCCAAGATGAGTTGTTATTTGAAAACCCTAGGACATAAAGTTTATCATGTCACTACTAAAGAATCCTACCCCAATGATAGCAAGCATAGAAAGGCCAATGCACTAGCCCTTAAGACACTTAGAGCATCTCTTGATAAAGATCTTTTATATATGTTTGCTCACTATGATTCAGCTTTTGCAGTTTGGAGCATTTTGACTTCTCCGAGCTACCAAAGATTATCGATAAGATGAGGAGATCTAGGAGAGACAAGTCCGACGAGCGTTGCCTCGTGGTCCAAGGGAATGACTCCCTTGAGGTACAATCAGAATCTCAACTAGATGATAGCTCTAGTTCCTATTGCTATAGGTGTTTAGAAGTACAAACCTTAAATGTAGAACTTGCTACAAAGCTTGAAATTTTTTTGAAAAAACACCTTTTGAAAAAGAAAAATTTTGAACTAAAAGAAGAATATAAGGATTTGTGTTCAAGTTTTAAATTGATTTTGCAAGAGAAGGAAGAGATTGCTAGTAAACGTGACTTACTTAAATCTCAACTAGACCTTGCCCTAAAGGAAAATGAATTTTGAAAAGTAAAAATGATTGTGTTGATGTTTTGAAAAACAATGAAGTTTTATCTTCAAAATTAGATTTTATTTTAAAAGTAATCATTCTTTTGAAAAATGAAATTGATTTCATCACAAAGAATTAGATTTAGTTTTAAAGAAAAATGAATCTTTAAAAATTGATATAGACTCACATGTTTGCCATGCTAGTGTAGCTTCACCAAGCACATCTATTGCATGCTCCATATCTTCTAGTATTGAAAATGATATAAATATTTTGAAGAAAAGTGTTGATTGTTTGGGCTCCACTTTGAGCCAATGTGCTTTGAATCATACACGCTTGGAATCCTTGGTTCGAAAGAAACAAGTTCCATCTTTGCATGCACACCCTCCACGGCACACATGCTCCTCACGTACATACCCTCACACTTTGTATGCTCATGTGTATACTTGTACACATTGTGGACGTAAGGGCCACCTTGCTAGATTTTGCTATGATAGAATACATGATGAAAATTTAGCAAATAATTTTATTTGGGTTAGGAAAGGGACTAACCCTATGGACCCAAAAGAGTATGGGTACCAAAGACTACCCCTATTGTATTTGATATAGGTGTGGGCTCTCACATGACGTGAGAGTAGCGGTACCTTAGAGTGGATGCATTCCGAGCTTCATGATGAGCATTTGGATGCATCACTTTCAAGGGAAGGTTTGGTGGGAAGATCACCTTGGTTTGGAGAACTAGAGAGGTGCCTTCATTGGTTTTGGTATCGATCTCTAACTCCCGTTTTTATTTACATGCCTTCACATCATTGATTTATAGCATGTCATGTTTTATTGTTCATTATGCTTATGCCATGTTCATTAGATTAGTGATATACATGTTTAGTTATTTGAGACACCCATGTTTTATATGGATTTATATTTATGAGTTCTCACTTTGTTTTTAACTAATATGTATGTCCTAAATCTAATGCACATGCATATACATAATGATCATATGGAAATTTATGATTTTTGTTTTGATACTTCATGTTTTGGATGTTTATAGATTATTATGTCAAATGCCATGATTATTAGACCATTGACATGCATGTATAGCTTTTGAGATCACCCATGCTTAATATGGATCATTCTTTGTGTTCTTGCATATGTTTAGCTATTATATATATCATAGTTCTAATAGCACGTGGATTTACATAATGATCATATCATGTTGATTTATGATTTGTTTTTGATGCTTTATGATTTGAATATATGTTTAATGTTAGTTTTCATTAAGACAAGGATTTATACTTGTACATATAGTGGGCCACAAATAAATTTTTATATGTTTGTGCTTTAACGCTTATTTGAACCCATTAGATGTGCTAAATATAGTCTAGTTTGATGATTCATACATTTAACTTGTATTCCCCATGTTGGACATGTTTTATGATTATGTGTTTTCACTTCATGTATATGTTTATTTTGCCAAACTTTAAGATATACATGTATAACCCTTGAGTCATTTGCTTTTCATGCAAATCTTTATTATGGACTCAAATTGTGTTTAGGGATATGTATGTATACTTCTCGTTTTGTCAAAACATATATATGCCTTGAAGTATAAATTGTTTCTAATAATTTAGTGTTTCATGTTTTCATGTTTAAAGGAATTCCACATGAGCTTAATTGAATATTTTCATGATACCATGTTTCACATTACAATTTTGCACTCACTTTATTAATGGTTTCTCATGATTTTGTTTTCATGAGTATGATATGCGCCTTATTGATTTCGAGTGTTTAGTGCCATGTGATTTACATGTGTTTTATGGAAAATACTTTTGTTTTATTCCTTGCTTGAAGGATTTCGTACTAGTTTACAAGTTTTTCTATTTAACTAGTTTCGATATTCTTCGTTTTGGTAGAGTTTTTTCAAACATTCAATATTTTCAAACCTATTTTGAAAACCCCTACCTTCAACGGGCGGTTGGATGGGAGTCCATGCCTTGTATGCTTTTATTGAAAATCTATTTAAACTTGAGCATGATTGGGTGGTAAGAAATATGAGCTATACATTTGATATTATTGTTGTTTCAATTGGTATCATTGGATTCTTTCAATTGATATCAATATTGACATTTTCTTGTATACTTATATATTTTTATGTATGTATGCTTACACTTCAAATAGTATCAATTTCGATTGGTATCTAACTTTTCATACATATATATGTTTTGTTTGTGCTTATTATATCCCTATATCTTAGAGCACAAATTTTGTTTATGCTAAAGCTTGAGTTTTTATGACTATCATATTTCAATTGACTAGTTTTTCAATTGATATGCTAATACAAGCTTATGCATCTTTTTATTTGGTATTTCATAAAGGGGGAGAAAATTCATATTTTATCTTTCAATTGGTATTTTGTTTACCGATGATTTCTACTCCCATACTTTATGATATAAAATGATTAAAAAAATGAATATTTATCTCATTTTGGTATCATATGTTCTAAATGACAAATTCTTACAATTGATATCAAGATGTTTATTTGAATACTTTAAATTGGTATCAAAATTTTATTTGTTTTCTTACAATTGGTATCAATGCCTTTATTTACTTTCAATTGGTATCAATTCTTAAATGTTTCTATGTTTCCTTTCAATTGTATCAAAATGTTCACATTGACATATTTTAATTGGTATCTTAATTGATTGTCACCCCTTAGTTAATTTTTGTTTCGAACAAAAAGGGGAGAATTATTTTTTATTGTTTTTGACCCCTTGTTGATGAATGACAAAAAGGGGAAGAATTATTTGAGTTTATATGCATGTTTTTATATGCATGTTTTGTTTATCTAGAAACATAGTTTTATTTTTTTATTAGTTTGTCGTTTAATTGGTATTAAGAGCATTTTTCGTTTATTTATTGATATCAAGAGCTCTATTTAAAGAACATGTTTTTAGTTTGGTATCAAGAGCTTTAATAGAGTTTTACCGTTTAATTGGTATCAAGACTTGTTTTATGCATGTCTATGCATTTTCATGTTTAATTTTTATTGCATATTTATATGTTTATTATGATGCATGAGTTAAGGGGAGCTTCTTTGAAGCTTAACTTTAATCCATTCATATATAACTCCATGAGTTTTGTCATCATCAAAAAGGGGAGATTGTTGGCCCAGAGGCCTTCCACTCTAGTTTTGATGATGATTAACTCATGTAGTTTGTATACTAATAATCTTGTGATTTTAGTTTCAGATCTTTATTCAAGATATTAGTAGGTGATTAGCTTCAACAAGATGGTTTGGAAGCTTTCACATGGTGATTCCATAGCCCGAGCATCAAGATCTTACATAGCACTCGTTGGAGTCTAGCTCGGTGGATCACGGAGTTTTGGATCGAGTCGGCTTGGAGACGGCGCTCTATAAGAAGATCTCGGTACCTAGTTTAGTTTTGTGTTTAGATCCATTTGTAAAGATTTGAATAGTATATGCTCAAGTTCACAACACAAACATGTTTCATATTTTGATTTTAGTTTTCGGTTTGATTGGTTTAACCGATCTTGGTTTTCATGAATAGATAAGTATCGAAACAAGTTTACATGTGTTTATGTATATTAGATATGTTCTATATACATGTATGCTTCATATCCTAGACAAACTTAATTTGATGATATCCTATTCATGTGTTTTAGGTTTTGTGTTTTAACAAAACATATTTTGGAAATAAAGTCAAAAACTATGATATGTATATGTTTCATGTATATTGGATTTCTATCCATATGCATCATGCTTCAAAGTATTTAAATATCATGTTTTTGTATTTGAATGAGTTTTGGTAAAATCAGATTTCCTATTGAAAAATCTAAGTTTGGAAAAATACGGTTTTTGGTTTTCGGTAATATTTCCTTAACACAAAAATGGTTCAAAATGTTTGAAATTTGTGTTGAAATTTTTAACACAAGTTTGTATATCAATATAAAATGATAAAACTATTTTTGTGAATTTTTAGAAGATTTATGAGAATTTTTAGAATTATTTAAAACCAGTTTTTCTGTCCCAAAACAGAACCTGTCAGGCTCTGGCGGTCGACCTCATGGTCGACCGGACCAGGAGCCGGTCGACCGTAGCGGTCGACCGACGTGTACAGATACGTGCACGCAGCCAGCCCATTGAGCCGGTCGACCGAGCGGTCGACCGACTGTGAGCAACCCACTCTCGGGTTTGCTCCGGTCGACCGAGCGGTCGACCGGCCAGAGAGCCTTGCTCTCTGGTTCAGGGCACGGTCAACCGGGCGGTCGACCGGAAGGTCAAATCTGCCTAAAATTGGCTGCAATGGCTATATTTTTAAAGAGGCTATAAAAACCCCATTTGTGACCAGTTTTCACTAAGAATTTTTGGCTAAAATTTCTGAGCTTTCTCTAGTGTTTATACAAGTTTGAAAAGAGTTTCTTTGTGCCAAAAAGATCAATCTTTATTGTTTTTAAAAGTGTTTCATTATTTCAAAGAAAAAATAGTCTTTTGGGAATTTGTTTTTGTCTAATCATTTTATATCTTTGTGGAGATTTCCCGAGTGATTTTTCTTTGTTTTAAACACTTTGTTTTCCACACTTGAGCTTCATTCTATCCTATCTATAGGGTCTATGTGTTTGTGGGAAAAAGAGATTGGTTTGTGATCTTTTGATCACCAAGTTGTAAACCCTATTCTTGCTTGGCTTTGTGCCTTTCCCTCATAGTGTTGAGGAGGTTGTGCAAGTGGGTTGCATCCCTCTAGTTGTGAGGTGATCCTTTTGTAGCTTTATGCTTATCCCTCAAGTTGTGACGTGATTGTTTTGGTTGGCTTGGTGCTTTGCCTCTAGTGAGAGGTCGTGGTTGTAAAGAGAGGAGTTGGGTACTCCTAGTTATTGTATTGCCCCAAATCCTCGGTGGAGGTTCCCTGTGTGGGAGTCCTTTGTGGAAAAGCTAGTGGATTCGAAATCCTTCTGGGTGAAGGCGGGGATGTAAAGCTGGGTGCTCGAACCTCGAAACAAATCTTGTTGTTTGTGCTTGATCCATTGACTCTTACTTTTTCCCTCTTTACTTTGTGCATTGATTAATATTGCTATATCATATACTTTCTTGTGTGTTGTTGCAATTAGTTTTTAAATTTCGCATTTAGTTCATTAGATTAGCATTATCACCTATTCACCCCCCTAGGTGATTTCAACACCTACATCAAATACAAGAGGTGGGGAATTTGGTACCCATTTTCTTTTGGGTCTACGGGGGTTAGCATTGTAAGGAACCTAAACATTATTACTTGCAACATTTAAAGAATTTACTCTATCATAGCAAAATATTGCAAGATGGCCTTTGCGGTCGCAATGTGTACACTTATACACTCTATTATGCACATGTAAATGAGTGTGATCATGACGTGCAAAGTGTGCATATGCATGTTGTGGGTGATGTGCATGAACATGTGGAGCTTGTTTCTTTTAAAATAAGGTTTCTAATCTATTGTGGTTAAATGCACAATTGCTCAAAGTTGAGCTCAAATGATCAATCTTATTTTTCAAAAACTTAATCTCATTTTTTCAATGGTTGTGGCATGAAAAGTATGATCAACAATCTTTTTCTTTTTAGGAACATTTTCCTTTTCTTTTAAAATAATTTTTCTTTTCAAAGATGTGTTTTCATTCAAAGCAGTTTCCTTTTCTTTTTCCACCAACATAATTGAAAATCACCTAGAGGGGGGTGAATAGGTGATAATGCTAATCAATGGACAAATTAAAAATTAAGATGTAACAATCACTACACAAGATTCACAAGATGAATGAAAGCAAGTAAATATAGCAATGATGATGATAAGCAAGTAATAAGTGCAAGTAAAGTAATGTAAAGGAGTGCAAGAATGTAAGCCAATCGCAAACACAAGGATATGTTATCGAGGTTCGAGCACCCAGCTCTACTCCCCGCCTTCCCCAGAAGGATTCTAGCTACTTTTACTATCACAAAGAAATCACAATTACACTGGAGTACCCAACTCTCTCTTTCAAATGACCACAATCTCGATTACAAGCAATTTCTGAGTAGTCAAAAGACCACAAACTCTCTCTTTCAAATGTCTCTTCCCTTACAAAAGGTCCTTAGAGAACAATGAGTAGGAATGATGCTCTTGTTGTAAGTGAAGACAGAAAATTAAATCAGAGAGTATTTCAAAAACCACTTCAGAAAATGAGAGAGAATTTCAGCACAAAAACCAAGAAACAAATCTCTTTTGAATGCCTTAAACTTTTGAATTTTTCTTGCAAAAATTGTTGTAAACAAACTCTCCCCAAACACCCCTATTTATAGGAGAGGGCTAGGGTTTAGGGATAATACAAACTTAAGGTCAGTTAAGTCATATTAGATTTGAAATATATCCCTAAATCAAATTTTAAACACAAGAAGACAAAATAAAACAGCTTATTAAAAACTGCCCTTACTGTTCAACGGATAGTTCGGTCGACTGGCCGGTCGACCGTATGTTCAAAATTATGACCGTTGCAGGCCAGCGGTCGACCTAATCTATCCGAGAGCAGACTGAGTTACAGTCGGTCGACCGTGCGGTCGACCGCAAAAACGTGCACACAGATACATGTACACCCAGAGCTACAGTCGACTGGGCCGGTCGACCGGCCAAACCTGACATAGGTCCGGTCGACTGTCCGGTCGACTGGCTCAGGTCAAAAACCAGGTTTAGGACAGAAAATTAAAAGGGATTTTGATTTTGACAAAAATACTTTTGAACAGGGATTAGCATAAAACATAAATATATATCTGTAGGCAAAATCTTGAATGCAAAATATTTTGTATAAATTATAAGAAATTATTTTGGATTAGGTATGTGCGCAAAAACGTGTGTGATAGAGCTTCAAACCTATCCACTATTCTTTAACAAAGTATAAAACTAAAAACAAAATAATTAAAGACTTCTTGAGCAATCTTCAAGTCTTTGAGCCATGCTATCCTTGCTAGAGCCTTCTTCTTCTATGATCCTTCCTTGATGTGCAATATGCCTTCATAGCTTTATGAACCTAGAAGTTGTTGCAATAGCAAGCAATGCCCTCCAAACATGGTACTTGTCCTGAAACTTATCTTAAGCAAATTCATTAGTACCAAATAGCTCTTATTTGGTTTGTCATCATCAAAACACAAAACAATTGGAGAGTGTAACCTCTTGGGCCAACAATCTCCCCTTTTTGATGATGACAAAACAAATAGGCTATAAACAAAAATATAGGGGAGGAGAAAACTCCCCCTCAAATTATGCTATATGAAAACACAAGAATTTATTGAAAACAAAAAAATGCTCTTGATACTAATTGAAACCAATTGAAACAATAATGAAAATCACATACTAACAAAACACAAGAATTCTCAAAAACGCATGAAAACAAAACAAGACAACAAAAACATATATAAACTCATATAAACTCATATGGAACTAAGACCATATAAATTTATTTTTGTCCATGTAAACTTATTCTCCCCCTTTTTGTCATACATCAAAAAAGGTTATGAAAAACATGTCTATTCAATAACACAAACATTAAGTTCTCCACAAATAAACGAGAATCTAGCAAAATCAAGTAGTTTAGTGAAAATCGGCTAGTTGTAAATCCGTGGAAACATAATCAATATCTATATCTCCTTTCTCAAAATGATCTCTAAGAAAGTGATATCTAATCTCAATGTTCTTGGTCTTACTATGTTGATTTGCATTCTTAGTCATGTGTATAGTACTAGTATTATCACAAAATATTTTTATATGATCAAAATGCAAATCAAAATCAAGGAGAGTATGTTTCATCCAAAGGACTTGTGCGTGGCAACATACTCCGCCTCGGCGGTTGAGAGTGCTACGGATTTTTGCTTCCTAGAGGACCATGAAACAAGACAATTACAAGAAATTGACATGTCCCACTAGTACTCTTTCTATCTACTCTACAACCCGCATAGTCGGCATCCGAATAACTCGTCATTGAGAAATCTCCAGTTTTCGGATACCATAGACCCATCCCAATAGTGCCCTTAATATAACGAATAATGCGTTTTACCGCAATAAGATGGGACTCTTTAGGACACGATTGAAATCTAGCACAAAGACACACACTAAACATGATATCCGGCCTACTTGCCGTTAAATATAAAAGACTTCCTATCATGCTTCTATATAATTTAATATCAACATTTTTCCTTGGTCATCTTTATCAAGCTTGGTTGTAGTTTCCATGGGAGTGTTGCAAGTCTTTGAGCCTTCAAGTCCAAACTTCTTTACAAGTTCCTTTGCGTACTTGGCTTGACTTATGAACGTCCCGTTTTGCAATTGCTTGATTTGGAGTCCAAGGAAGAAATTGAGCTCACCCATTGAAGACATTTCAAATTCAAGTTGCATGACCTTTTCAAAATCCTTGCATAAAAGCTCATTAGTAGAACAAAATTATATCATCTACATAAATTTACACAATTAATATATCATTATCAACATGCTTTGTAAATAGAGTTGTGTCTACTTTGCCTTTAACAAAATCATTTGAAATTAGAAACTAGAAAGCCTTTCATACCAAGCTCTAGGAGCTTGTTTCAATCCATATAAAGCTTTATCAAGTTTAAAAACAAAATCGGGATGAACATGATCAACAAAACCAGGAGGTTGAGAAACATAAACTTCTTCATTAATAAAACCATTCAAAAATGCACTTTTCACATCCATTGAAAAAGTTTAAAATTTTTGAAAGATGCAAAAGCTAGTGTCATCCGTATGGCTTCAAGCCGTGCTACGGGTGCGAAGGTCTCCTCAAAGTCAATTCCTTCAACTTGAGTGTAACCTTGGGCCACTAACCTAGCTTTATTCCTAATGACATTTCCGGACTCATCCATCTTATTTCTAAAGATCCACTCAGTACCAATTATTGGTCTATTGTGGGGCTTAGGAACAAGGTGCCAAACTTGGTTGCGCTCGAATTGATTGAGTTCCTCTTGCATGGCAAGCAACCAATATGGGTCCGTCTCGGCTTCGAGAATGCCTTTGGGTTCAAAATGAGAAATGAAAGCAAAGTTACCACATAGGTCATGGAGTTTGGAGCGTGTTGTGACTCCTTTAGATGCATCACCCAAGATAAGCTCCTTAGGATGATTTGTAGCATATCTCCAAGCTTTAGGAAGCGGTTGAGAGCTTTCATCTTTATCCTCTTGAACATCACCAATTGATTCTTGCTTTTCTTCTTGAGCGGGTGAGTCCTTCAAGGATAGTCTCTCCATGTCTTCACCTAATGGTTCAATCTCTACAACATTCTCAACAACCACATTAGATTCTTCAAACTTAACATGCATGGTTTCTTCAATAGTAAGTGAAGATCTATTAAAAACTCTATATGCTTTGCTAGTAGAAGAATATCCAACAAAGATAGCTTCATAAGCCTTAGCATCAAATTTACCCAAATTCTCTTTAGTATTTAAAACAAAACACTTGCATCCAAAAACTTTAAAATATGCAACATTAGGTTTTCTAGATTGATACATTTCAAAAGATGTTTTGGAAGAATTCTTACACACATAAATACGATTTAAAATATAGCATGCGGTGTTTACGGCCTCGGCCCATAAATATTGAGGGAGGTCATATTCACTTATCATTGTCCTAGCCATCTCTTGAAGTGTTCTATTTTTCCTTTCCACTACTCCATTTTGTTGTGGAGTCCTAGGACAAGATATTTCATGCTTGATTTCCTTTTCATCACAATAAGTCATGAAGAGTTGGTTAACAAACTCACTACCTCTATCACTCCTTATTCTCAAAATCGAAAAACCTTTTTCTTTTTCAACCCTTTTTCAAAAAATTTTGAAATATGAAAATGTTTGATCTTTACTTTGCAAGAAGAAAACCCAAGTGAAACGGGAAAAATCATCAACTAAAACAAATGCAAATCTACTACCATTTAAACATTTAGTTTGTGTTGGTCCAAAAAGATCCATATGAATTAGTTCTAAGGGCCTAGTAGTCATGATATCCTTAATTGGTTTGAAGGAAGACTTGGTTTGTTTCCCAAGTTGGCACGCACCACAAATGCGGTCTTTCTCAAACTTCAAGCAAGGTATACCCTTTACTAAATCCTTAGAATAATTCTAGCAAGATGGTCAAAAGATGCATGTCCTAATCTTCTATGCCAAAGCCAAGAATTTTCATCAAAAGCATTCAAGCATTTAGTAGAACAATCTAAATTAAGCATGTCAATGATATAAACATTATTGTCACGAAAACTGGTAAGAATATAAACATCGGATTTAACATCAAAAATCTTGCAAGAAGAATCATCAAAAACAACTTTAAGTCCACGGTCACAAAGTTGACTAATGCTAAGCAAATTATGTTTTAAACCATCTACTAAAATAACATTCTCTATAATAGGAGATGCACCAATTTGAATGTTACCTATACCGATGATAGTTCCTTTGGAGTCATCCCGAAGGTGACGGAGCCACCTTCCATGTACCTTGATAGGGTTGTAAAGTTGTTGATATCCCACGTCATATGTCTTGAACAACCACTATCAAGGTACCACCGCTCCCTACGTCTTGGAGCCTTGGTGTGTACCTACATCAAATAATTTAGGACTTGATTTTGGTACCCACATTTTCTTGGGTCCTAGGGGGTTAGTTTCATTAACCCAAACAAGATTATTTGATCTATTAACTTGGTCATAAAAAATTTAGCTAAATGTCCATTCTTACCACAATACGTGCATCTATATACTCTACCATATTTGAAAGCATTATGAGTATGTGATTTGTGAGCATGAGAGTTGTGAGCATGAAAAGATTTAGCATGTGTAGTGTGAGCATGAGTAGACTTAACATGTGAGGTGTGCTTTTTAGAAAACATGTTCTCAAGTTTCTTTGTGTTAAAAGCACAATCTTTCAAAACTTTTTCAAAATCATTAATTTTAGATTTAAAGAAGAAATTTCTTTTCATCAACAATAGGAGATTTTCCCTTACAAGAAACCTTGTAGGCATTAAACTCATTTTGAAGAGAAATAAGATTAGAAGAAATATCATCTTTTTCTTTAGAAACCATAGCAAGTTGATTTTTAAGAAAAGCAACTTCTTTTTGTAATTTAAAACATTCAATCTTTTATTGTCATAAGTTTCAGAAAGTTCAACAAAGGCATGTACAAGAACTTCCTTACTTAGTTCATCATCTTCATCATCATGAGATTGAGGGGTTACCTTAGGAGTGTTTGCCATGAAACACATGTTCGCCATATCTACCTCTTCTTCGGACTCGATTTCTGAATCCCACGTTGCCTTGTATGCTTTCTTTTCCTCCAGCTTCTTTGGCTTGAAGGAGGAAGTCATCTTCTTCTTAAACTCTGGGCAATCCGCCATGATATGTCCGGGTTTGCGGCAATTGTAGCAAATGATCCTTCTCTCCTCTTTGCCTTCAAATTTCTTCCGGAAGTTGAGCTTGTTTTTCCGGTACAACCTCTTGACATTCCGCACAAGTAGAGTTAGCTCCTCATCATCTTCTTCGTCTTCTTCATCGTCATCATTGGTGGATGAAGTCTTGAAGGTTATGGATTTCTTCTTTGAAGTAGTGGCCTCTTCTCTTGTCTTCTTCTCCATCTCATGGGTCTTTAGGTTCCCAATGAGACTAATGAGGTCCATCTCGTCCTTGTCGTTCAATTCTTTTAAGGTGGTGGCCTTTATCTCCCATGAAGACGGAAGAGCCCGAATCACTTTTCGCACCTTTTGATCATTGGAGATGTCATCACCTAAGGAAGAAAGACCATTAGTGATTTTAGTAAACCTTGTAATCATACTATCAATAGACTCATCATCAATCATTTTAAATGACTCATATTGGGACCTCAAGAGATCTATCTTAGCTCTCTTGACTTGTGAAGTCCCTTCGTGTGTGACCAATAAGTGTTGCCAAATCTCATAGGCGGATTGGCAATGAATTACCCGAGTAAGGTCATCCTCATTCAAGGCGGTTAATAGGGAGTTTGGGGCCTTGGAGTTAGCCTCATATTCTCTAAAGTTGAAGTCGGTCCAAGTGCTCTCATCACCATCGGGTGCTACATAGGGTTTGGTCAAGGACTTGGCCACTAAGCTACCCAAAGATTGCAAAAATATAGTCATCCTAACCTTCCAAATAGGGAAATTAAGTCCATCAAATTTAGGAGGGGTTTTAATGTTATCGGCCATGTTTACTAGTATATGAATGTATGAATGAAATATTGATTAGCAAATTTTAAGGATCTCTCTATGGATGTTAAGCCAAAACCTAGAGTCCAAGCTCTGATACCAATTGAAAATCACCTAGAGGGGGGTGAATAGGTGATAATGCTAATCAATGGACAAATTAAAAATTAAGATGTAACAATCACCACACAAGATTCACAAGATGAATGAAAGCAAGTAAATATAGCAATGATGATGATAAGCAAGTAATAAGTGCAAGTAAAGTAATGTAAAGGAGTGCAAGAATGTAAACCAATCGCAAACACAAGGATATGTTATCGAGGTTCGAGCACCCAGCTCTACTCCCCGCCTTCCCCAGAAGGATTCTAGCAACTTTCACTATCACAAAGAAATCACAATTACACCGGAGTATCCAACTCCACAATCTCGATTACAAGCAATTTCTGAGTAGTCAAAAGACCACAAACTCTCTCTTTCAAATGTCTCTTCCCTTACAAAAGTCCTTAGAGAACAATGAGTAGGAATGAAGCTCTTGTTGTAAGTGAAGAAAGAAAATTAAATCAGAGAGTATTTTAAAAACCACTTCAGAAAATGAGAGAGAATTGCAGCACAAAAACCAAGAAACAAATCTCTTTTGAATGCCTTAAACTTTTGAATATTTCTTGCAAAAATTGTTGTAAACAAACTCTCCCCAAACACCCCTATTTATAGGAGAGGGCTAGGGTTTAGGGATAATACAAACTTAAGGTCAATTAAGTCATATTAGATTTGAAATATATCCCTAAATCAATTTTAAACACAAGAAGACAAAATAAAACAACTTATTAAAAACTACCCGTTACTGTTCAACGGATAGTTCGGTCGACTGGCCGGTCGACCGTACGTTCAAAATTATGACCGTTGCAGGCCAGCGGTCGACCGCCCGGTCGACCCAATCTATCCGAGAGCAGACTGAGTTACAGTCGGTCGACCGTGCGGTCGACCACAAAAACGTGCACACAGATACATGTATACCCAGAGCTACAGTCGACTGGGCCGGTCGACCGGCCAAACCTGACATAGGTCCGGTCGACTGTCCGGTCGACTGGCTCAGGTCAAAAACCAGGTTTAGGACAGAAAATTAAAAGGGATTTTGATTTTGACAAAATACTTTTGAACAGGGATTAGCATAAAACATAATATATATCTGTAGGCAAAATCTTGTATGCAAAATATTTTCGTATAAATTATAAGAAATTATTTTGGATTAGGTATGTGCGCAAAAACGTGTGTGATAGAGCTTCAAACCTATCCACTATTCTTTAACAAACTATAAAACTAAAAACAAAATAATTAAAGACTTCTTGAGCAATCTTCAAGTCTTTGAGCCATGCTATCCTTGCTAGAGCCTTCTTCTTCTATGATCCTTCCTTGATGTGCAATATGCCTTCATAGCTTTATGAACCTAGAAGTTGTTGCAATAGCAAGCAATGCCCTCCAAACATGGTACTTGTCCTGAAACTTATCTTAAGCAAATTCATTAGTACCAAATAACTCTTATTTGGTTTGTCATCATCAAAACACAAATTTATTTTTCAAATTCTTGTTATCCTTTTTAAGCGTGTCATATTTTTCAAGGAGTTGTTGACAAAAAGATTCAAGCTCATCATATGACATATCAACATCTTCTTCTAACTCGGATTGGGAGTTTACCTCAAGGGGGTTATCCCCTTGGACCATGTAGCATACGTTGGAAGCCTCAGTTCCAACATCTGAGTCGCTCCCCGCATAGTATTGCTCTTGTTCGCCAAGGAAGACTATAGTGTTCCAAACTACAAAAGCCAAATCAACGTTAGAAACTCTAAATAAATATTCATCATTTAGGGTACTTTTTAATGCATTGATGGCTTTTGAGTTAGCCTCAAGATACTTGCTATTATAAAAGTATGAATCCTTAATGGTAGCAAGATAAACATGCATACCTAGGCCTTTGAGGTACAAGGTACAAGGACATCTTAACTTTCCAAGTTTAGATGTTAAGAATGTCAAAAGTGGGAGGTGACATGAAATCCATGTGTGTGTATAAAAATATTGTGATTAGCTATAAATGAGGATCTTTAACTCAAGGTTGTTAGACTCAAATCAAGAGCACGAGGCTCTGATACCAATTGAAATCACCTAGTGGGGGGTGAATAGGTGACTAGCTAATCTAATGATGAATTAATGTGGAATTAAAACTATTTATGCGAACTGAAAATTCTTAAGCAAAACACACCAAGTATAACCTAAGAGTGTAGCCGAATTCTCCGTGAAGGGCTCTGGACTAACTCCTCAAGATTCCTCTAGATAAGAGTTGAGGTGTCGCTTTGGCTCTCTTGGTTGAATACAAGTGTGAGCAAATAATCCCCAAGCATATATCAATTTAAGCACAATTATATCAAGCAAGTAAGGAGATAAGCAATGTAAGCATGCAAGATATAAATACAAGTGAGAGATAGAGAGAGCAATCGCAAACATGGGAGATTTGTTTCGAAGTTCGAGCACTCTTGCTTTACGTCCCCGCCTTCAACACTATGAAGGATTTCCACCAAAACGATCCACCGGATCACTCGGTGCCACAACACCTACAAGAGAGTTCACACTAGAACTCCTTTGGACTCTCTAGTCCCTCTCTTATTCCCACTAGAGCAAACACAGGCAAGCGCACAAGCTTGCCGAGGCCGCACCTCTACACCGAGCTCTCACTAGAACTCGAAACAACGCGAACCCGCAAGTCCGCCTCCTCAAATACAAAGTATGAAAACTTTGGTGATCACAACACTTTGATCACATAAAACAACTCTCACAACAACTCTCCTATAGGATGGATATAGCAATGGAAAGCTCAAGTGTATGTGAGAAAACCTAGATTGATTGTGGTGGTGAAAAAACTTAAAGAATCACTTTTGAAAACACACTTGTAAAACTCTCCTTTTGATATGGAATTATTAGCACTAAAATAAGTGGAGAAAACCTCTACAATAGATAGGAAAAACTGGCTTTCAAACTCTCCAAAAATCTTATATAAAACAGTCCAAGGAGCCCCTTTTTATAGGCTCCAAAAATCTGCCCGTTAGAAGCCAACTCAGCAATTCTGACTGCTGACGGTCGACCGCCCGTCGACCGCCAACGGTCAAATTTCTGACCAATGGGAAGGTCGGTCGTCGGCTGGTCGACCGCCAACTGGGCAATGGCCTAGCGGTCGACCGCCGATCGACCGGGCCATTTCCAAAAAGCAGACACTCTCTGGCGGTCGACCGGCTCAACTTGTGCACGTCTGTACACATCGGTCGACCGGAGCGATTGACCGACTTCTTGTCCGGTTGACCGACAGAAGGTCAGTCCAGGCAATTATGGGGATTAAAAACTTGACTTTTTGACTTTAATAAAATCTCATAAATTCTCTAAAAATCTACAAAAATAAGTTCAGTATTATAATTTGATATACAAACATGTTTGAGTAAAAATCAAAATATTTTACAAACATTTTGAACTATTTTTGTGACTTAGAAATTTTGGCTTAAAACAAAATGTGTATTTTTTCAAATTGATTTTTCCAAAACTTCTCCAAATACAAAAACAAGATATGTTAAACACTTTTAAAGCTTAGTGTGTATGGATATGATCCATTACACATATATAATGAAATATCTATATTTTTGACATTAAACTCTAAATAGTTTTGGTTAAAACACATGTATATATGAAACCCAAAAAACCAAAACGGTATTTTTCCAAAATGAAAACTCTTTTATAAAAACTCATCTAAATCTTGTGTGTGAGTGTATATGATACTTGAGCAATCCACCAACTAATCTATCCTTTATATTTTATCTAAAAATAAAATCTTACTAAAAATAAACCTAGACACAAGTCTTCTCTTAAAGGTCTTCACTTGAAAAATCTTCTTCTCCTTCTTGACTTGGTCCAAAACATGATCCAATGAGTTAGACTTCTCTTGAGTACTTGATGAGGTCTTGATGTACAAGCTCTTGAATCAACACGTGCTAGCTCCAAAACTTGACATGAAATCCTTTGTTGAAGCTAAACACCTACTAAGATCTTTGATCACAAATTTAAGACTAATTAAACACAAGATCATTAGTATTATAACTACATGAGTTAATCATTATCAAAACTAGAGTGATGGGCCTTTGGGCCAACATGAAGGTGATAAGAGCTCTTCCCAAGCTTGGGAGGTCAAGGCAACTACTCTCAAGGAATTGAATGATCGTGAGGAGATGGACTTCTCCAGATTTATTGGGAATCTCAAAACCCACAAAATGGAAATGAAAGTGTGAGAAGGGAGAATCAATGAAGAAGAAATTGATTGCTTTCAAAGCAAATTCCTCCATTGAAGATCAAGAAGAGTCATTAGAAGAAGGTGAAGAAGACTTTATCATGCTTATCCGAGAGGTGGGAAGAATGTTCTATAAGAAGGGAAGACAAAGTACTACCGAAGAGGTAGAGCACAATCAAAGTTTGAAAAGAAGAAGCAGGAGATGTGTCCTTACTTTCATTGCAAGAAAACGGGATATCTCACAATGAATTGCCCATCTCTACAAGCGACCACATCAAAGAAGTTGCACAAGAAGAAGAAGAAGGCCTTGAAGGCAACTTGGGATGACTCGGAAATGAAGTTCGACGATGAAAAGATCAACAACGCAAATGTTTGCTTTATGGCAAATGGAGAGGAAATGATTAGTCTACAATTCTGCAATATTATATCGCATTTTTCCACTGATTTATGAATAAAATGTCGGTCTAAACTGTGTTTTGGTCTCTCTTTGATTGGTTGCTAATGTTGCACATTTAATCATATTCTCACACTTATTATAGAATAAACTCTACATTGTCCTAATTAAATGTTTAATTTATTTGCAGGCCCATTCCTAAAGGAGAGTGAAGAGAAATGAACCCAAAAGCCCACCAAATTCTGAATTAAATCAGAATTAATTCGAACTCAGTGAATCAGGGCAAAATCAGAGAGGTTGAAAACCGGTTGAGATTGGTTGCTAATGTTGCACATTTATTATCATATTCCCATACTTATTATAGAATAAACTCTGAATTGTCCTAATTAAATGTTTAATTTATTTGCAGGCCCATTCCTAAAGGAGAGTGAAGAGAAATGAGCCCAAAGCCCACCAAATTCTGAATTAAATCAGAATTAATTCGAACTCAGTGAATCAGGGCAAAATCAGAGAGGTTGAAAACCGGTTGAGAAGAATCCTCCCAGAATCCATCAGTTGAAGCAAAGATCAAAGGCCATTTCGTCAAAATCCCGGACTTAAACTGCAAATCTAACTGAAGATAAATCCAGAATGAGAAGCCGGGAAGCTCCACCAACAGGGTGTGGCCACCTGGCCACACCCTGGCCGCGAAAACGCGGCCAAAGCCGCGTTTTCACGGCTTGGTTAGAGAGTTAGGGGGAGCGTTTGCTCCCCCTATCTTCATATGCTCCTGTAGGTGGGGTTTTGCCTATAAATATTGGAATTTTCAGAGCCTCCAGGGAACGATCATGCAGAGATAGGATTTAGTCCACTTTTCCATTTTGTAGTTTAGGTTTTTTTTTGTTTTCTTTTTATGTAATTTTAATGTGTATGTAAGCTTAGGTTAGATTGAGATTGATGTAAGTAAGCGAGAGAGGCCTATGTTGAGAGTGACACCGATGTACCCTCCTCCTTTCTTCCATCGTTTCTGCAGCAATAAAAGGTAATTTGTTTCATGTTCGTCTTTACTTTGTTTTCTTCTTCTTCTTTCTACTTTACCTCTTTTGGTTTTGATGAGCATGCAAGTGAATTCCGAAGCATAAGTATAACAATGTCGTGTGAGTGCCAATGATAATTCATGGAGTTGTTCTCCTCCTCAAGACTCGTATCACTTCATTCTTGTTCGTCTTGATGGTATAATGCGAATGGGGACTGAGCTTGATCCTCTGGGTTATGCGTTGAACGCCTCCGAAACAAGGTAGAACATGCAAGGGTTCTAGGTAAGTCATCAACCAAACTAGGTAAGTACTTCTTTAATCTTCTTTCTTTTCTTTTATTTCTTAGTTTAGATCACCAACACGATTTCTTTCATCACTCCTTTTCCATTTCTTCGTAAATAATCATTCTCCATTTTCTCCACCTTCTCCATCTATTGCTTTCTTTTTAACTTTAACATAACTCTTTTTCATTTTCATTTCTTAAAACAAAGAAGAACCTTCGTTTTTCTTCACAAAGATTTCAATACAAACCTTGAACGCTTCTATCGCTAACCCTCCTTGTGGATCACGACCCGCATAGCCACTTTCTATTGCGGTAGAATTGAGCACTTGCACATCTCTATTTCTAAATCTAAAATTTTGTATTTTGTGTGCAGGTTTAAGCGCAATCAAATTTTGGCGCCGTTGCCGGGGAGGGTAACGGTTTTTGTTGAATTTTTGGAACTAAAATGAATTTTCTTCTCTGTTGCAGGTTACAGGGTAGGAAAAGCAGAAAAAAAAAGATTGCATTAACATATAAGTGGTCTTGGGCTTCTGCTCTAGAAAGCAGAGACTAAGTACCCTCTGAATTGCCGCGTTTGCTCGGCCCTGACCGCGTTTCCGTGGCAAGGAAGAGTTCACTACTAACTGTTTTTTTTTTTGCAGGGCTGCTTGCTTTGCAAAATTATAGTTTTCTGCAAACTTTATTTCTTATATGCTATCACCAGAAGCCTGCTAATAAACCAACAGTAAAACATTTATTGAAAAAGTTAAAAAATTGATTAGACGTTTGCATTTTAGGCAAGTGTCTTTTCAATTCATTTACTTTACTATTGAAGAGTGCTGGAGCAAGGTACGTTCGCATTGCATTTAAAATAGGACTCATCTCTTGGTTGATTTACATCGCTTTGAGTGAATCTTGTTTGCATATCTTGTACACTTGCACAAACTGATCTTAAGGGCACCACCCCATAACAAGATAAGGTGGGGATTTAATCACCCTTCCTTAGCCCAAAAATCAGATTCCAAGCACTCATTAACCCGAGCCTAACTAAAAATGAGTAGACGTTGGCCCTAGGGACATCTCGGACTCAATTAGGAGATTATCCTAAGTGGGAAAGGTGTTGGAATTTGACTCCTGCCAAATCAGTGTCTAGGAAGGGGATTAAGGGCCGAAAGCCCGAAGATTGGTGGTTATTTAATTAAGGAACGTCTTTGACGGATAACCTCCCACCAATCTTGCCCTGACCTGGCTGATTAACTTGTGGTCAAAGTCTGCATTATACCTCCCGTGGACAGTCTAACCAGTTAGGAGTCGTCTAGGTCATAGGTCTACCCTAACTTAGTTTAGAATTTTTTTCTTTTTATTTGTTTGCTTATTTGTTGTTTTTTTTCTTTGTTTGTATTCTATTGTGTGATATGGCTTATAATAACATTTTTTCCAATTTTAATAGTAATCCATATTACACACTGACTTCTTTTTCGGATATTACCAACCCGGCATATCATAACTTTAACCAACCTAGTGTGCCGGATTGGTCTTATCCGAATCAATATAACCCATGCCCCCAATCTTATACCATAATTTTCAGAATAATTTCAACTCTTCACAGAGTCAGTGGGGATTCACCTCCCCCGAGTCCAATTTTCAACCAACTTGTCCTCCTTATCCACCTAGTCCACAATATTTCCAAGATTCATACTCAGTTCCACTAGTCCAAAATAGAAACTATCAATTTTGGAAATGAGTATGCGTGAGTCCAAACAACAATCACAAAATCTGATGGACTCACAATTTCACCACCAATTCTAAGACAACACTTTATCTTTTCAACAAAACGATGAACCCATCAACTATGAAAAGATGCTTGAAGCCATGACTCAGGCTCAAAACGCTCGTAATCGTGATATAGATATGATGGTCCAATCTCTACATTCCCACCGTTTGACCAGTTCTGATGTCACTAACCATTCTGTTAGAGCCGAAGAGTCATGTTGTTTTGAAAATTAAGGTCCCATTTCAGAACAATCATTTGAACTTGCCCAAACTCCAAATTTTGAAAATGATATTGACAATTTGGCAAGTTATTCCTTACCTGAAATTGAACTTGAGAATGATTATGATCATGAACCTCAACTTAGTAATTCAATTCTACTTCCTGATTCAATTATGACTCCGGTGTCTTCACCTAATTTCAATCTTTTTCCTGAGTCAACATTGGATCCTGTGCCAATTCATCATGAAATTGAATCACCCATTTTTGATGATCAAATTGAACTTGACCAATTTTACACTTTTGAAAGTCCTATTGACAAATTGGCAAGTTCTCATTTTTATGACATTGAACCCAATGAGAAATGTGACCTAGATTCTCAAATCTGTGATCCAGTTCAAATTCCCGAATCAATATTGACTCCTGTTTTGTTAGCCGACTTGAGTAATATTTTAGAGTCAGTTTTGATTCCCACACCTATCATTCTTGAACTTGAATCACCAATATTAAGTCACATTCCATTGGTGAAAAATAAATGTGGACTTGAGTTTTAACTTCTTGACTTGGACCCACTTCCTGAACCAATTTTGACTCCTAAACCTTTACTTGACTTAAGTCACCTTCCTGAGTCGGTATTAGTTCCTGTACTTCCTGAGTCCAAATCAATCATTCTATCTTTTCACAATCCATTTTGGGACAAGGCGGTTGACAAATTTGACTCCGAAATTAATTATGGAATTTGGAAATTAGATGGGGTCAAATATTTAATAAAAATCATTCATGCATATATCATTTTAGTGGGCTATATTAGAGAAATCTCTGGTGGGTTCCTCCGAACTCCACGAAAAGTTGATTGGGCCGCATTTCGTGGACCAATCAGACCTCCACCGGAACTACCACCTTAAAGTAACATTTTCCTTCCCTGTCTTCTTTTTCATGCATCTATGCATTAATTCATACATTGAGGACAATGCATGAGATAGGTGTGGGGGAGGGTTCTAACATAACTTAGGTTTTTCTTTACTTTAAAAAAAAACTTTTGAAAATATAAACAGTCAAAATAAGATTATTTGTTTGATTTTTAGGGTTAGGAAGATAATTTGTCAAAGTAATTTAGTCTTGATCTTTACCTTAATGAAATATGCACACTTCATACACTTACACACTTAGGGTTCAAAAACAAAGATTCTTATGCCTTATATATAAAAATAAAAAATAAAAAATCTATGAAAAGTGAACAAATCTAATTATTGATTAGCTAGGTACTTTGGCCTAAGCAAGCCATAGTATTTATACGAAAGATAAGTTTGAGAAAAAAATATATAAAAATCCTCTGATTAAGCTGGGTATTTGTGCCTAATAAAGCATAAGTATTCACGCCTAAAAGGGGTTCATTGTTGAAATACACCTAGAGGGGGGTGAATAGGTGTAATTGCTAATTTAATGATCTTTTTAAACTTAACAGAATGAGTGATGCAACGATCTCTCAAAACACGACTAAGAGCCGAATACCCCGTGAGAGGTTCTGAACTCCTTCCTCCCAATTCCCCTTAAAAATGGGTTAGAGGTGCGCAATGTAACCGTGTTGTATGAGATATGATCGAACAAGTAAAGAATGAAATGCTATGATGAAATACACACAATCAACAACACAAGTAAAACAAACAAGAGAAGATTGCACAAAGAAAAGGGTTAGTTCTCAAGCAAATAATTGAAGACAATATAAAGCAAGAGAAATGTAAAGCAAGATGACACAAGGTAATCGCAAACACAATTGATTTGTTTCGAGGTTCGAGCCACCGCTCTAGTCCCCGCCTTCACCTCCGTGAAGGGTTTCCACTATCCACCGAGGATGCCTTACAAGTTTGGTCTACCGAAGACCCCAAGCCCTTAGCTTCACAACTTACAAAGAACTCCACCTAGGAGTTGTCTCCACAAGAACAAGGATCACAAGAACAATAGTGATCTCCTCAAGATCATAAAACTATTTCTCAAACTCTTTTACAACACTCTCACTCTTTTTACAACTTCTCTATAGTATGAGTAAAGGACTTTTGGCTCTATGAAGTGTGGTGAGAAAACTTCAGTTGTAGAGTGATATTAGCAATCAAACACAACTGAAAAACTAGCTCAAAAGATTGGAATTGAAAGCTTCAAACAATTTTTCTTTTCTCTTTGAAAACAATGAAAACTTGAGGATTTATCTAAGTGAATAACAAAAACCTATTGCCCTCTATTTATAAGGAGAGAATAGGTTAAAAATCTTTTCTTTACACCTAATTTGACCTGCAAAAGGCCTCCAACAACTCTCTAAAACTCTGATAAAGAAGAAAAAGAAAACAGATTTTCAGACTTGCCCAAAGAGGAAAGAGCCGTTAGGCTGCAGCAGTCTTGGCGGTCGACCGTCGCCTTGCTGGCAAAGAGCCGTTAGGCTCCGGTCGACTGTCCGGTCGACCGTCTCCTCAAAGGAAACACAGTTTCCTTAGTGCGGTCGACCGGGCGGTCGACCGAAACAAACCGAGAGTGGCCTGCTTACAGTCGGTCGACCGGGCCGGTCGACCGACAGACGTGCACAAACGTGCACGTCCTGACACAGGCGCCGGTCGACCGGGCGGTCGGCCGGTCAACCTGAAACAGGGAAAACTGGCAGGATTTGGAGTTGGAAAATTTTGTGAAAAAATATTTTGAGAGACTTATAACTAAGTATTATGCAAAAATAGTCTATACACATATTTTAAACAAGATATTCAATTTGTAACAAGTTTGGATACATGTATATATAAACTTAGGCATAAAACTTAGAAACAAACATTTTTAAAACATAGAATTTTGTAAGGAAAAATGTGTGTGTGTATCCTAGAGCCAAATATCATATACTCAAACTTTAACATTCTATTCTTACAAAGTTCTAAGGACTTCAAGGCTTCAAGAGGGGCTTTCTCCACTTGATCTTCAGTTTTGCATCTTGAGCCCAATTTGAGTTATCTTGAGTCCAAGTCACCTTCCTTTAGGGAAGAAAACACCTATGCAAGATAGAAAACCTGAAACACACTTAAACAACAAATAATATTAGTACAAATAACTAATATATTTTGTAATCATCAAAACACACTAAAGACGGGTGATTGTAACCTTGGGCCAACAATCTCCCCCTTTTTGATGATGACAAAACATATAAGTTATTAAACAAATAAAGGAAGAAGAGCTTGGAAAGCTCCCCCTCAAACAATGCTATGTAAAAAATAACTATGAGTGAGATACATGAAGCATTGAAAACACAATATTTTTGTAAAAAACTTAAATACCAATTGAAATCAAACTTAATCTTATATACCAATTAAACTTGTACTTTTTCTCTTAAACTTATTTCTTTTTCTCCCCCTTTTTGTTATACATCAAAAAGGGTAAAATCAAAACAAACAAAACACCAAAATAGAAATATTTTTAAGAATCTATCACGCAAACATTCAACTCACCACAAATAAATGAAAATCTAGCATAATCTAGAGGTTTAGTAAAAATATCGGCAAGTTGAAAATCGGTAGAAACATATTCAATATCAATATCACCTTTCTCATAATGATCTCGAAGAAAGTGATACCTAATGTCAATGTGTTTGGTTTTACTATGTTGATTTGCATTCTTTGTCATGTGAATAGTACTAGTATTATCACAAAATATTTTAACATGATCAAAGTGTAAATCATAGTCAAGGAGAGTATGTTTCATCCAAAGAACTTGTGCACAACAAGCTCCGGCTGCAACATACTCCGCCTCGGCGGTTGAAAGGGCTACCGAATTTTGCTTTTTGGAAGACCAAGATACAAGACAATACCTAAGAATTGACATGTTCCACTTGTGCTCTTCCTATCTACCCTACAACCCGCATAGTCGGCATCCGAAAAACTCGTCATTGAAAATTGTCTGGTTTTCGGATACCACAAACCCATTTCAATAGTGCCCTTTAGGTATCTAATTATGCGTTTAACCGCAATTATGTGAGATTCTTTAGGACAAGATTGAAAACGTGCACTAAGACAAACAGAAAACATAATATCCGGCCTACTAGCCGTCAAATAAAGCAAGCTACCTATCATGCTACGATATAATTTAATGTCTACACTTTTACCTTGTTCATCCTTGTCAAGCTTTGTAGTTGTTGCCATGGGAGTTTTGCTTACTTTAGATTCTTCAAGCCCGAACCTCTTGATTAGTTCCTTTGTGTACTTGGCTTGATTGATGAAGATCCCATCCTTCCTTTGCTTGATTTGGAGTCCAAGGAAATAGTTGAGTTCCCCCATCATAGACATTTCGAATTCATCCTTCATGCATGACTCAAAAGCTTGGCAAAGAGATTCATTAGTAGAACCAAAAATAATATCATCTACATAAATTTGTACAATGAGTATATCATTTTCTACATGTTTTGTAAACAAGGTTGTGTCAATTTTACCTTTCTTAAAACTATTTGAAATCAAAAATGAAGAAAGTCTTTCATACCAAGCCCTAGGGGCTTGTTTTAAACCATAAAGAGCTTTATCTAATTTAAAAACAAAATCCGGATGTGTAGGATCAACAAACCCGGGGGGTTGTTCAACATACACTTCCTCTTCAATAAAACCATTTAGAAAAGCACTTTTAACATCCATTTGAAACAATTTAAAATCTTTATATGAGGCAAATGCTAGTGTCATCCGTATGGCTTCAAGCCGTGCTACTTGTGCAAAGGTTTCTTCAAAATCGATTCCTTCAATTTGAGTGTAACCTTGGGCAACTAACCTAACTTTATTCCTAACAACGTTACCCGATTCATCCAACTTGTTCTTAAAGATCCACTTAGTACCAATTGTTGGTCTATCGTGGGGCCTAGGAACAAGGTGCCAAACTTGGTTGCGCTCAAATTGATTGAGTTCCTCTTGCATAGCTAGCAACCAATATGAATCGGCCTCGGCTTCGAGGACGTTCTTGGGTTCAACATGAGAAATAAATGCATAATGTCCACAATAGTCATGAAATTTAGAGCGAGTTGTTACCCCTTTTGATACATCACCTATGACGAGGTCCTTGGGATGATGTGGATTGTATCTCCAATCCTTTGGAAGTTGTTGAGTGGGCTCTTCTCCATTTGTTTGATCTTCATTTCCTTGAGCCTCTTGTATTTTAGCTTCACTTCCTTCATCATCCTTTGGCTTGTCTCCCATAGTAGGTATATCCTCCAAGGTCACTTTCTCCAAACCTTCATGCAAAGCATCTATTTCTACAACATTCTTAACAAACAAGTTAGATTCCTCAAACTTAACATGTATGGATTCCTCAATAGTCAATGATGACCTATTGAAGACTATATAAGCCTTACTAGTACTAGAATAACCCACAAATATAGCCTCATAAGATTTAGGATCAAATTTTCCTAAATTATCTTTTGTATTTAAAACAAAACATTTGCATCCAAAAACCTTGAAATATGAAACATTTGGTTTTCTAGAAAAGTACATTTCAAAAGAGGTTTTTGTAGTATTTTTACACAAGAAAACACGATTTGATATATAGCATGATGTATTAACGGCCTCGGCCCACAAATAATGTGGTAGACCATATTCACTAAGCATTGTCCTAGCCATCTCTTGCAAAGTTCGATTTTTCCGTTCAACTACTCCATTTTGTTGTGGAGTTCTAGGACAAGATAGTTCATGCTTTATTCCATGTTCTTCACAAAAAGTGGTAAAGGGTTGGTTAATGAATTCACCTCCTCTATCACTTCTTATTCTTAAAATCGAAGCATCTTTTTCTTTTTCAACTCTTTTCTTAAAAGTTTGAAAATACGAAAATGCTTGATTTTTATGCTCAAGAAAGAAAACCCAAGTAAAACGTGAAAAATCATCAACTAAAACAAATGCAAATCTATTCCCACTTAGACTTTTGGTTTGTGTAGGGCCAAATAAATCCATGTGGATTAACTCTAAAGGACGTGATGTCATGATATCCTTAATTGACTTGAAAGAAGACTTAGTTTGTTTCCCAAATTGACATGCGTCACAAACTCGGTCTTTTTCAAAATTCAAACAAGGAATACCTTTCACCATTTCCTTTGTGTTAAGCCTAGATATATGGTCAAAAGAAATGTGGCCTAATCTTCTATGCCACAACCAAGAGTCGTCATTGAGGGCTTTTAAACATGTTATATTACAAGACATATTTAACATATCTATCATATAAACATTACTTTCACGAAAACCGGAAAACACACAAGCATTAGAAATTCTATCAATTACTTTACAAACAACATTATCAAAAACTACATCAAAACCTTTATCACATAATTGACTAACACTCAAGAGATTATGCTTGAGGCCGTCAGCTAAAACTACATTCTCAATTAAAGGGGATGTGCCAAGTTTTATATTACCAATACCGATGATTTTACCCTTGGCGTCATCTCCGAAGGTGACGGTGCCACCTTCATGGTATCTTGATAGGGTTGCAAAGTTGTTGATATCCCAAGTCATGTGCCTTGAGCAACCACTATCAAGATACCACAATCCTCTACGTCGTTGGGCTTTGGAAGGTACCTATATCATTTAACAATGTTGTTGACTTTGGTACCCAAACTTTCTTGGGTCCTTGAAAGTTAGTGTTTCGAACCCAAACATTATGAAAAGATGCACTTAGTCTATCATAGCAAAAATTGGCTAAGTGTCCTTTCCGCCCACAATGTGAACATGAGAACACTCTTCCATACATGAATGCATGATGAGTGTGTGAAGTGTGAGCATGCTTTGGGGGTTTGCCACGATGTAAAGGTTGTGTGGTATGAACATGAGCATGAGCATTATGAACATTTTTCTTAGAGGCTTGTTTCTTAGGGAACATAGCCTCAATCTTTTTCTTATCAAACTCACTACACTTTTTCAAAACAATACCTAAAGAATCTATTCTTTCCTTAAGCATGGTAATCTCATTAGCATCAACAAATGGGGACTTGCCTTTACAAGAAGTCTTATAATTATCAAATTCATTTTTAGTGGAAACCAAAGTAGAATGCAAGTCATTATTTTCTTTAGAAAGATTTACAACTTGAAGACTAAGAGATTCATTTTCCTTTTTCATTTTTAAATATTTTTTCTTTAAGAAGTCATAGTTATGAGATAATTCTACAAAAGCTTCTCCTAACTCATCCATAGAAAGTTCATCATTAGGAGAAGTGGAAGGGGTTACCTTGCTTGTGCTTTCATTTGCCATGAAGCACATGTTGGCGGTATCAATCTCCTCCTCGGATTCGCTCTCGGAATCCCATGTAGCTTTCATTGCCTTCTTCTTGTGAGGCTTCTTTGAGGTGGAGGGCTTCACTTTATCCGGACACTCCGCCACTATGTGTCCCGGTCTTGGCAATTAAAGCAAATGATCTTTCTTTCTTCTTTGCCTCCTTGCCATCTCTTCCTTCCTTGAAATTTAGCCTTGTTATACATCCTCCAGACGTTCTTCACAAGAAGTGAGAGCTCTTCGTCACCTTCTTCTTCATCGTCTTCGTCGGAGTGTGTGGATTGGCTTTTGAAGGCTATAGTCTTCTTCTTGGAAGGAGCCATGTCCTCCCTTACTTTCCTCTCCATCTCATGGGTTTTGAGGTTCCCAATGAGACCAATTAGCTCCATCTCCTCCTTGTCATTGAGTTCCTTCAAGGTTGTTGCTTTTACTTCCCATGAAGGAGGAAGAGCCCGGATGATCTTTCTTACTCATTGATCGTTATCAATAGCATCACCTAGAGAAGAAAGTCCATTAGTAATCTTTGTAAATCTTGTAACCATATCATCTATGGTTTCATTTTCTTGCATGCAAAATTCTCATATTGGGACCGAAGAAGGTCAATCTTAGCCCTCTTCACTTGTGAGGTCCCTTCATGTGTAACTAGTAAATGTGTCCAAATTTCATATGCGGACTTGCAATGAATAACTCTAGCTATGTCATCATCATTAAGGGCTTGAAGTAGTGCATAGTGAGCCCTAGCATTGGCATCAAATTCTTTGGTCTCTATTTCGGACCAAGTGGATTCATCACCGGGGGGTGCACTAAAGGGTTTGGTCACGGCCTTTGCAACTCGACTACCTAGAGATTGCAAGAAAACGGTCATCTTAACCTTCAATATGGGAAAGTTAAGTCCATCAAATTTAGGGGGTGTCTTAATACCATCGGCCATCTTTACTAAGTGAGAATGAATGAAATGATTAGCAATATTAGGATCTTTCTAGGGTTGTTAATCCAAGAGCCTAGTAACCAAGCTCTGATACCAATTGAAATACACCTAGAGGGGGGTGAATAGGTGTAATTGCTAATCTAATGATCTTTTTAAACTTAATAGAATGAGTGATGCAACGATCTCTCAAAACACGACTAAGAGCCGAATACCCCGTGAGAGGTTCTGAACTCCTTCCTCCCAATTTCCCTTAAAAATGGGTTAGAGGTGCGCAATACAACCGTGTTGTATGAGATATGATCGAACAAGTAAAGAATGAAATGCTATGATGAAATACACACAATCAACAACACAAGTAAAACAAACAAGAGAAGATTGCACAAAGAAAAGTGTTAGTTCTCAAGCAAATAATTGAAGACAATATAAAGCAAGAGAAATGTAAAGCAAGATGACGCAAGGCAATCGCAAACACAATTGATTTGTTTCGAGGTTCGAGCCATCGCTCTAGTCCCCGCCTTCACCTCCGTGAAGGGTTTCCACTATCCACCGAGCTTGCCTTACAAGTTTGGTCTACCGAAGACCCCAAGCCCTTAGCTTCACAACTTACAAAGAACTCCACCTAGGAGTTGTCTCCACAAGAACAAGGATCACAAGAACAATAGTGATCTCTTCAAGATCACAAAACTCTTTCTCAAACTCTTTTATAACACTCTCACTCTTTTTACAACTTCTCTATAGTATGAGTAAAGGACTTTTGGCTCTATGAAGTGTGGTGAGAAAACTTCAGTTGTAGAGTGATATTAGCAATCAAACACAACTGAAAAACTAGCTCAAAAGATTGGAATTGAAAGCTTCAAACAATTTTTCTTTTTCTCTTTGAAAACAATGAAAACTTGAGGATTTATCTAAGTGAATAACAAAGACCTATTGCCCTCTATTTATAAGGAGAGAATAGGTTAAAACTCTTTTCTTTACACCTAATTTGACCTGCAAAAGGCCTCCAACAACTCTCTAAAACTCTGATAAAGAAGAAAAAGAAAACAGATTTTCAGACTTGCCCAAAGAGGAAAGAGCCGTTAGGCTGCAGCAGGCTTGGCGGTCGACCGGTCCGGTCGACCGTCGCCTTGCTGGCAAAGAGCCGTTGGGCTCCGGTCGACTGTCCGGTCGACCGGGCGGTCGACCGAAACAAACCGAGAGTGGCCTGCTTACAGTCGGTCGACCGGGCCGGTCGACCGACAGACGTGCACAAATGTGCACGTCCTGACACAGGCGCCGTTCGACCGGGGCGGTCGGCCGGTCAACCTGAAACAGGGAAAACTGGCAGGATTGGAGTTGGAAAATTTTGTTAAAAAATATTTTGAGAGACTTATAACTAAGTATTATGCAAAAATAGTCTATACACATGTTTTAAACAAGATATTCAATTTGTAACAAGTTTGGATACATGTATATATAAACTTAGGCATAAAACTTAGAAACAAACATTTTTAAAACATAGAATTTTGTAAGGAAAAATGTGTGTGTGTATCCTAGAGCCAAATATCATATACTCAAATTTTAACATTCTATTCTTACAAAGTTCTAAGGACTTCAAGGCTTCAAGAGGGGCTTTCTCCACTTGATCTTCAGTTTTGCATCTTGAGCCCAATTTGAGTTATCTTGAGTCCAAGTCACCTTCCTTTAGGGAAGAAAACACCTATGCAAGATAGAAAACCTGAAACACACTTAAACAACAAATAATATTAGTACAAATAACTAATATGTTTTGTAATCATCAAAACACACTAAAGACGGGTGATTGTAACCTTGGGCCAACAATTGTTTGGAAGGCGATAGGATAGTGTGAAGTTGCACAAATATTCAATAAAAGAGAGAAGGTTTAGAGTCAACCTTAGGTGCTTGATCACTCCACAAATGTATTCAATATGTTCAATGTATCCTTTCCAATTAACCGTAGTAGCACAAGCTATACGGGTCGAATCCACAAGGAGAGCTCACGATGGAAGCTTTACGGTTCGTTGTGAAGAAAGAAAACGAAGATTCTTCTTTGTTTTACAAGAATGTAAAAGACATGGAAAAAGAGATAAAAGAATTGGTGGTTGGTGTGTACATGAAATGAAAACTATGGAAATAAAATGAAAAGATTAGAAGACAAGATTCGCTTGAGAATTTATACTAAAAGAATGAAAAACTTGTAGAAGACTTTTAGATGAGAAGAGCCATGACTAGCTAACATTACTAACTTGCTAACTTACTAATCTCCGTTAGGGTGATGCTTGCCTCATATTGACTCATCGGCATATGTTTGTCTTGCGTGTTGGTCTAGTTACTTTCCCACTTGGATGTCGGTTGATCATTCTTGGACTTGTCTTGTAGCCTCATAGATGTCATAGGCCTTCAAGTTAGACTTTCAATGGTGGAATCAAAAGAGTAGTCACTCAAGGGATGCTAAGGAAGAAGATACAACATCATTAATAGAAGTAAAGAAGTTGTACAACAAATAGCATATGATTGGTGATCAATCTCCATGTTCCATCAAGGCACTTGTTCTAAGACAAGGCTCTAAATGAGGCATATATGAATCATATGGAGAATTACAACAAGAGAGTGCCAAGCATGAAAGTAAACCATCATCTTCATCATGGATCAAATAGACTCAACAATTGCAAGATGAAGTAATTGCATTCACCCAAGAGTTAGAAGTTAAGAAAGATTAGTTATTAGCTAGTCATGTAAAGGGATTTAGCTACTAGCCATTACAATAAAAGAAAAGCAATTCATGAATAAAAGTGCAATTGAAGTAAAGCTTGAAATGAAAGAATGCAAGTAAAAGCACTAGAAAAATGCTCAAGTAGAGAAAGGAGATTGGATTAAACCTTACTTCACAAGTTGTCACCCTTGATTTACACAAGCTTTCTCTCTCTCACAATCTCTCTTTTTGCAGAATTTCTAGGGAGGAAGAAGACTAAGAGAAATAAAACTAGAGAAAAATCAAAATACAATATCTTCCCTATTCTCTTCTCTCTCCTCTCTCCTACCACTTTTTGTGAAGGCCCTGGTAATGTATTTATAGCCTCAGAGAGAAGGATCTTGAACCCAGCTTGTTGGAGAGAATCTCGGGCTTCAACAGCTTTATAACTGCCGCAGATGCGCGGCAAATCCCTGGAAAGCGCGGCAAAATCTTGGCCGTTGAGGCCGAGATTTCTGTTGCGATTTTCTTGTTAGGTTGTTAGCCACGTGGACTTCTGGAAGTTTGAGTTGGCGCGTGGATATCTCCAGATCATGGCTTCAACCTTTGGGCTCTCTTTTGGGCTTTGATTTATTTTCCTTTAATTATTGATAATTAAAGGAATTTTGGGCTTTTTCTAATTAGAATATGGACCTGCAAAAATAGAGAGAAAAGGATTAAAAATCACATTTTTATTTGCAATATGCATGGTATGGATGTGGTAAAATATGTAAAAATGAATAACAATCACACCCCCATACGCTCGTCCTCGAGCAAAAAGGAAGAAAAAGAAAATCCTAACTATTTTATTACACCACTTTCGCAGGTGACGCGATTGCACTGAGCACGTGCAACAAGTCGTTAAACCTCTAGGTTACCCTAGAGGAGGAGTGTTGTCTCCTGAGGGTTTTCAGCGGATTGCACCCACAAAATCCATAAAGAAAAATAAAAGGGTTAGTGAAAATTTTGATCCATGTTTTAAAGTTTCTCACTTAAGTTATAGGTTTCAGGTTACCCTAAACTTGTCATTCCTCTTATAAGCGTCTATTTGGAGTTTTGTTTTTATCTTAGGTAAGTTTTTAGGGAAAAGATCAAAAACCGGATTTTGCATCAATCCTAGGATATATACATCTATAAATATGAAGGATCTTTCTTAGACTAATTCATTTATTTACTATATATATAACATTTTTTTATTTATATATACAATATTATTTTTTTTTATTTTTCCTTAGCATCCTTAGGCTTTCTAGTTTACCCTTGTAATGAGTCTCTTACCGATGACTCCCAAACCAGACGGTCTTAGGGCACCAGATGAGAAAACATCCCTCGGGTTCGATGACTCGAGTAAAAAAGGCCACGAAGGAATTTAAGGACTTAACCACCTTTAGGCGTGATTGGCAATGCTTCTTGAGGCACGACTAACCAGCTTAATCAGTGGCTAAGTATTTATTATTTATTTATATACATTTTTTTTATTTATTGTATATTTTTTTATTATATATATATATGTAAATAAAGTCACAAAGTCTTTGATTAATCCTTCAATATGTTTAATGTATATATCCTAAAGAAAGAATTAAAATCTTGTAATTTTTCTAATCCTTTATTACTTAACCTAAAAATCTAACAAAATTCCTCTTTTCGACTTATAATTAGAAATCTTAGTTTAGAGCTTCCTTAATCCCTAAAGTTAAGTTTGATTCTTTAAACATGGATCAAGAATTTCCTTTTTTTTTTCTTTTTTATATATTTTTTTTATTTTTTTCTAAAAAAATAAAATAAAATCTAACAAGAAAATAGAAAATCTATAAAGAAAGGTAAAATCTAAAAGAAAATAAAAACCTAAAAAGAAAGTGAAAATCCTAAAAAAAAAAAAGAAAATAAAAACCCTAAAAAGAAAATGAAAAATCCTAGGTTAGCGTCTACCCCCCCATACCTATCTCATGCATTGTCCCCAATGTATGCAAGATGAAATAATGCATGAAATAGGTAAAGGTATAAAGCTACTCCCTCCGTCACTTTGGACCAGCAGTGGTGCTAGGTCCAGCCGACTGTGATCGTCTCAGCGCACCCTCTATGCTATCCAACCTAGAGGATTGCTCCTCTACCTTCTTCCTAAGACGAACCTGCCCCCGAAAAATCTTCTTCATGCCCCGCCAGATGGTGGACATGAAGGCACGTGAATCAGATGGGGGATCCTGCCTCCAAAATTGCGGCTCATCTTCTTCCTCTAAGCTTTCCTCCGAAGAGGACTCCACCGGTATATCTTCGGGTTGGACACTAGGTGTCCAAACCGTGTGCAAACAACTGTTATTATGAACTTGTGGGTCTCTCTGCAGTAACAAACACTCGGTCAAAAGAATTGAAGACATCGTCCGGTAGGAAAGTCCTACACAGACGTGTAATCAGGATTGGATGGGAATATTTTGCACCCCGAGTACGGGAGGAATTGGCAAGGATTGCGTGGAAGATGGCTTTATTTAAACAAACCGTGTGTTGTCGAGTCATCAGATCATGTATTATTTGCAACACAGGTCTGTTAAAGGTTGTGGTGTAGTCTAGCCCTAAGATGTTGCGTTGGATCCAGCGTCCAACGCAATGAACATTTCTAAATGTGGTGCTAGCCTTAAGCCCACGATCCTGCTCTGTGCAGCGAGCCCCCATGATTGGCATGTAGTCTATCAGTGGCAAGGGGTCGCTATGATGGGGTTGACTTGGGACAGTAGTAATTTCCTCAAGGAGAGGAATTGTGATGTACAAGTCTCCTAGGGGCATATGCACAGTGAATTGGAAGGTGTGTAAATCGATAGAGGCATGGTCGATAGAGTTGTAAAACATTGTCACCAAGTCGGAACAATAGAAGACATCGTTATTATTATTATCATATGCCAATGTAAACCAATCCCATGCTCTAATTCGATCAATAAAGATATGCCCATACCCATGATGATCACACAATAATTTGGAAAAATCCCTTTTAGCAAAAAGAGTGGGTGCCATACTAGAATTCTAGATCAATGCAAGTAAATTGAGAGATCGAAAAAGCAAACCGCCCCCAGAGTACGTGGGGGGAAATTTCGGGCTAGCAGAGGGCACAGGTGATAGATTCTGGAAGATGAGGCGCTGGATCTGCTACCAGAGGAGAAAATCGAGCAGTGGAAAATTCGGCGGCGCTCCAGATGTTGCAGGACTGCCGCGGATCTGCGGCACTGGTCGCGGGATCGCGGCAAACAGAAAGGCTCTGTGGAAGAGTAAAATTTGGTCGGCGGCGGTTTGAAGATAGGGTTCAGATCTGAGGAGATTTTGCGTGTGAGGGTCAAGGGTAGATGAAGAGAGTATGTATAGGAGGGAAGTGAAATGAGATTTCCAACTTTAGCCCTAGGTTAAAAGTGAATTTACAAGCCTAGGGATTTGGAATCTTGAAAATGAGTTTGACCCTAGGGAAGAGATGTAGAGACCTAGGAATTTTGAATTTGAAAAGTTGTGAAACTCCTTGAAGCACATAAGTCCCTCAATATTTTTTTTTCTTTTCTTTTTTCTAAAAACAAATATTTATTTACAAAAGTGGTCTCGAAAAAGATATGCAGGGAAATCTGGGAGACTGTACAAACAGAATGGTCACATATAAACTGGGTCGCAAAGACCCAATTCATGAACTTCTTGTGACACGAATTCAGTGGTAAGGAATGGCTTTAAACGTTGACCGTTCACAGTGAATTTATTGCCATTATTAGGATCAAGAATCTCAATCGCACCGTGTGAGAAGACATTATGCAGAATGTATGGTCCTAACCACCTGGTTCTCAATTTACCAGGAAAAAGGTGGAGTCGTGAGTTGTATAACAGAACTTTTTGTCCTGAGACAAAAATTTTTTGGTGAATGGATCTATCATGAAAAAGCTTAGTTCTGTGTTTTGTGATCCGAGCATTGTCATATACCTCATTTCTTAGCTCTTCTAGCTCGGATATTTGCAACTTCCTCAAGGCACCGGCTTTATCTAAATCCAAGTTCAGTTCCTTTAAGGCCCACATAGCTCGGTGTTCTAACTCCACAGGCAAGTGACAAGGTTTTTCAAATACAACTCGATATGGAGATATACCGAGGACAGTTTTGTAAGCGGTCCTATATGCCCACAAGGCATCAGTGAGTTTGATGGACCAGTCTTTACGATTTTGTCCAACAGTTTTTTCCAAAATGAGTTTTATTTGTCTATTTGTGACTTCTACTTGCCCGTTGGTTTGAGGATGGTAAGCCGTGGATAATTTGTGAGAAATAGAGTATTTGCGTAGCAGGGCTTCAAAAGCCCGATTGCAGAAATGACTCCCATTGTCGCTTATTATCGCACGGGGGGCTCCGAAGCGAGAGATGATATTTTCTCGTAAAAACTTGATGACAACTTGGTTGTCATTTGTCCTTATTGGAATTGCTTCAGCCCATTTTGAAACATAATCTACGGCTACCAAAATGTATTGGTTACCATAGGACAGAGGAAAAGGTCCCATAAAGTCGATGCCCCAGAGGTCAAAAATTTCGACCTCCAAGATGGGTGTAAGGGGCATCATGTCTCTCCGTGTAATACGACCTGTCATTTGACATTTATCACATAGCTTGCAAAAAGTTTAAGCATCCTTAAAGAGAGTAGGCCAGTAGAATTCACTCTGAAGTACTTTCTCAGCCTTTTTTCGTGGACCAAAATGTCCACCGCAAGCTAGCTTGTGACAAAATGTCAAAACACTCTGATGTTCATCCTCAGGAAGGCACCTTCGTATTATCTGGTCAGGACAATATTTGAATAAATACGGTTCATCCCAGAAGAAGAACCGCATTTGATGTATGAAACGGTATTTTTCCTGGCCTGACCAATGAGAAGGTATTTGCCTGGTAGCAAGGTAATTCACAATGTCAGCATACCAAGGCTCTCCACTTATCACAAAAATGTGTTCGTCAGGGAAATCGTCATTAATTGGTATTCTCTCCTTTGGTGCATTTGGGATTCTCGACAAGTGATCAGCTACCACATTCTCAACGCCCTTTTTATCCTTTATCTCCAGATCAAACTCTTGCAAAAGAAGTATCCATCGAATAAGTCTTGCCTTAGCATCTTTCTTTTGCATTAAGTACTTTAGAGCGGAGTGATCAGTGAAAATAATCGTCCTGGACCCTAGCAGATATTGGCGAAATTTTTCCAACGCAAAAACAACAGCTAAAATTCCTTTTCAATAGTTGTATAATTGAGTTGGGCTTCATTCAACGTTCTGCTAGCATAATATATTACGTGTTGCCTAGTATCAATACGCTGTCCTAAAACAGCGCCGATAGCAAAGTCCGAGGCATCACACATAATCTCAAAAGTTTTGGTCCAATCAGGTGCAGAAATGATAGGTGCTGAGACAAGTCTACTCTTAAGCTCCTTTCATGATTTTCGACATTCTTCATCAAATATAAAGGGTACATCCTTTCCCAAGAGATTTGTCAAAGGTCTTGCAATGTTGCTAAACCTTTGAATAAATCGTCTATAAAAGCCGGCGTGCCCTAAAAATGATCTAATGTCCTTTAAGAATGTTGGTTCAGTGAGCTTTTGTATGACTTCCACTTTAGACTTGTCCACCTCGATTCCTATCTGTGAAACTTTGTGCCCAAGAACGATTCCTTGCTTAACCATAAAGTGACACTTTTCCCAGTTAAGTGTCAAATTTTTCTCCATACAGCGTTGTAGAACCAGCTTCAAATGGTACAAGCATTGTTCAAAGGAATCACCGTAAATCGAAAAATCATCCATGAAAATTTCCAGAAATTTCTCCACCATATCTGAAAAAAGGCTCAGCATGCAACGTTGAAACGTTGTGGGAGCATTGCATAGGCCGAAGGGCATCCTTCGGTATGCAAATGTTCCAAAAGGACAGGTGAAGGTGGTTTTGTCTTGATCCTCGGGAGCGATCGGGATTTGATTATATCCTGAATATCCATCCAGGAAACAGTAGTACTCATGTCTCGCTAATCTCTCGAGCATTTGGTCAATGAACGGAAGAGGAAAATGGTCTTTACGTGTGGCAGTGTTCAACTTTCTGTAATCGATACAAACTCGAATCTTCGTTGGAAGACGTGTTTGTATCAATTCTTTCTTCTCATTTTCTACCACAGTAAATCCTGCTTTCTTGGGCACAGCATGAACTGGACTTACCCACTGACTATCGGATATGGGATAGATAATCCCATTGTCTAACAGTTTCAAGATCTCGTTTCTAACGGCTTCCTGCATGATTGGGTTTAGTCTACGCTGTGGGTCTCGTTTTGGCTTGGCATCTTCCGTCAAATGAATCCGATGTTGAACTATGGAAGGACTAATCCCCTTGATATCAGCCATGGTCCAACCAATGGCTTCTCGATTTTCTCTTAACATAGAAAGAAGATCCTCTTCTTGTTGTTTAGTGAGATTGGATGCAATGATTACTGGAAAGGATTTCTTCTCATCCAAGTACTTGTACTTGAGATGGTCGGGAAGAACCTTAAGCTCAGAAGAAGGGACAGGATCTATTACTGGTTGTTCTTGGTGTAAGGGAAGAATAGGGGTGGAATTAGTAGTCCATTAAACAGTTGACTCAACAATCTGATCAATGTTTAAGTCATCAGACTCCAACTCAAATTCCTCTTCAGACTCATACTCAACCTCCTCCTCATGTTCACTTGTTAAACCTTCTATCAAGTTCACTTCGAAAGAATCATTGTCCAAATCCCTAGGTTGCTTTCCCAGATGGAAAACATTCACCTCTTTTGTCATATCTCCGAAGGTTAGACGCATCGAGCCATTTCTACAGTTGATGATCGCATTTGCTGTGGCTAAGAAAGGACGTCCCAGAATGACAGGTGTTTGTGCTCTGTGATTTTGTACGGGTTGTGTCTCAAGAACGACGAAGTCTACGGGGTAAATGAATTCCTCGACCCGTATTAAAACATCTGTAATCTCCCCCTTGGGAATCTTTACAGAGCGGTCAGCCAATTGTATCGTCATTTGGGTCGGACGAAGGTTGCCTAACCCTAACTGCTGATACACGGAAAAGGGGAGAAGATTGATGCTCGCGCCCAAGTCAAGCAAAGCCCTATTTATGGTGGTCTGTCCTATAATGCAGGAAATGGTTGGGCTCCCTGGATCTTTGTATTTTACAGGGATCAGACCATTGAGCAGTTCACTAATATTGGAAGCTAGGAAGACTTTTTTAGGGACATTTGCTTTTCTCTTTTTGGTGCACATTTCTTTTAAAAATTTGGCGTAAGATGGGACTTGTTGTATGGCATCAAGGAGAGGGACATTGATTTGGACTTGGTTGAATATCTCTCTTATCTTCTCCATGTGAGCATTCATCTTTTGATTTTTAAGCCTATTTGGGAATGGTACAACAGGCTTGTATGTTTGCTCATCAATCTTTTCTTTTCCTTTGGACTGGGAAGTGGATGGTTGTGTGCTTGAAGAAGGATTGTCTTGAATGGGTTGGATTGGAACAGACGGTGGTGGCTTTGACACAGATTTAGTGGGCTGATTTGAAACCTTGTTATCTACATGCTTTCTAGATCTAAGGATTTGAATAGCTTGGCATTGGCTGGGGCCCAGTCTTCAACTTCGTGCAGGGGAAAGTGAGTTTTTGGATTGGGCACTGGTTGGCTAGGTAGCATTCCTTTTCGTCGTTCATTCAGAGAGTTAGCCAACTGCCCTATCTGGATTTGTAATTTATTCATATCCTGCTGTTGATTGTTCATCATTGAAGCTTGGGTTTTAGATAAGGTCTCTATCATTTTCTCCAATCAGAAAGTCTCTTGTCTGAAGGATTTGGTGGTGGATGATGCTGATACTGGGGCTGAAAGTTTGCTGGGTAAGGTACTGGATTTTGATATGACTGGAATCTTGGTGGACTTTGGTATGAATGGATGTTTGGTGGATTCTGGTGGTAAGTTGGTGGATGAGACTGAGCAGGGTAGTGTTGTGGAAATGGTTGCCTCGGCTGCTCAGGACCAGACTGACTCCAAGAGAAGTTTGGAGGGTTTCGCCATCCCGGATTGTATGTTTTGGAGTAAGGATTGTAAGTGGGTCTGGTGTATGCGGCATTCGTACTCTCCTGAAACATTTGAGTTTGATATACAGGACACTCCTCAAACAGATGATTAAGATCATGGCAATAGGTACAACCCGGGTTGACCACAGGTGACGGACTGGCCACCGGTGATGGGTTGACCTGGTTAACAACAGAAGATTCCCTAGACTCAAGTAGTTCTATCCTCCTCATCAATTGCGTTATCTTTGCCTCGGCAGCTATAGAGGACTCAATGGAATGCATGCCAGTTCTAGAAGTGGTGGGAGTGGGTTTGTCAGGACATGATTCCCACTGAATCGTTTTTTCGGATAAGGCTTCAAAGAGATCCCACCCCTGATCTTCATTTTTCTTTAAAAATTCTCCTTGGCACATGGTTTCAAGGAGTGTTTTAGTTTGGTAATCCAGTCCATCATAGATAATTTGGCACTGACGCCATTTCTCTATACCATGATGGGGACAAAGGGCCAGAAGGTCTTTGAAGCGTTCGAAATACTTCCAGAACGGCTCATTGGTTTCCTGCTTGAACTGCATTATGTTTTTCCTCATGAGGGCCGTCTTATGGATGGGATAGAATTTCTTAAGAAAGACTTTTACAAAATCATCCCACGAGGAAATTGAACTAGCGAGAAGATTGTAAAGCCATTTCTTAGCAATATCTTTTAACGCAAAGGGTATGAACCTTAATCGAACAGCGTTCTCGGTCAATTGGGAAATCCTCATCATAACGCATACTTCTTCAAACTCTCGAATGAAGAAATATGCATCCTCAGATTCTAAGCCATGAAATCTAGGAAGTGTATTTATGAATTGTGGCTTCAACTCAAATTGATTTCCATTTGTTATGGGGAGAAGAATGCATGATGGAAGTGATGTGCGAATCGGGTAGAACTTGTCTTGCAACGAAGTGTGGTTTTCCATGGTTGGGGATGTGTCGAGTGGTGTATGTGCAAGTGTAGAAATTCTCACTAGCCTAGCAGAATTTGGATCCCTGTACCACTCTTGCATACACAATCACAGTCAACGTGCACCGATCACAAAAGCGAGAAAAAAATTGAAAATAACAAACAATAAAAGAAAAATCAATCCAAGCATCTAGGGTTCCTTGGACCTAGACGACTCCTAACTGTTTAGATCGTCCACAGGAGGTTTAGTGTAGACTTTGACTACAAGCTAATCAGCCAGGTAAGGGCAAGGTTGTTGGGAGGTTTTCCGTCAAAGACGTTCCTTAATTAAGTAACCAACAACCTTCAGGCTTTCGGCCCTCAATCCCTTTCCTAGACACTGATTTTGCAAAAGTCAATTTCCAACACTTTTCCCCCTTAGGATAATCTCCTAAGTGAGTCCGGATGTCCCTAGGGCCAACGTCTATCAAATTTTATTACAAGCTTGAGATTGTGAGTGCTTGGAAATAATTTTTGGGCCAAGGAAAGGGTGATGAAATCCCCCACCTTATCTTCTTTATGGGTGATGCCCTTAAAATAGATTGTGTGCAAGTGTACGATATAAGCAAACAAGGTTCACTCAAAGCAATTAAAATCAAACAAGGAGTGAGTCCTATTCAATATGCAATGCACACGTACCTTGCATCCAGCACTCTTCAACAGTAAAGTAAAAGAATTGAAAAGACACGTGCCTAGAAATACAAATGTCTAATCAACTTTTAACTTTTCAACCAATTTTTTACTGTTGATTATTAGCAGATATAAGGTGAAGCATACAAGAATTTAAGTATTGCAGCAGCTGTATTATGCAGAGCAAGCAACCCTGCAGAAATTTGGTCAGTAGTTCACTCCTCCTTGCCGCGGATCCGCGGCTTTGGCCGTGGAATCGCGGCAATTCAGAGGGCAACTGGTTTCTGCTTTCGAGAGCAGAAGCCCAGAGCCACTTATATGTTACTGCAATGCAAATTTTCCTGTTCTCTTCACCTGTAACCTGCAACAGAGAAGAAGATTCGTTTAGTTCTTCACTTGAAATCAAAAACCATTGCTCTCCCCGGCAACGGCGCCAAAAATTTGTTTGGAAGGGGATAGGATAGTGTGAAGTTGCACAAATATTCAATAAAAGAGAGAAGGTTTAGAGTCAACCTTAGGTGCTTGATCACTCTATAAATGTATTCAATATGTTCAATGTATCCTTTCCAATTAACTGTAGTAGCACAAGCTATACGGGTCGAATCCACAAGGAGAGCTCACGATGGAAGCTTTACGGTTCGTTGTGAAGAAAGAAAACGAAGATTCTTCTTTGTTTTACAAGAATGTAAAAGACATGGAAAAAGAGATAAAAGAATTGGTGGTTGGTGTGTACATGAAATGAAAACTATGGAAATAAAATGAAAAGATTAGAAGACAAGATTCGCTTGGGAATTTATACTAAAAGAATGAAAAACTTGTAGAAGACTTTTAGATGAGAAGAGCCATGACTAGCTAACATTACTAACTTGCTAACTTACTAATCTCCGTTAGGGTGATGCTTGCCTCATATTGACTCATCGGCATATGTTTGTCTTGCGTGTTGGTCTAGTTACTTTCCCACTTGGATGTCGGTTGATCATTCTTGGACTTGTCTTGTAGCCTCATAGATGTCATAGGCCTTCAAGTTAGACTTTCAATGGTGGAATCAAAAGAGTAGTCACTCAAGGGATGTTAAGGAAGAAGATACAACATTCATTAATAGAAGTAAAGAAGTTGTACAACAAATAGCATATGATTGGTGATCAATCTCCATGCTCCATCAAGGCACTTGTTCTAAGACAAGGCTCAAAATGAGGCATATATGAATCATAAGGAGAATTACAACAAGAGAGTGCCAAGCATGAAAGTAAACCATCATCTTCATCATGGATCAAATAGACTCAACAATTGCAAGATGAAGTAATTGCATTCACCCAAGAGTTAGAAGTTAAGCAAGATTAGTTGTTAGCTAGTCATGTAAAGGGATTTAGCTACTAGCCATTACAATAAAAGAAAAGCAATTCATGAATAAAAGTGCAATTGAAGTAAAGCTTGAAATGAAAGAATGCAAGTAAAAGCACTAGAAAAATGCTCAAGTAGAGAAAGGAGATTGGATTAAACATTGCTTCACAAGTTGTCACCCTTGATTTACACAAGCTTTCTCTCTCTCACAATCTCTCTTTTTGCAGAATTTCTAGGGAGGAAGAAGACTAAGAGAAATAAAACTAGAGAAAAATCAAAATACAATATCTTCCCTATTCTCTTCTCTCTCCTCTCTCCTACCACTTTTTGCGAAGGCCCTGGTAATGTATTTATAGCCTCAGAGAGAAGGATCTAGAACTCAGGTTGTTGGAGAAAATCTCGGGCTTCAACGGCTTTATAACTGCCGCAGATGCGCGGCAAATCCCTGGAAAGCGCGGCTAAATCTTGGCCGTTGAGGCCGAGATTTCTGTTGCGATTTTCTTGTTAGGTTGTTAGCCACGTGGATCTTCTGGAAGTTTGAGTTGGCGCGTGGATATCTCCAGATCATGGCTTCAACCTTTGGGCTCTCTTTTGGTTTTTGATTTATTTTCCTTTAATTATTGATAATTAAAGGAATTTTGGGCTTTTTCTAATTAGAATATGGACCTGCAAAAATAGAGAGAAAAGGATTAAAAATCACATTTTTATTTGCAATATGCATGGTATGGATGTGGTAAATGAATAACAATCATTCATATAATAAAATCCTTAGTTTTGTGGCCTTGTTTGCTCGAGTCCTTAAGTTCCTGGGGTGTTTTCTCACCCGGTACCCTAAGACCGTTTGGTTTGGGAGTCATCGATTAAAGGCTCGTTACATGGGCAGATTAGAAAGCCTAATAGAACTAAGGAATAATACCACAATATATATATATATATATATATATATATATATATATATATATATATATATATATATATATAAGTAAATAAGGCATAAGGAGTTAGAGTTAATGAACCCTTAGTCAAAATTTTCAGTCACAAGGTGCATATGACTTAGGATAAAGTAATAGACTAAATGAGAAGCACAATTTGACACCTTACTTTGATTGATAACAAATTTTTGAATAGAGACTAAGTGTAGGAATGAAAAATTCAGTTTTCCTATAACTTATAGATTACTTAAATCTTACAATTATATTTCAAATATTTTTCTCTTTCAAAATGATTTTCGAAAATACTAACTCTTTGTTTCTCTTTCTTTATGAATTTTGTGGGTGTAATCCACTGAAAACCCTCACGAGCCAAAACTCGTCCTCTAGGGGAAACCTAAAGGATTAACGGCTTGTTGCATATGCTCAGTGCAATTGCGTGACCTGCGAAAGTGGTCTAATAATCCTTAGTATAGTTTAGTTGTTTTGCTCGAGGACGAGCAAAAGATAGGTATGGGGGTGTGATTGGTTGCTAATGTTGCACATTTATTATCATATTCCCATACTTATTATAGAATAAACTCTGCATTGTCTTAATTAAATGTTTAATTTATTTGCAGGCCCATTCCTAAAGGAGAGTGAAGAGAAATGAGCCCAAAAGCCCACCAAATTCTAAATTAAATCAGAATTAATTCGAACTTAGTGAATCAGGGCAAAATCAGAGAGGTTGAAAACCAGTTGAGAAGAATCCTCCCAGAATCGATCGGTTGAAGCAAAGATCAAAGGCCATTTCATCAAAATTCCGGACTTAAACTGCAAATCCAACTGAAGATAAAGCCAGAATGAGAAGCCGGGAAGCTCCACCAACAGGGTGTGGCCACCTGGCCACACCATGGTCGCAGAAACGCGGCCAAAACTGCGTTTTTGCGGCTTGGTTAGAGAGTTAGGGGGAGCGTTTGCTCCCCCTATCTTCATATGCTCCTATAGGTGGGGTTTTGCCTATAAATACTGGGATTTTTAGAGCCTCCAGGGGACGATCATGTAGAGATAGGATTTAGTCCACTTTTCCATTTTGTAGTTTAGGTTTTTTTTTGTTTTCTTTTTATGTAATTTTAATGTGTATGTAAGCTTAGGTTAGATTGAGATTCATGTAAGTAAGAGAGAGAGGCTTATGTTGAGAGTGACACCGATGTACGCTCCTCCTTTCTTCCATCGTTTCTGCAGCAATAAAGGTAATTTGTTTCATGTTCGTCTTTACTTTGTTTTCTTCTTCTTCTTTCTACTTTACCTCTTTTAGTTTTGATGAGCATGCAAGTGAATCCAGAAGCATAAGTATAACAATGTCGTGTGAGTGCCAACTATAATTCATGGTGATGTTCTCCTCCTCAAGACTCGTATCACTTCATTCTTGTTCGTCTTAATGGTATAATGCGAATGGGGACTGAGCTCGATCCTCTGGCTTATGCGTTGAACGCCTCCGAAGCAAGGTAGAACATGCAAGGGTTCTAGGTAAGTCATCAACCAAACTAGGTAAGTACTTCTTTAATCTTCTTTCTTTTCTTTTATTTTTTAGTTTAGATCACCAACATAATTTCTTTCATCACTCCTTTTCCATTTCTTTGTAAATAATCACTCTCTATTTTTCTCCACCTTCTCCATCTATCGCTTTCTTTTTAACTTTAACATAACTCTTTTTCATTTTCATTTCTTAAAACAAAGAAGAACCTTCGTTTTTCTTCACAAAGATTTCAATACAAACCTTGAACGCTTCTATCGCTAACCCTCCTTGTGGATCACGACCCGCATAGCCACTTGCTATTGCGGTAGAATTGAGCACTTGGACATCTCTATTTCTAAATCTAAAATTCTGTATGTTGTGTGCAGGTTTAAGCTTAATCACTCTTGCAGATAATCAAGAGTTTAAGGACAAAGGAGTAATAAGAGCTTAATTAAACCCATTTTTGGGTAATTAAATCCGCATTATTTGGAGGCCAAGTAAGGAAACTTCTAGAAGATGCATTGAATTTAGACTTTTGCGCATGTTAGATGAAGATTCGGACGAATATACCCGAAACCGAATATACCAAGAAGGCCCTCGAAGCGCCGCGCATCCTCGGCAACGGCGCCAAAAATTTGATCGGGCGAAACTAGCACTCTAAAAATGTGTAGTTTATGAAATTAGTGAAAAACTTGTATGTCCTAATGTTCCTCGATACTTCCGTTATAGCATTGGCTCAACGGGTCGAATCCACAGGGACGGGAGGCGATAGAAGCATTAACAGTTTTTATTCACTTCGGTTGTTAACAAGTCTTCTTTGTTAAAAGAATTAGAAAAAGAAAAGAAAAGAAAAGAAAAGAAAATCTAGAAGTGCTAGGCGAGGAGATGCGATGAAGCGGCGATGTGAAAACAAAAGAGAAGTGGTTTGGAAAATAAAAATAGAAACGAAGATGAAACTTGTGGTGAAGAAAATGAAAACAAAGATGAACAAAGACAATGGTGAAAACAAATGATTTTTTTAAAGCAAAGTAAAATAAAACTCATGGCTACTAACTACCAATTGCTCCACTAACCATCTAACCACTTACTTGATAATCCACATGAATCTAATAGCCTCTATAAGGCCTTGCTCTTGCAAGAGCCATTGATGGCTCATGATGATGGATTCTAACATTCTAACATTTCTAACATCTAACCCATTAACTTGCTAATTTGTAATGTCTTCTTTATTTCATGCTCACCTCTAACCGGTTTTGATGATTTAATAGTAACTTGCAACTTGTTATGTGGTATGGATGTGTTGTTTGAATGTAGAAGAACAATCTTATGGGCCATACTCTGTATCGTCTCTTGAAGCCAAGGATTAGTGATGGCAAAGGATCCATATGAGGCAACTATCACTAAGAGGTTAGCATGATTAGTGGAACAATTGGTAGTGAGTAGCCATGAGTTTTATTTTACTTTGTTTTAAAAAAATCATTTGTTTTCACCATTTTCTTTGTTCATCTTTGTTTTCATTTTCTTCACCACAAGTTTCATCTTCTTTTCTAATTTTATTTTCCAAACCACTTCTATTTTATTTTCACATTGCCGCTTCATCGCATCTTCTCGCCTAGCACTTCTGGATTTTCTTTTCTTTTATTTTCTTTTTCTAATTCTTTTAACAAAGAAAACTTGTTAACAACCAACGTGAATAAAAACTGTTAATGCTTCTATCGCCTCCCGTCCTGTGGAATCGACCTGTTGAGCCAATGCTATAACGAAAGTATCGAGGGAACATTAGCACATACAAGCTTTTCACTGATTTCATAAACTACACGTTTTTAGAGTGCTGGTTTCGCCCGATCAGGAAACTTCAAAGATAACTCTTGAAACCTCTCTAGATGATGATGAACTCACCATGGATGAATTAGCTTATTTTTTTTGAAGAACTTCAAAGTATATATGAGATTTTAAAATTTTAAAACAAGAAATTGAGAAAAGAAAATAATACTTTGAAAAATATGTTGGCCCAAAGGCCCATCACTCTAGTTTTGATGATGATCAACTCATGTAGTTATGTTTACTAATGATCTTGTGTTTAATTAGTGACAGATTTGTTATCAAGATCTTAGTAGGTGTGGAGCTTTAACAAAGGATTTAAAGTCATGTTTTGGAGCTAGCACCGGTTGATTCACGAGCCTATGCATCAAGACCACATCAAAAGTTGAGCTCGTTGGATCGTGTTTGGACCAAGTCAAGAAGATGAGAAGACTTCAAGGGAAGACTTCAAGATCAATACTTGTGTCTAGGTATAAGATTTTTATTTTTAGATAAAATGCAAAGGATAGAATAGTTGGTGGATTGCTCAAGTATTTATCACACACACACTCTTGATTTAGTTTGTTTGTCAAAAGATTTTCTATTTTAGAAAATACATGTTTGGATTTTAGTTTTCTAGTTTTCATATCTTTTATCCAAAACCATATTTAGAGCTTAATGCCAAAAACATAGATATTTCATCTTAATTGTGTAGTGGATCATATCCATATACACTATGCTTTAATGAGTTCAAAATATCTAGTTTTTGTATTTAAAGGAGTTTTGGAAAAACAAGATTTTGGAAAATACAAGTTTTTATTTGAGCCAATATTTTCCTACTTACAAAAATAGTCCAATCTTTTATAACATGCCTTCATTTTGTGCAAGCATGTTTGTTTATCAAAGTATACTGGTAAAACTATTTTTGTAGATTTTCTAAGTATTTAGGGGATTTTATTTCAATCAAAAAGACCAAGTTTTAATCCTAGATTTTCTGTTTCAGGCTTCAGCCAAGTCGACTAGTCGACCTACCAAGTCGACTAGGGCTAAAGTCGGTCGACCGGCTCGGTCGACCGACGTGCACAGACGTGCACGCCTTGACCTGGCAGATGGCCGGTCGACCGACCCAGTCGACCGGAACTGAGAGCAGTGCTCCCTGTTCTTTTCGGTTGACCGGGCGGTCGACCGGAGGCTCCAACGGTCGGATTCTTGACCGTTGGCGGTTGACCGGACGGTCGACTGATAGGTCTGACAGACCCCAACGGCTAGTTTTTCTTTGCCTATAAATTTGGGGGTTAGGTCATTGTTTTTCTCTAAGATTTTAGGAGAGCTTTAGCCAATTTTTCTTATCCTTTTAAAAGAGTTTTCTCCACATATTTGAGAGCAAATACTTCCAATCTAAAGGGAAGATATTATCAAGAGTGTTAAAGTGAATTTCTTGAGTTTTCCTCCACCACTCTCATCCTTGTTTTTCTCACACCACACTTGAGCTATTCATTGATTATTCATCCTATAGGTGTGTTGTAGTGAGATTGTTTTTAGGTGATCAAAGTGTTGTGATCACCAAAGATCTTTTCTTTGTACTTTGAGGAGGCGGGCAAGTGTGCTCGCGGTGGTTTAGAGTTCGATTGTGAACTCTTGGTTTGAGGTGCGGCCTCGGCAAGCTTGTGGGGCTTTCGTGTGTACGGGACTAGGGAGTCCGAGGGATTGTAGGTGTTGCGGCATCAAGGAGAGATCCATTGGGATCGTGCATAGTGGAAATCCTTCGTGTGTCGAAGGCGGGGATGTAGAGCAAGTGTGCTCGAACCTCGAAATAAATCCCTTGTGTTTGTGATTGCTCACTCTCTCTCTCTCTCTCTCTCCCTCTCTCTCTCTCTCTTTGTCTCTTGTTTATATCTTGCATGCTATTACTTGTCTTATCTTTACATGCTTGATATATTGTGTGCTTATTGATATACTTGCTTGGGATTGTTTGCTAACACTTGTATTCAACCAAGAGAGCCAACGCGGCACCTCAACCCTTATCTAGGGGAATCTAGAGGAGTTTGTCCAGAGCCCTTCACGGGAAATTCGGCAACACTCTTGTGTTATACGTGGTGTTTAGTGTAAGAGTTTAGTTTAGGTCATAATTATTTTTAATTCCGCATTATTTGTCATTTAGTGACCATTAGGTTAGCCATCACCTATTCACCCCCCCTCTAGGTGAACTTACAATTGGTATCAGAGCCAAGTGCTCTTGATTTGGGTCTTACAACCTAGAGTTAAAGATCCTCATTTTAGGCTAATCACTATATTTTTGTAGACACACCATGGATTTCATGTCACCACTCATTTTTGACATTCTTAACATCCACATTTGGAAGGTTAAGATGTCCTTGTACCTCAAGGCCTTCGGTTTTCATGTTTATCCTGCCACTACTAATAATGCATATTGTTTAGATGGTAAGAATTTTGAGGCTAATGCAAAAGCCCTTCATTCTTTAAAGTCAACCCTAAATGATGATTATTTATCTAGAGTTTCTAATGTTGATTCGGCTTTTGTAGCTTGGAACATCATCACCTCCCTTGGCGAAAAGGATCTATATTATGCCGGGAGCGATTCGGACGTTGGAAGCGACACCTCCAACAAGTGCTATATGGTCCAAGGGGATAACCCCCTTAAGGTAACTACCGAATCCGAGGATGAGGATGTTAACATGTCATATGAAGAGCTTTCTACATTTTGTCAATTATTGCTTGAAAAATATGACATGATTAAGAAAGATAATAAAAATTTGAAAAAGAAATTTGATTGCATGCATATAGAACAAGATTCATTTAAATTAAAGATTGCATGCTTAGAAAAGGAAAATAAAGATTTGAAAAATGAGAATTTTTCCCTCATGTCTAAATTGAATGATCTTTGTGAAGGAAACACATTGTGAAGGAAACACAAGTTTGAAAAATAAAATTGATTTGGTGAAAAAACAAAAGGAAATTGTTTTTCAAGAAAATAATTCTTTAAAAAGAAAGATTTGTGAAAAAGAAAAAGAATTTGTTTCGAAAAAGAAAAAGAAAAATGATTTTATATCTTATCATGCTTTACATGCCACCACTAATGAGATTAATGACTTGAAAAATAAAGTGGATTGTTTGAGTTCAACTTTGAACTCTTGTGCATTTAACCATACTAGATTGGAGTCCTTGTTTTCAAAGAAACAAACTCCACACATTCATGCACAACATCATCATGCATATGCTTATGTTGCACACCATGATCATTCACACACACATAAGCATACTAAGGTGTACACATGTATACATTGTGGCCGCAAAGGCCATTTAGCAAAATTTTATTATGATAGGTTAAATCATTTTAATTTTGCTAATAAAAATTTTTGGGTTCCTTACAAGACTAACCCCAAAGGACCCAAGAAAATATGGGTACCAAAACTCCCACCTTGTGTATTTGATGTAGGTGAGGGCTCTCACACGACGTGAGAGGATTGGTGCCTTGGTAGTGGATGCACATGAACTTGATGGACACACATTGGATGCATCACTATCAAGGGAGATTTTGGTGGGATGACCACCATATTAGGAGCTTTGGAGTTGGTAACAATCTCTAAACTCCTATTTCATTTATGTTCATGCTTGCTCATTCATAATATTCATAGCATGTTCATGTTTTATGATTTAATGTGCTTCATATGGTAAAAACATGCTTAGATGTAGTATATATCAAAACTTGTATTATACATGTACAAATAGTGAGCTACATTTGTTTTATATATGATTGCACTTCATGCTCATTTGTACCCACTATATGCACATGTATAGGCTAGTTTTAATGATTCTCTCATTTATACATGCTTTGTCAATTTTTACGCTTTACATCATGTATATGTATTTTTAATTCAAATCTAATAAATATACATGTTTACCCGTGAGTCTCTTACCTTCATGCAAATACATTTGATAGACTCTTTTATGTTTGGGATATGTATGTGTATTGTTAGTTTTGGATAAATCATACATATACCATGAAGATTAGTGTTTTAATGAAAAATGATTTTTCATTATTAAAATGTGACTTATGATCTTCTTGAGCTTAAATGACTATTTTCATAAAATGCTATTTACATGATCTTTTAACACTCACATCTTCATTTATTATTTCATGACTTAGTTTCATGATCATTTTGAGCTTTATAGACCATGGTAATTAAATCTTTATGTAATTAGTTATGTTTTATGAAAAACATATGATTTGATGTATTTGACGGATTTTTAACTAGTTATTTATTCTTCAATTAGTTATACACATGATCCTATTTTTAATCCATTGGATAAACTCTTTTGTATTCTCAAGATTTGATGCTTCATGAATTGAATATTAGTTTAAATGTTAGTTTTTGTCAACACTAGGATTTATACTTGTACATATTATGGGTCACAAATAAATCTATATATGGTTGGGTTTGATTGCTTATTTGTGCCTATTTGGTGTGCTAGTATAGCCTAGTTTTGATAATCTTACATTTTTAAACTTGTATTCCCTTTTTAGATTTGTGTTATGATCATGTGCTTTCATTTCATGTATATATTTATTTTGCCAAACTTTAAGATATACATATATACCTCTTGAGTCATTTGCCTTTCATGCAAATCTATATATATGGACTCAATTGTGTTTAGGGATATGTATATATACTTCTTGTATTGTCAAAACATACATATACCTTGAAATATAATTTTTTTAAATAAAATTTTTTGGTGATTTTCATGTTTTCAAAATTTATGATAACTTTCACATTTTCTTATTTAAAGGAATATTGAGCTTCATTGCCATTTTCATGTGATTTACACATATTTCATGAAAAATAATTTTATTTTATTCCTTGATTGAAGGATTCCGTACTAGTTTTCAAACATTTTCATTTAACTAGTTCGAGTTCCTCATGTGGTAGATTATATGATGTATACACTTAAGCCTATTTTTCTATTGGTATCATTGGATATTTTTCAATTGGTATCAATATGACTCTTTTTGTATATACTCATATTTTGTTCTCTTATATATGTATGTATCATTTTCAATATACTCTTTTCATACATATATATATGATTTGTTTTGTGCTTGAGCTAAAGTTGACTTACATATTTAAAGCACAAAGGTTGTTAATGCTAAGCTTAATTCAAATCTTATTTTTTTTTCCAAGCTTATGCATTAGTTTTTAAATTGGTATCAATATGGTTGATCATTACTTTACTATTAATCACTATTGATCATTTTTTTAAAATTCATATCAAAATTCAAAATTTGTTTTATTGAGAGAATTCAAAATTTTGTTTTATAAGATAAAATTCAAAAATTTTGATTTATATGTTTGATTTGACCCCTTTATTGGTTTCTTTGTTTATGACAAAAAGGGGGAGAAAAATTTTGTTTTTACTTTAACCCCTTTGTTGATGATTGACAAAAAGGGGAGAAGTATTTGAGGTTTATATGCATGTTTTCCTTGCTTTATTATTAAAGGGGGAGAAGAATTTATGTTTATGCATATATGTTTTGTTTTGCAAATAGGAGAAAAAGATTTATTTTGTTTTATCTCCATTCATTTGCATACATGCTTATGTGCTTTAATGTCATACCTAGTTATGTTTTGTTATGCATGAGTTAAAGGGGAGCTTCTTTGAAGCTTTACTTTAATCCATGCATATATAACTTCATGAGTTTTGTCATCATCAAAAAGGGGGAGATTGTTGGCCCAAAGGCCCATCACTCTAGTTTTGATGATGATCAACTCATGTAGTTATGTTTACTAATGATCTTGTGTTTAATTAGTGACAGATTTGTTATCAAGATCTTAGTAAGTGTGGAGCTTCAACAAAGGATTTAAAGTCAAGTTTTGGAGCTAGCACCGGTTGATTCACGAGCCTATGCATCAAGACCACATCAAAAGTTGAACTCGTTGGATCGTGTTTGGACCAAGTCAAGAAGATGAGAAGACTTCAAGAGAAGACTTCAAGATCAAGACTTGTGTCTAGGTATAAGATTTTTAATTTTAGATAAAATGAAAAGGATAGAATAGTTGGTGGATTGCTCAAGTATTTATCACACACACACTCTTGATTTAGTTTGTTTGTCAAAAGATTTTCTATTTTAGAAAATACATGTTTGGATTTTGGTTTTCTAGTTTTCATATCTTTTATCCAAAACCATATTTAGAGCTTAATGCCAAAAAATAGATATTTCATCTTAATTGTGTAGTGGATCATATCCATACACACTATGCTTTAATGAGTTCAAAATATCTAGTTTTTGTATTTAAAGGAGTTTTGGAAAAACAAGATTTTAGAAAATACAAGTTTTCATTTGAGCCAATATTTTCCTACTTACAAAAATAGTCCAATCTTTTATAACATGCCTTCATTTTGTGCAAGCATGTTTGTTTATCAAAGTATATTGGTAAAACTATTTTTGTAGATTTTCTAAGTATTTATGGGATTTTATTTCAATCAAAAAGACCAAGTTTTAATCCCAGATTTTCTGTTCCAGGCTTCAGCCAAGTCGACTAGTCGACCTACCAAGTCGACTAGGGCTGAAGTCGGTCGATCGGCTCGGTCGACCGACGTGCACAGACGTGCACGCCTTGACCTGGCAGATGGCCGGTCGATCGACCCAGTCGACCGGAACTGAGAGCAGTGCTCTCTGTTCTTTTCGGTCGACCGGGCGGTCGACCGGAGGCTCCAACGGTCGGATTCTTGACCGTTGGCGGTCGACCGGACGGTCGACCGACAGGTCTGACAGACCCCAACGGCTAGTTTTTCTTTGCCTATAAATTTTGGGGTTTGGTCATTGTTTTTCTCTAAGATTTTAGGAGAGCTTTGGGCCAGTTTTTCTTATCCTTTTAAAAGAGTTTTCTCCACATATTTGAGAGCAAATACTTCCAATCTAAAGGGAAGATATTATCAAGAGTGTTAAAGTGAATTTCTTGAGTTTTCCTCCACCACTCTCATCCTTATTTTTCTCACACCACACTTGAGCTATTCATTGATTATTCATCCTTTAGGTGTGTTATAGTGAGATTGTTTTTAGGTGATCAAAGTGTTGTGATCACCAAAGATCTTTTCTTTGTACTTTGAGGAGGCGGGCAAGTGTGCTCGCGGTGGTTTAGAGTTCGATTGTGAACTCTTGGTTTGAGGTGCGGCCTCGGCAAGCTTGTGGGGCTTGCGTGTGTACGGGACTAGGGAGTCCGAGGGATTGTAGGTGTTGCGGCACCAAGGAGAGATCCATTGGGATCGTGCATAGTGGAAATCCTTCGTGTGTCGAAGGCGGGGATGTAGAGCAAGTGTGCTCGAACCTCGAAACAAATCCCTTGTGTTTGTGATTGCTCACTTTCTCTCTCTTTGTCTCTTGTTTATATCTTGCATGCTATTACTTGTCTTATCTTTACATGCTTGATATATTGTGTGCTTATTGATATACTTTCTTGGGATTGTTTGCTAACACTTGTATTCAACCAAGAGAGCCAACGCGGCACCTCAACCCTTATCTAGGGGAATCTAGAGGAGTTTGTCCAGAGCCCTTCACGGGGAATTCGGCAACACTCTTGTGTTATACGTGGTGTTTAGTGTAAGAGTTTAGTTTTGGTGATAATTGTTTTTAATTCCGCATTATTTGTCATTTAGTGACCATTAGGTTAGCCATCACCTATTCACCCCCCCTCTAGGTGAACTTACAAAATAAACTAAAGCTTGTTTAGAAAGAAAAAGAAGATCTTTCATTGTGTTTTCAAAAGAGCAAAGATGATTTTGAAAATCACAAACGTTTTTGTAAAGGGAACAACCCTAAGTTTTGATAAAAATGAATTTCAATTTTTAAAAATAGAATGCATGATTTAGATTCTACTTTAAAGATTTGTGCTTTCAATGTTAAGAAGTTAGATGCTATGTTTCCAAGAAGTAAAACCCAAGAGAAAATATTTCATATGCTTATACTAAGCATGATCACAATGCACATCACCATCATGCATTTATTTATGGTAAAGTGTACACTTGTACACATTGTGGCCGCAAAGGTCATTTAGCTAAGTTTTGCTATTCAAAATTAAATATGAAGGCTAAAAATATTGGGGTTAAGAAAATACTAACCCCAAGGACCCAAAAAGATATGGGTACCAAAGAACACACCAAATTCATTTGATGTAGGTGTGTCATCCTCCAAGACGTAGGAGGAGATGGTGCCTTGGTGGTGAATACATTAGAGCGTAAGGATACTATTTTGTAAATGCATCGCTATCAAAATGGCTAGGTGGAAAATTTCACGTATTTGGAAAACATTTGGTTATGTTGGTAATATCTAAAAATTTGTACTCTTTTCAAAATTTGACACTATTGCATGTTTAGCCTACAATTCTCTATTTTACTTGAGTGTGTAATGATCATGATTTATATATTTATGTAAGCATATTTGAGCCATACATGTTGATTAACTAGTTTCTGGTGTTTGTTTAACCATACTATAATAGATTATCTCCATGTGGCATAAAAATTGTTTAACAATATGTTTGGTATATGCAAATTGTCTTCATTATATCATTTTGTCACATATTACGTCCTCATATATACATCATGCCCATTGTATACATCTAATGTTGATATGAATATTTTTTGAATTTAAAAGGTATTTTTAGTATTTAATTCATATATTAAACAAATTCAAATAAGAAAAGCAAAGATCACCTCAACTCATTATTTAGAGGAAGTATGAGGAGAAGTTTAGAGCCCTTAAAGGGAATACGGCTTCATTTCTTATTTAATTGGCATAATTTTTGAATTAAATTTATATATATAATTCTTTGAATTTGTGTGTATATATTTAACAAAGTTTTCCATAAAAATATTTTGTCACTTAATATATAGATCATAGACTATCTTTTGTAGTCTATTTTATTATATAGGATTTTGTAAAAACTCTCTTCAAAATTTGTTTTCTATTTATTTTTCCTGTGAAACTATTTTTCTGTCTGGGAGCAGTTTCGGTCAACCAGGCGGTCGACCGAGTAAGCCTGTCATTGACTTGCCCTTCAGGCGATCGATTGGACGGTCGACCACTGAGACTGCACTATTAGTGCTGTCGGGTTAGTGCCGGTCGACCGGACGGTCGATCGACAGTCAGCTGAATATATATATATATATGTGTGTGTGTGTGTGTGTGTGTGTGTGTGTGTGTTGTTGATTGTTTGTAACCTTACTTCTATTCTTTTCTTCCCTCTCCCAAATTCTGTCGACCCCTTCCTCTTCGCCCATCCTTTCTCTATCTCACACTATCAAATCTTTCAAATTTTCACAAAATTTCCTTAAGATTCATCATCTAGCACCCCTCTAACTCATTTTAGGGAAGCGATTTTTAGTTTTTCTCAGGTATAATTTTCCTTCTCTTATTTAATTGTTCCTTTGATTTTTTCAAGAAAATTTCTGTGGATTAGTTCTCACTTATGCTATTGTTTCATATTTTCACACCCTTGTTTATCTAGATCCTTTATTATGGCATCCAAATGTCAAAAAATTCAATAATTCCAAACAACCTGAATCTTCCTCGAGGGCTAAAAATGTTTTTGTCTCTGAGAATGCTATGTTCAAACACTCTATTATCTGTAACAAGCATATCATTTCTGGTCGATGTGTTGTTCTAGCAGATTTTGATCACTTGAATCTTACTCTCATTCTCAAAATTATTTAGTGAAAGTACACCTAGAGGGGAGGTGAATAGGTGTAAGGCTAATCTAATGACAAATGATGTGGAATTAAAAACAAATTGCAACACACTTAGTGTAACCAACGAGTGTAACCGAATTCCCGGTGAAGGGCTCTAGACTATGTCCTCTAAATTCCTCTAAATAAGAGTTGAGGTGCTATGTAAAGCTCTCTTAGTTTAACACAAGTATGGCACACAATCAAACCCAAACATATATATGATATGAAAAATATGATGCAATGCACAATGAGAGAGAGAGAGAGAGTTTAAGAGATAGTAAATCAATCACAAACAACAAGATATGTTTCGAGGTTCGAGTCACTGCTCTACGTCCCCGCCTTCACACAGAAGTATTTTCACTATATCGTCCACACAGGACTTCCCACAAAGGGAACCTCCACTGAGGATTTAAGTAATACAAACTTGGAGTACACAACTCCTCTCTCAACCAACAACAACCTCTACACTTAGAGGCAAGGCACTTAGCCACACAAGATCAACCTCATAATAGAGGGATAGAGCGCTAAGCTAAACAACAACAATCACCTCACACTTAGAAGGATGGGCACTTAGCCAAACAACAATCAACCTCTCAATAGAGGGATAAGGCTCAAAGCCAAACACCAACCACAATCACCTCTACACTTAGAGGGATACCAATAAAATGAAACTCCTCCACAATCACCTCTCACTAGAGGGATACCAACAACCAAACACAACCTCCACAATCACCTCTCACTAGAAGGATACCAACACAACCTCCACACTCACCTCTACACAAGAGAGAACTCAAATAAAAGAAGGTTTACAACTCTTGGTGGTCTCACTAAACCACAAATCAATTTTCCTCACAAAACAAGATCCTAATAGATATGATAGATATGATAGCTCAAGTATGAGTTGGAAATCAAAATCCCAAAATACTTAAGAAACTTCTAGGATTAAATAGAAATGAAGAACAAAACAATTCCCTAAGACTTCTCTTTTTCTTTGAATTTTCCAACCCTTTTTAAAACAAATAAAGATGAAATCTTTAAGCCCAAACTCTTTAAAAACTTTACTGTAAAACACTTGTAAAGACTGAAAATTTTCTCTTCTAAAATCTTAGCTCAAATAGCTTAAGAGGATGGGTATTTATAACCCACCAAAAATCTGTCCGTTGGCAGTCTGGCAAATGGCAAAATTGCCCCACCGGTTGACTGCCCGGTCGACCGGCCAATGGTCATTTTTATGACCATTAAGCCGCCGGTCAACCACCTGGTCGACCGGAGCCTGAAAATAGAGAGCTGAGGCTCTCTGTCGGTCGACCGCCTGGTCGACCGGGACTGGATACTAGAGCAACAGCTCTCTGCCGGTCGACCGCCCGGTCAACGGGGGCCATTTCCAGAGAGCAGAGCTCTCTAGACGGTCGACCGACTCGGTCGATCGGCCCACCAGCTCATTGGCTTGTGCACGTCGGTCGACCGGACCGGTCAACCAGCAGAAGGCCAGGTCCAGTAAATAGGGATTTAAAACTTGGTAATTTATCTTGAATTAAATCCTATAAAATCACATAAATTCCACAAAAATAAGTTCTTATTAGATCTTTGAAATACAAATATGTGTGACTTAAATTCAGCACATATTACAAACTATTTGAACCATTTTTGTGATATTGAAATTAGGCTTTAAACCAAAATCGGTATTTTCCAAAAACCAAACTTTGAAATGGAAATCCGATTTTTTCAAAAACACATGTAAATACAAAAACATGATATTAAAATAACTTTGAAGCATATTGTATATGGATAGAATCCAAGATACATAAAAGATATTATATCTATGTTTTTGACATGAAATCCAAAATCCGGTTAAACCGAAAATCAAAACCAATAAACTTGAAACTTGTGTGTGTATATGAACTTGAGCATATCAACACTATCTAATCTTTACACAAGATCTAAACAACTAAACTAAACATAAACCGAAGTCTTCTTGTCTCCAAGCTGACTCAATCCAAACACGATCCATCGAGCTTGACTCCAACCGAGTACTAGATGCGATCTTGACACTCGAGCTCTTGAATCAACATGTGAAAGCTCTAAAACTCTTTTATTGAAGCTAATTACCTACTAATATCTTGATCAAATATCTGAAACTAAATATCATAAGATTATTAGTAAACTATAACTACATGATTTAATCATCATCAAAACTAGAGTGATGGGCCTCTGGGCCAACAATCTCCCCTTTTGATAATGACAAAACTCATGGAGTTATATATGCATGGATTAAAGTTAAGCTTCATAGAAGCTCCCCCTTAACTCATGCATAACAATAAATAATAAAGATATTCAATGTATGCATAAAACAATTAGCACATATTAACATATATGCTTTGATATCAATTGAAAACAAAACACATATCTCTGATATCAATTGAAAAAAAATAAACTTGCATATAGATGACATAAACATGTATATGTAAGATCTTTTAAGGAAATTCATAAACATGGGAAATCATGCATAAACATGCACATAGAAAAGCAACTTTCTCTCCCCCTTTTTGTCAAGCATCAACAAAGGGCATAAACAAAACTCAAAAACAAATGTTCTTCCTTTTGGTCAAATCAAACAAGAAGGATGTATATGATGTTGGCTCAAAGGCCCATCACTCTATTTTTGATGATGATTAACTCATGTAGTTATAGTACTAATGATCTTGTGTTTAATTAGTCTCAGATTTGTGATCAAGATCTTAGTAGGTGTTTAGCTTCAACAAAGGATTTAAAGTCAAGTTTTAGAGCTAACACGGTTTGATTCAAGAGCCTATGCATCAAGACCACATCAAGTACTCAAGAGGAGTCTAGCTCTTTGGATCAAGTTTGGACCAAGTCAAGAAGGAGAAGAAGACTTCAAGTGAAGACTTCAAGAGGAGACTTGTGTCTAGGTTTGTTTTGTTAAGATTTTATTTTAGATAAAATGTAAAGGATAGAATAGTTGGTGGATTGCTCAAGTATACCATATACACTCACACACAAGATTTAGATGTGTTTTTACAAAAGAGTTTTTATTTTAGAAAAATACAAAAGAGTTTTCATTTTGTAAAAATACCGTTTTGGTTTTTGGAGTTTAATATATACATGTGTTTTAACTAAAACATATTTTAGTGCTTATTGTCAAAAACATAGATATTTCATCATGTATGTATAGTGGATCATATCCATACACTCTATGCTTTAAAAGTGTTTAAAATATCTTATTTTTGTATTTGGAGAAGTTTTGGAAAAATCTATTTGGAAAAATACAGATTTTGTTTTAAACCAAAATTTCTAAGTTACAAAAATAGTTTAAAATGTTTGTAACATATCTTGATTTTATTCAAACATGTTTGTATATCAAAGTATAATACTGAAACTATTTTTGTAGATTTTTAGAGATTTTATGGGATTTTATTTAAGTCAAAAAGCCAAGTTTTCTATACCCATAATCCCTGTTTCTGGCTTCTGTCGGTCGACCGGGCCGGTCAACCGAGCTAGGAGTCGGTCGACCGACGTGTACAAACGTGCACGCCGGTCTGCCTGGAGGGCCGGTCGAATGTCCAGAGAGCTCTGCTCTCTAGAAAGCCCCGGTCGACCGGGTCGGTCGACCGGCTGAGAGTTCTGCTCTCTGTCCAGGCCACGGTCGACCGGGCCGGTCAACCAAGGCTCCAACGGTTAGATTTTGACCGTTGGCGGTCGACCGGGATGGTCGACCGACAGCCGTCCAGGCTGATGATTAAACCCAACGGCTAGTTTTTGATGGCCTATTTAAAGGGGCTATCATGGGCTGTTTTCAACAAGATTTTAAGTGGGTTTTTGCACCAGTTTTTCCTACTCTATTAAGAAGTTTTCTTCACTAGTTTGAGAGCAAATATTTTCAATTCAAAAGGAAGTTTATCAAGAGTGTTTTCAAAAGTGACTCTTGAGTTTTTCACCACAACTTCCATCCTTATTTTTCTCACAAACACTTGAGCTATCCATTGATATATCTATCTTATAGGAGTGTTATTGTGAGAGTGATTTTAGGTGATCAAAGTGTTGTGATCACCAAAGTTTTCATTCTTGTTTTGAGGAGGCGGACTTGCGGGTTCGCGGTGTTTCGAGTTCTAGTGAGAGCTCTTTGTAGAGGTGCGGCCTCGGAGAGCTAGTGGGCTTGCAGTGTGTAGTTCTTGCGGGAACGAGTGAAGGGACTAGAGAGTCCAAGAGTTCTAGTGGGAACTCTTTGTAGGTGTTACGGACCGAGTGATCCGGTGGGATCGATTTTAGTGAAAATCCTTCATAGTGTTGAAGGCGGGGACATAGAGCAAGTGTACTCGAACCTCGAAATAATTCTCCCGTGTTTACGATTGCTCTCTCTATCTCTTACTTGTTTATATCTTGCATGCTTATATTGCTTTCATCTTTATATGTTTGATATATATTTGTGCTCATATTGTCATATGCTTGGGGTTTGTTTGCTAACACTTGTATTCAACCAAGAGAGCCAACGCGGCATCTCAACTCTTATTTAGAGGAATCTTGAGGAGTTAGTCCAGAGCCCTTCACGGGAAATCCGGCTACACTCTTGTGTTATACTCGGTGTTTAGCTTAAGAAGTTTTAGTTTGCATAAATAATTTTAATTCCTCATTAATTGACCATTAGATTAGCTAGTCACCTATTCACCCCCCTCTAGGTGATTACAATTGGTATCAGAGCCAAGTGCTCTTGATTTGGGTCTAACCACCTTGAGTTAAAGATCCACATTTTATAGCTAATCACAATATTTGTTTACACACACATGGATTTCATGTCACCTCCCACCTTTGACATTCTTAACATCCAAACTTGGAAGGTTAAGATGTCCATGTACCTCAAAGGCCTAGGCATTCATATTTATCTTGCTACTACTAAAAATTCATATGTTAATAATAGCAAGTATATTGAGGCTAACTCAAAAGCCATTCATGCTTTGAAGAGTATCCTAAACAATGATTATTTATGTAGGGTTGCTAATCTTGATTCGGCTTTTGTAGTTTGGAACACCATCAACTCCCTTGGCGAACAAGAACAATATTATGCGGGGAGCGACTCGGATGTTGGAAGTGAAGCTTCCAATATATGCTACATGGTCCAAGGGGAAACCCCTTGAGGTAACTACCGAATCCGATCTAGAAGAGGATGTTGATATATCCTATAATGAACTAGCTTCATTTTGTCAACAACTTCTAGAAAAATATGACATGCTTAAAAAGGATAACAAGAAAATGAAAAATAAATTTGATTGCATGTTAAAAGAAAAAGATTCTTTTCAAACTAAATTTGAAAATGTTTCAAAAGAAAATGAAAGTTTGAAAAATGAAATATTTCCTTGCTTTCTATATTGAATGATTTGTGTGAAGGAAATAATGCTTTGAAAAATAAAATTGTTTTGGTGGAAAAATAAAAAGAAATTGCTTTGCAAGAAAACAACTCTTTAAAAGGAAAAATTGTTGAAAAAGAAAAGTTAATGTTTCTAAAAAGAAAATATTGTTGATCATGCTTTTCATGCCACAACCATTGATAAAAATGAAGTTAAATTTTTGAAAAATAAAATAGATTGTTTCAGCTCAACTTTGAGCAAATGTGCATTTAACCATTCTAGATTGGAATCCTTGTTTCAAAAGAAACAAGCTCCACATATTCATGCACCTCACCCCAACATGCATATGCACATTTTGCACATCATGATCACACTCACACACATGTGCATAGTAGAGTGTACAAATGTACACATTGCGGCCGCAAAGGCCATTTAGCAAAGTTTTGTTATGATAAGATAAACTCTTTAAATTTTGCTAATAAGAATGTTTGGGTTCCTTACAATGCTAACCCCCGAGGACCCAAAAGAAAATGGGTACCAAAATCCCCACCTTTTGTATTTGATGTAGGTGCGGGCTCTCACAAAACGTGAGAGAGTTGGTACCTTGATGGTGGATGCACATGGACTTGATGGACACACATTTGATGCACCGCTGTCAAGGAGGTTTTATGGGATAACCACCATGTTTTGGAGACTTAGAGTATAGTTCTTTGGTTTTGGTAACTATTTTTAAACTCCTATTTATTTTACATGCTTTTATAATTGATGATTTTTAGCACGTGTTAGTGTTTGTTAAAATATTCATGTTTTGTATATGTGCTTCATGTGGTAAAGACTTGTTTAGATGTAATTTTTGTCAAAACTCGTGTATATACATGTACAAGTAGTGAGCAACAATTTGATTCATATACGTTTGCACTTCATTGTTCATTTGTACTCACTACATGCACATGTATAGCCTAGTTTTGATGATTTCCTCATTTAGACTTCTTTTACCTATTTACATGTTTTACTTCATGTATATGCTATTTTTGTTCAAAACTAATAAATATACATGTATACCCCTTGAGTCTCTTGCCATCATGCAAATCATACCATAGACTCTTTTATGTTTGGAATATGTATGCATATTGTTAGCTTTGGATAAATCATACATATACCTTGAAGTTTGTTTTCAAATGAAAAATAAATCTTTATGATTTTCATGATTTTTATTGATAAAATGAGATCATGTTTTTCACATGATTGATGTTTTTGAGCCTTATTGCTTAAGTTCATGAAAATGCTACTCAAATGATTATGGTACACGCACATTTCATTTGTTTACTCATGACATTGTTTTCATGAGATATTTTGAGCTTTATAGATTTCGAGTGTCAATTCTTGTGTTTTTAGCATGCTTCATGGATTCATATGATTTGATTTCATGTTTGAAGGATCTTTAACTAGTTTTTTAAAATTACTTTTAACTAGTTATTAATTCTTCATTTGGTAGTATTTTCACAATAAAAATATTTTCAAACTCTTATTTTTGAAAACCCCTTCCAACCCCGTTATGGGCGGACGGATGGGCGAGCATGCCTTGTAAGCCTTATTGAAAATCTTTTATCTTGTGCATGAAAAAGGGTGGTTTATTATGAGTTATATATTTGTTTCACATCATATTTTCAATTGGTATCTCAATTGATATTTTTTTGTATATACTCATATTTTGTTTTCTATATATGTATGCCTTCTCATTTCAAATAATATCAATTTCTATTAGTATTCTCTTTTCATACATATATATGATTTGTTTGTGCTTGAGTTGCAAGATATTTGCATATTTAAAGCACAAAGTATGTTTATGCTAAGCTTGAATTAAATCTTTATTTCAATTGATTTCTCAATTGGTACTTTTTATAAGCCTATGCATTATTTCAATTAATATCCATATATTTCAATTGGTATCAATATGTTTCAATTTCCAATTGAGTTTAAATTTAAATTGGTATCAAAATATTTTCTTTCATTGGTATCAAAATGTAAAAATGTTTCGATTTCAATTTTTCGATTTCAATTGGTATCACAAATTCCCTATTTCATATGGTATAAAATTCTTGTGATATATCAAATTGATTTGTTGAAGAATTCAAAATTTGTATTGTTTATTTACAATTAGAATCTTAAAATTTTTGTTTATTTACAAAGATATCTCAAAATGTGTTATATTACCTTGAGCAAATATAAAAATTTAATTTAAAAATGTTTACATATGTATTGTCTATATGCAAGGGGAGCTTAACATCTCTTCTACATATAGATTCATGTTGAGTGTATCTTATATTGAGGAGCTTGACAACTCTTCGTTATGCGATACACGTGTGTAGGGGAGCTTCACATCTCCTCTTATGCATTGCATAATATGCGTTATGTTAATTAGGGCTTGTCATCCCTTCTTCATGTAATGCATATATGTAGGGAAGTTAACTTAGCGTCTTCCTCTTCATGAATGTATATCGCATATATCTCTTTATTGGTTGATTTAATTTCACCCCTTTGTTTATTTTTGTTTTTGACAAAAAGGGGGAGAACATTGTTTTGTGTTTACTTTAACCCCTTTGTTGATGATTGACAAAAAGGGGGAGAAGTATTTTAGTATATATGCATGTTTGAGTTTTTACATATATTGAATTTTTGCATGTTTATGCATTGTGTTTATGCATCTTTTGTTTTATAAAATGGAAGAATGTTTTTGAAAGTTTAAACAAAAAGTGGGAGAAAAGTTTTTAAGAAAAAGGATTTATGTTTCTCACCTAGTTGATGCATACACTTGTTCAGTTTCATGTGCTTCATTGAATATCTTATTTGTTTATTGTTAAGCATGAGTTAAGGGGGAGATTTTTTGAAGCTTTACTTTAATCCATGCATATATACCTCCATGAGTTTTGTCATCATCAAAAAGGGGGGAGATTGTTGGCCCAAAGGCCCATCACTCTAGTTTTGATGATGATTAACTCATGTAGTTATAGTACTAATGATCTTGTATTTAATTAGTCTCAGATTTGTGATCAAGATCTTAGTAGGTGTTTAGCTTCAACAAAGGATTTATAGTCAAGTTTTGGAGCTAACACGGTTTGATTCAAGAGCCTATGCATCAAGACCACATCAAGTACTCAAGAGGAGTCTAGCTCTTTGGATCAAGTTTGGACCAACTCAAGAAGGAGAAGATGACTTCAAGTGAAGACTTCAAGAGGAGACTTGTGTCTAGATTTGTTTTGTTAAGATTTTATTTTAGATAAAATGTAAAGGATAGAATAGTTGGTAGATTGCTCAAGTATACCATATACACTCACACACAAGATTTAGATGTGTTTTTATAAAAGAGTTTTTATTTTGAAAAGATACAAAAGAGTTTTCATTTTGGAAAAATACCATTTTGATTTTTGGAGTTTAATATATACATGTGTTTTAACCAAAACATATTTTAGTGCTTATTATCAAAAACATAGATATTTCATCATGTATGTGTAGTGGATCCTATCCATACACTCTATACTTTAAAAGTGTTTAAAATATCTTATTTTTGTATTTGGAGAAGTTTTGGAAAAATCTATTTGAAAAAATACAGATTTTGTTTTAAGCCAAAATTTCTAAGTTACAAAAACAATTCAAAATGTTTGTAACATGTCTTGACTTTACTCAAACATGTTTGTATACCAAAGTATAATACTGAAACTATTTTTTTAAATTTTTATAGATTTTATGTGATTTTATTTAAGTCAAAAAGCCAAGTTTTCTATACCCATAATCCCTGTTTCTGGCTTCTGCCGGTCGACTTGCACACAAAAATTGTCGCGGGTTCGCGGCACATGCCGCGGTTGCGCGGTAGTTCTTCGGAATCTGGGTCCCTGCTTTCAAGAGCAGGGAAAGGCAAAGCTAGCTTATGTTCTGCAATGTTTAGCACCTGTAAAGCTTGTCCTGCACACCAAAACAGAGAAGACAATGTTAACAAAAACGTGAAAACAAAACCATTCCCTTCCCGGCAACGGCGCCAAAAATTTAATCGATGGGGAACTAGCACTCAAAATGTGTATTTATGAAATCAAATGAAAAGCTCGAATGTGCTTAGTATACCCTCGATACTTCCGTTATAGCATTGGCTCAACGGGTCGTATCCACAGGGAAGGGAGGCGATAGAAGCATTAACAGTCTCTAGTCACGTCAGATGTTAACAATTCTTCTATGTTGAAAGAATGAAAAAGAAAAGAAAATGAAAACAAGCATGTGGTAGGTGAGGAGAGCGATGTAAAAACCAAAAGAGAAGTGAAGAAGATGGAACAAGGTAAACTAAGAAGGCGATGAAAACACCGATAGAAAAATGAGAAAAGAATTTGGAAAACGATTTCTAAAACAAAGGTAAAAGAAAACTCATGGCTACTAACTACTAAGTACTCCACTAACCATACTAACCTCTTCGAGATAGTTGCCTCACATTTGGATCCTCGGCCATCACAATCCTTATCTTCAAGAAACAATACAAAGCATGGCTCATGGATGGTTCTTTACAATCAAAATATTGCAACAAGAACAAGCTATCACAAGCATCACTCATTACACTACAAGCATGAAATAAAAGAGCATGAAAATAAAAGAGAGTTAGCTTGGTTAGCAAGTTAGATTGTTAGAACCCATCATCTTTGGCCATCAATGGCTCTTGCAAGAACAAGGCCTTGTAGAGGCAACCCGATTCATGTGGATTATCAAGTAAGTGGTTAGATGGTTAGTGGTTAGTAGTTGATTGCCATGAGAAGAAAAAGTTAGCAAGAAATCATGTTAGAAGGTGAAGGAGATTACAATGGAGGAGAAAGGAGGCACCTTTACATAGAGTGTCACTCTCTATTACATCAATCCCTCTCAATCTCTCTCTCTATGAATCACTCAGCCCTACTACAATGATATAAAAACAAAGAAAAGAAAATACAAGAAATGAAGAACACTCACCTACACTACTCCTAAAATCTGCACCTACTCCTAAAAACGAAGACTGCCCTCGGTTTGGCTCTCTGCAGGGCTATTTATAGGGCTCAGAAGGATCCAGAAGAGGAGACGGGGCCACGCATCGAAAATCGACGCGTGGCTCCCTAGGATTGTCGCGTTTTGCCGTGGGAATGCGGCAATCCTAGGGAATCGTGTCTCTGGATTTCGTCCACGCGTTCGTTTGGCTTCTAGCTGCTTCCAGGTATATTTTATTTCTGGTACTTTCACCCGAATATTCATCTGATAGCTCAGGAGTCTAGGTACAATGCATGTTCTAGAAAATCCTTTGCTTGGCCTCCAAGTAATTGCGGGATTAATTAGCATAAATTGAGCTGAATTAGCCTCTTTTTCCATCTTTGCCCTTGGACTTTGGATTTACCTGCAATTAAGACCAAAACACGATTTAGACGACTATTTATTCATTAAAACTGTGAGAAATGCGATATAATAATGCAGAATTTGTAGACTAATCACACCCCCACACTTATTCTTTTGCGCGTCCCGAGCAAAACAAGAAAAGAAAACTATACTACAAGGATTATTACACCACTTTCGCAGGTGACGCGATTGCACTGAGCGTGTGCAACAAGCCGTTAAACCTCTAGGTTACCCTAGAGGAGGAGTGTTGTCTCCTGAGGGTTTTCAACGGATTGCACCCACAAAATCCATAAAGAAAGAAGACAAATGTTAGTGTTTTGAAAATTCATTTTGAAAGAGAGACATTTTTTCGAACTATTTTTGCAAAAATATAAGTGATCTAAGGTCATAAGTCCACCTATGAAAAAGGCTTTTGAAGTGGATGGCTCTGTACTAGAAAATGGTTTGTCAGAAGTTGGTTGCATTGGGACAGGAGGTGTTGGTTTTGGTACTGGATGAGATAATTGACTAGAAACCTTATTATCAACTTGTTTTACAGATCTCAGGGTATGAATAGCATGACATTGACTGGGTCCTAAATCTTCCACTTCATTCAAAGGGAAGTGATGTTTGGGATTTGGCACTGGCTGGCTTGGAAGCATACCTTTTTGTCTCTCATTAGCCAATTGCCCTAATTGGACCTGAATTCTATCCATATCCTGTTGATGATGGTTCATCATTGAAGCTTGGGTCTTAGTTAAGGATTCTATCATTTTCATCAACTCTGATATTTTATCATCTGAATTGTTCTGGGGTGGATGTTGATGATGTGGAGATTGGGATTGGTAGTGTTGGAGGTTTGGATAAGATTGTGATTTTTGCGGACCTTAAGATGGATTAAAATTTGGTGCATTACGATTGAAACTCGATGGGTGAGACTGAGCATTATATGGATGTGGAAGTGGTGGTCTATGATGCTCAGGACCAGACTGACTCCATGAAAGATTTGGATGGTTCTGCCATCCTGAATTGTAAGTGTTGGAGTATGGGGGTCTGGTAAATGCTACATTCATGTTCTCCTGATAAGATTGGGGCTGATACAAAGGACACTCCTCAAAGACATGGTTAAGGTCATGACAGTAGGTGCAACCCGGTTTAATCACAGGCAATGGGTTGACCTGATTTATAACAGAATTTCCCCTAGACTCAAGCAGTTCTATCCTCTTCATCAATTGTGTGATCTTGGCTTCTGCGGCTATAGAGGATTCTATGAAGTGTGTACTAGTTCTGAAAGTGGTGGGAGTGGGTTTATCAGGGCATGACTCCCACTGAATGGTTTTCTCAGCTAGGGTTTCAAAGAGATCCCACCCCTGATGTTCATCTTTCTTCAAAAATTCCCCTTGGCACATGGATTCAATGAGGGTTTTCGTTTGGTAATCTAGACCGTCATAGATAATCTGGCATAAACGCCATTTTTCTATGCTGTGATGAGGACACAGGGCTAGAAGGTCTTTGAAACGCTCAAGATACTTCCAGAAAGGTTCATTTGGTTCCTGCTTGAATTGCATGATATTCTTTCGCATGAGGGCTGTTTTGTGGATAGGATAGAATTTCTTAAGAAAGACTTTAACAAAATCATCCCAGAAGATATGGAACTGATGGGAAGATTGTAAAGCCATTTCTTAGCTAAATCCTTCAGTGCAAACGGTATAAACCTTAACCTAACAGCATCCTCGGTCAGTTGGGAAATTCTCATCATTTGGCATACCTCTTCAAACTCACGAATAAAGAGGTACGCGTCCTCAGACTCAAGACCATGGAATCGGGGAAGTGTATTAATGAATTGCGGTTTCAGCTCGAAGTGATTTCCATTAGATTCGAGGAGAAGAATGCAAGATGGAAGGGAGGTGCGAATCGGATAAAATCGATCTTGAAGTGAGACGTTGTTTTCCATAATGTCAAGTGGTTGTGTAAGTGCAAGTGTAGAAAGTCTAACAAGTCTTGCAGAATTTGGATCACGAAACCACACTCGCATATACAATTACAAACAACGTGCACCGATCACACCAGCGAAAAAGAAAAAATGAAAATAACAAACAATAAAAGAAAAATCAATCCAAGCTTCTAGGATTCCTGGACCTAGACGACTCCTAACTGATTAGATCGTCCACAGGAGGTTTAGTGTAGACTTTGACTATAAGCTAATCAGCCAGGGAAGGGCAAGGTTGGTGGGAGGTTTTCCGTCAGAGACGTTCCTTAATTGAGTAACCAGCAACCTTCGGGCTTTCGGCCCTCAATCCCTTTCCTAGATACTGATTTTACAAAAGTCAATTTCTAACACTTTTCCCCCTTAGGATAATCTCCTAAGTGAGTCCGGATGTCCCTAGAGCCAACGTCTAGCAAATTTTTATTTAGAAGCTTAGGATTGTGAGTGCTGGGAAAATGATTTTCGGGCTAAGGAAGGGGTGATAAAATCCCCACCTTATCTTATTTATGGGTTATGCCCTTAGAATTGATTTGTGCAAGTGTACGATGTAAACAAACAAGGTTCACTCAAAGCGTAATTAAATCAAACAAAGAGTGAGTCCTAATCAATATGCAATGCGTACGTACCTTGTCTCCAACACTCTTCAACAGTAAAAGTAAATGAATTGAAAGACACGTGCCTAGAGATGCAAATGTCTAAACAATTTTTAACTTTGCAACAAATTTTTTTACTGTTGATTATTAGCAGATATAAGGTGAAGCATACAAGATTTTATGTATTGCAGCAGCTGTATTTTGCAGAGAAGCAAGCCCTGCAGAAAAGTGGTCAGTAGTCAACTCCTCCTTGCCGCAATTCAGCGGAAAAAACCCAGAATTTGCAGCAATTCATAGGGATCCTGGTCTCTGCTTTAGAGAGCAGAGGCCCAGGTCCACTTATATGTTTCTGCAATGCAAATTTTCCTGTTTCTTCAACCTGTAACCTGTAACAGAGAAGAAGATTCGTTTAGTTCTTCACTTGAAATCAAAAACCGTTGCTCTCCCCGGCAACGGCGCCAAAAATATGATTAGGAAAGAGATGTGTGAAGTTCTTGCACAAATATTTAACAAAGAAAGAAGGTTTAGAATCAACCTCAAGTGCTTGATCATTCCACAAATGTATGTCAAATGGTTAATATACCCTTTACTATCTCCGTTATAGCATGGGCTATACCGAGTCGATTCTCAGGGAGAGCTTGCGATGGAAGCGTTACGGTTCGTAGTGAAGAAAGAAAACGAAGATTCTTCTTTGTCTTAAAAGAATAAAAACAAATTGGAAAAAGAAATGAAAGAATCGGGTGATATGTTCATGATGGAAAATGAAAAGAAATCAAAACAAGATTGGCTTTTGGATTAACTCTAAAAGAAAGAAAACTTTGAAAAGACTCTTAGAATGAGTGTTGGAACCTAACAAGTTCAAGATGTTGAAGCCTCTCAACTTGCAAGATTTTGATGATGGACAAACACTTCTACCTCATGATGATTGCTCTACCTCAGATGAAGATTATTGAAGATTTTGGGTGATTTTGGAAAGTTGTTGTGTAACTTAGAAAAATATGTAAAGCCTTGATAACTTACACAAAAATCCTTTCCTAGTCGACTTGCCCTATTGATATAGTCGACTAACCGAACTTAGTCGACTTGCCAAAAACCTATAGTCGACTAGTCCATTCCAAAATCAAAATCCTAACTCTCTGTTTGGACTCTGAAATGCAAATTAGTCGACTTGACTTTCCTACCTAGTCGACTAACAGATACTCTAGTCGACTAACCCAGTTTCCAAGTCGACTAATATTAGATACAAAAATTATCCAACTCTCTGTTTCTTTCTGAATCAAAACTTAGTCGACTACACCTAATTCCTAAGTCGACTAACAAAGTTTATAGTCGACCAACAGACATTTCTAGTCGACTATATTCAGTTATCCCGAAACTAATTTTTCCAACAGACATATCCCTAGTCGACTAATCTCTAAACCTAGTCGACTAATAGTTGAAGTTTTGCCTAGGCTAGTCGACTAACTCAGTATCCTAGTCGACTATAGGCAGTTTCTGACTGTTGGACAGTTTCTCTTATCTGATTCATTTGGCAAACGTTTTCCAACGTTTAAATTGTCTGAATTGGTTCCATAACTACCCTAACTGACCCTAGTCTACATCTATAAATAGGGAAGTTATTCCTAAGGCTAATCACCAATTCATTCCATCAGTTTTTCCAAAAAAATTTCCAGAAACCTGAAACTGAATCTCCAACTTCAGTTCTTCACCAAAAGCCATTTCCCTTAGTGAAGGATTCTGAAGTTCAACTTTCCTATACTGAACCTTGTCCACTACACATTCTGTATCAAGGCTATAGGAAATCATTGTATTCATTTCAAAGAAGATTTTGTACAAGGCGTCTTCTTGGGAGTAGAAGAAAGTTGTACAAGGCGTGTTCTCTTGGTGGAAGAGAAGTTGTGCACATTTGGCAAAGGGTGTTTGTCAAGTGGTGTACAAGGCATTTGTTGTGGGTGTACACAAGTAAAGAAAGGAAAATCTCAAGCGGTTGGCTTGGGGACTGGATGTAGGTCACAAGGACCGAACCAGGATAACTCTCCGCTGTTTGCGTTTGTATTTCTGTGGTTATCTCTTGTGATTACTTTATTTACTGCAAGTAATTTGTTTAATTCTTTATAAACACTATTCACCCCCCCTCTAGTGTTGTGTTGCTTTGATTATAGATCCTACATTTGGTATCAGAGCAGGTTTCAAGGCAACAACCATACAAGGATGGCAACGGATTTCCAATCATCCCAATTCAAAGAAGGGCATTCTACACAACGTCCACCGCTCTTTGACGGAACCAACTACAATTACTGGAAGTGTAGAATGAAGATCTACTTGCAGTCGATCAACTACGATCTTTGGAACATTGTAGAAGCATCGTACACCAAGCCTACAACCAACTACGACGCTTGGAATGAAGATCAAAAGAAGAATGCAAATCTTGATGCCAAGGCGATGAACGCTCTATTTTGTGCCTTAACCAAAGAAGAATTCAACCGTGTGTCAACATCAACCTCTGCACATCAAATATGGCATACACTTGAGGTAACACACGAAGGTACGAATAAAGTTAAAGAATCTAAGATATCTGTTCTTGTCCACAGATTTGAATTGTTCAAGATGAAGGAGAACGAAACCATATCCGAAATGGTTACAAGGTTCACCGACATCACCAACACTCTTGCATCCCTTGGAAAGGACTACACTCAAGTTGAACGAGTCCGTAAGATCCTTCGAGCACTCACACCGGAATGGGAGAAGAAGACAACCGCCATTGAAGAGGCGAACGATCTCTCAACTATGACATTAGAAAACCTAATCGGTAATCTAATGGCATATGAAGTGCAAATAGAAGAAAGAAAGAAGGACGAACAACAAAATCAATCCAAGAAGAAAGTTCTTGCCTTCCATGCAACTTCAGATACGGACGACTCGGATGAAGATGAAGAAGAAATGGCCATGCTTTCAAGAAAGTTCAAAAGGTTCTTAAAACAAGGTAAGTATAATAAGAATAAAGATACTAACGATATTCCTACTTGTTTTAAGTGTAACAAACCAGGTCACATGAAGAAGGATTGTCCATTGATGAAATCAAAAGAACACTTCAAGACTTTCAACAAGTCCAACAAGTTCAACAAGTTCAACAAGAAGAAGAAAGCCTTTCAAGCAACATGGGATGATAGCGACTCATCTTCCTCTGACGAAGAAGAAGCAACGGAAACCGCCAATATCTGCTTCATGGCCCAAGAAGATGAGGTACAAGATTATGATGATTTATTAGAAGCCTTTAATGAACTTTATAATAATTTCAAAAATGAAAAGATTAGAAATAAAGTTTTAATAAAGGAAAATGAAAGACTCATTCATGAAAATGCATGTTTTGTTTCTCAAACATCTTCTCTTAGTTCTCAAAATGAAGATTTTGAAAAAGTTATTGCATCTTTAAAAAAGGATAATGAAATTTTCTTAAAAGAAAATTCTTTACTTAAAAAGGAAACTATTTCTTTAAATTCTAGAATTTCTATTTTAGATAAAGACATGATTGTTTTCAAAATTAAGTATGAAGATCTTTTGAAAAATGTAACAAAGTTTAATAAAGGAAAAGAGAATTTAAATGTTTTATTATCTTCTCAAAAGATGTCTAACAATCATTTTGGTCTCGATTTTTCAAAAGATAAGATGTATAAACCTACTCATGTTGGTATTGGATTTTCAAAAACCAATTTTGTAAAATCTACACATGTTCATAATTCATACAATTCTTTTGTAAAAAGAAATGATATTTCAAAAAGAATTAGATGCAAATATATATGGGTTCCTAAGAATCTAAATAATGTTGATAAAAATGTTTATATTGCATCCTTTATACATGATGTGTGTAATTCTAAGAATTATGTTTATACTAACAAGTGGAAACCAAATTCCAATTGGATTTGGGTTCCTAAAGGCTAATCTTTTTCGGACCCTATCATGATGGGTACCATACATATTGTTTTTATCTTATAGGTACCTTATAAAGAAAAGTGGATACTTGATAGTGGGTGTTCCAAACACATGACCGGACATATGCAACTACTATCTTCCGTTCAAATCAAAAAGGGAGGTACAGTGATTTTTGGAGACAATAACAAAGGAAAAGTTATTGGTACCGGCATAGTTGGTAATCTTTCAAAACCTCTTATTGAAAATGTTCTTTTGGTAAGTGGTTTAAAACACAATCTATTAAGTATCAGTCAGTTATGTGATAAGGGTTATAAAATAGTTTTTGAAAAAGATGCTTGTCTTATTTATGATACTAATATGAAAGATATTTTATTTAAAGGTTTTCGAAACAACAACATTTATGAATTATCAATAACATGCATGCCATCAAATGATAATTTATGAATGATTATTTTTTATGGCATAAAAGATTTGGTCATTTGAATATGAAAACTATTTCTAAGATTTCTAAATTTGATTTAGTTAAAGGTCTTCCAAAAATTGCTTTTAAAAAGGATTATTTTTGTGATTCTTGTCAATTAGGAAAACAAGTTAAATCATCTTTTAAATCAAAAGATTTGGTTTCTACAAAAAGACCTTTAGAATTATTGCATTTGGATTTATTTGGTCCTACTCGTGTTTCTTCATTAAACAAGAGTAGATATGTTTTTGTCATTGTTGATGATTACTCTCGTTTTTCATGGGTAATTTTTCTTAAAATAAAAATGACACTTTTGATGAATTTGTAAGTTTTTGTAAAAGAATTCAAAATCAAAAGTCTCTAAACATAGTCACTATTCGAAGTGATCATGGAGGAGAATTTGAGAATGAATCTTTTTCAAATTTCTGTAATAAGTATGGTATTACACATAATTTTGCATTTCCTAGAGCATCTCCTCAAAATGGTGTTGTAGAGAGAAAGAATAGGACTTTGCAAGAATGTGCTAGAACTATGCTTATGGATAGTAACTTACCAAAATATTTTTGGGCTGAAGCTACTGCTACTGCTTGTTATGTTTTAAATCGTGTGCTTATTCGACCATTTTTAAATAAAACATCTTATGAATTGTTTCATAATAGAATACCAAAAGTTTCTTATTTTAAGATTTTTGGATGTAAATGTTTTATCTTAAATACAAAAGATGCTTTAGATAAATTTGATGCTAGATCCAATGAAGGTATTTTTGTTGGTTATTCTACTCATAGTAAAGCATATAGAATTTTTAATAAGAAATCATTTACTATTGAAGAATCATTACATGTAAAATTTGATGAATCCTTGACTAAACTTGTTTCTAATGCTTCTCCACATGATGATGATCATATCATAGATACTCCTAATGAGAATATTGTTATATCTTCTGTTGATACTAACGTGTCTAAGGATGAAGAGATTCCTACCGAGTTACCGAAAGCCTATGTTGAAGTAAGGAATCATCCACGAGATTTGGTGATTGGAGATATAAATCAAGGCGTTCAAACGAGATCCAAGTTGAACTACATGACACAAATTGCCTTCATTTCACTCATTGAACCGAAGAATATCAACGAAGCATGTGCGGATGATTTTTGGATAATTGCCATGCAAGAAGAATTGAACCAATTTGTAAGAAATGATGTTTGGGATCTTGTACCACGTCCTAATGATCATCCAGTCATCGGTACCAGATGGGTCTTTAAGAACAAACTCGATGAATCCGGTGAAGTCATTAAGAACAAGGCAAGGTTAGTAGCACAAGGGTACAATCAAGAAGAAGGTATTGATTTTGATGAAACTTATGCACCTGTCGCAAGACTTGAATCAATTCGTATATTACTTGCTTTCTCATGTTTTATGAATTTCAAACTATATCAAATGGATGTTAAAAGTGCCTTTTTAAATGGAATTATTAAGGAAACTGTTTATGTTGAACAACCACCAGGTTTTGAACATGAAAAATTTCCAAACCATGTTTTCAAACTTAAAAAAGCTTTATATGGTTTAAAGCAAGCACCCCGTGCTTGGTATGATAGATTAAAGAGTTTTCTTTTAAATTCTGATTTTAAAATGGGAAGTGCAGATACAACTCTTTTTATCAAACATGTTAATAAAGATATCTTAATCATTCAGATTTATGTTGATGATATATTATTTGGTTCTACTAACGATAATCTTTGTCAAGAATTTTCTAAGACCATGCAGAGTGAATTTGAGATGAGCCACATGGGCGAACTCACTTACTTCCTCGGTCTACAAATCAAGCAAATGAAGGATGGAATCTTCATTTCCCAATGCAAATACGCTAAGGAACTTTTAAAGCGATTTGGCATGGAAAATTCTGGTCACAAGAATACTCCCATGAGTACAACTACCTTTTTGGACAAAGATGAAAATGGTAAGAATGTCGATCAGAAACTCTATAGAGGTATGATTAGCTCTCTACTTTATATTACTTCTAGTAGACCTGATATTATGTTTAGCGTATGCTTATGTGCTAGATATCAGTCAAATCCTAAGGAATCACATATTAAAGCAGTGAAAAGGATCTTTAGATATTTAAATAACACAATCAACTATGGTTTATTTTATCCAAAGTCATGCACATTTGATTTATTATCTTATAGTGATGCTGATTTTGCTGGTTGTAAATCTGACCGGAAGAGTACTAGTGGTACTTGTCACTTTTTGGGACATTCACTAGTATCTTGGTTCAGTAAAAAGCAAAATTCTGTATCCTTATTAACAACCGAGGCAGAATATATTGCTGCTAGTGTTGCATGTGCACAAATTATATGGATGAAACAAACCTTACTTGATTATGGCATGACTATCACAAACTCACCTATTATGTGTGATAATACTAGTGCTATTAATTTATCTAAAAATCCAGTTCATCACTCACGTACCAAACATATTGATATTAGACATCATTTTTTACGTGATCATGCTTTAAAAGGTGACATTTCATTAAATTTTATATCAACTGATAATCAAGTTGCTGATATATTCACAAAACCTCTGAAAGAAGATACCTTTATAAAATTTAGAAGAGATTTGGGTATTTGTAATTTTTCAGATTTTTAAACTTTTTTTTGATTTTTTCAAAGGCAGTTTTTACAAAAGTTAGTCGACTTACAACTTTTATTAGTCGACTTATAGAAGCCTTAGTCGACTTGAAATTTTACCTAGTCGACTCCTGTGAGAAACAGAAACTTCACTTTCTGATTTGTCAAGAGTTAGTCGACTATAGTAAATTTACAGTCGACTAGTCCTATTATTAGTCGACTAATCTTGTCCTGTAAGTCGACTAATACTGTGACTTTTTGTTTTCTGTTTTCGGATTTCAACTTCAAACCCGACCCGATTTCTTTAAGTTAAGGATCCGTTTACACTCTATTTTAATCCTATCCACAGCTATCTCTCCAGGATTAATCTCCACCCTTGATTCTTTTCTTTACCTCACTCAAACCCTAGGTTTCTCTCATTCCCTCATTTCCAGCCGATTCCTCAGTCGACCAGAAGCAGCTAGGGCACAGGAGTTCTGCAGCAGTTCTCCACCGAAATTCCTTCAAATTTCTCTGTGTTTCTTCTCAATCTGGGTATAATCTTTCATCTCTCAGTCATTCCCATACATATCTACTGTCTACTTGATTCAATTTAGTTTTCATCATGTCCAAATCTAAGAAAACTAAATTTACTCCCAGTTCATCATCTTCCACTGTTGATTTTAGGAAATTCCTGAAAAATCCTGAACTAGAGGCTGATTATCTTAGAATGTCAACTTTAGATATCATTCCAGGGAGATTTATCAAGTATGATGATTTTTATCAATATGATATCATGTCATTTTTGAGAACTTGTGGCTTGTATAATATGTTTTCCACTGAATTCAAACAAGCATATTATCCCTTCCTCATTTATCTGTTCTACACCAACTTATCATATGAAGATAATGAGGATGCTATCCATCTTTACACTTATGTTAAAGGTGTCCACATAAAGCTTTCCATAAAATCTATTGGTCGTATCCTATCAATTCCTTTTACCGGCCTCACACTTGATGAAATTGTTATGGATGATGAGGATGTCTTAAGTCAAATTTTTCTACCCGGCCAAAGATTGCCAATGACCAACAATAAACTCAAGCCTATTCCCCGTCTTATTGGTAGAATCCTCTCTTATAATATCTGTCCCAAAACTGGTAGTTACAATTACTACTCCCGGGAATTATCCTCTTGTGTCTATGCTATTATGGCTGGACTCGAGGTTAATTGGGCTAAGGTCATCTTCGATACTATGGTCAAGTATCATTCTTCATTCCTTTCTTTTGGCGCCTTCTTGACACCTATCTTTCGGAAATATCATGTTGATCTAGCTTCCGAATCTAGTGTTGTTAAGATCTTTGAATTATTTGATAGTGCCGCCATACACCGCATGAAACTGTCTGATCCTCCTCCACAACATCCCTCTTCACCTCCACATAGTCCTCCTCAAGGTCCATCTTCCTCTTCACAACCTCCTTTCACTGATCCACCTCCAACTCAACCACCTCCATATGCTGATGCTTTCTATAATTCCATGTCTGCTCAGATTGCATCAATTCAAACTCAACAACAAGCTTTGCACGATTCTCAGTCTCAAATTCTTGAGAATCAATCTTTGTTGATGACTCGGATGGATTCCTTCGAATCTACTCAAGCGGCGATTCTGAGTCTTCTTAAGATCCATTTCCCGCCACCTCCTCCTCCCGGATCCGAGCATTGAAGATATTGGCGTTGGCGTTTATTTATGTTTTTGCTTTTGAAACTCTTATGTATTTTCTGTTATTTGTTTAAAGACTATGTCAGTTTTCTTGTTTAAAGACTATGTATTTTCTCTTTTTGTTAATGACAAAGGGGGAGAATTGTGTTATGTGATATGTGTATCTGATTCTCTGTGTTATGTGCTCTGTGTATCCATGATATCTATGTATCCATGTTATATGTTTCTATGTGTTCTGTTAATATTCAGTTAGCTTTGTTGGCTAACTGGTTATGTTCTGAAAATTCCAATCTGAAAATTCTGCATGTTATGTTTTGTGCAACTTTGTGACAAAATCAAAGTTATTTGACATATATATGTTATGGATACTAACATATGAACATGCAGGTGCAACTTAACATTTTCTGCAAGGGCAATATATTTTTTATAACCTAGTTACTGCAGGGGAGTTTTGTTGCAGGGGGAGCCATCATAGACATATGTTGTCATCATCAAAAAGGGGGAGAATGTTGGAACCTAACAAGTTCAAGATGTTGAAGCCTCTCAACTTGCAAGATTTTGATGATGGACAAACACTTCTACCTCATGATGATTGCTCTACCTCAGATGAAGATTATTGAAGATTTTGAGTGATTTTGGAAAGTTGTTGTGTAACTTAGAAAAATATGTAAAGCCTTGATAACTTACACAAAAATCCTTTCCTAGTCGACTTGCCCTATTGATATAGTCGACTAACCCAACTTAGTCGACTTGCCAAAAACCTATAGTCGACTAGTCCATTCCAAAACCAAAATCCTAACTCTCTGTTTGGACTCTGAAATGCAAATTAGTCGACTTGACTTTCCTACCTAGTCGACTAACAGATACTCTAGTCGACTAACCCAGTTTCAAGTCGACTAATATTAGATACAAAAATTATCCAACTCTCTATTTCTTTCTGAATCAAAACTTAGTCGACTACACCTAATTCCTAAGTCGACTAACAAAGTTTATAGTCGACCAACAGACATTTCTAGTCGACTATATTCAGTTATCCAGAAACTAATTTTTCCAACAGACATATCCCTAGTCGACTAATCTCTAAACCTAGTCGACTAATAGTTGAAGTTTTGCCTAGGCTAGTCGACTAACTCAGTATCCTAGTCGACTATAGGCAGTTTCTGACTGTTGGACAGTTTCTCTTATCTGATTCATTTGGCAAACGTTTTCCAATGTTTAAATTGTCTGAATTGGTTCCATAACTACCCTAACTGACCCTAGTCTACATCTATAAATAGGGAAGTTATTCCTAAGGCTAATCACCAATTCATTCCATCAGTTTTTCCAAAAGAAAATTTCTAGAAACCTGAAAACTGAATCTCCAACTTCAGTTCTTCACCAAAAGCCATTTCCCTTAGTGAAGGATTCTGAAGTTCAACTTTCCTATACTGAACCTTGTCCACTACACATTCTGTATCAAGGCTATAGGAAATCATTGTATTCATTTCAAAGAAGATTTTGTACAAGGCGTCTTCTTGGGAGTAGAAGAAAGTTGTACAAGGCGTGTTCTCTTGGTGGAAGAGAAGTTGTGCACATTTGGCAAAGGGTGTTTGTCAAGTGGTGTACAAGGCATTTGTTGTGGGTGTACACAAGTAAAGAAAGGAAAATCTGAAGCGGTTGGCTTGGGGACTGGATGTAGGTCACAAGGACCGAACCAGGATAACTCTCCGCTGTTTGCGTTTGTATTTTCTGTGGTTATCTCTTGTGATTACTTTATTTACTGCAAGTAATTTGTTTAATTCTTTATAAACACTATTCACCCCCCCCTGTAGTGTTGTGTTGCTTTGATTATAGATCCTACAATGAGAAGATCATGAATAGCTAACCTTACTACCTTGCTAAAACTTACTAAACTCCGTGATGGTGAATGCATGCCTCATGTTGATTCATCGGCAAAGATTTGTCTTGCGTGTTGGTCTAATTACTTTCCCACTTGGATGACGGGTGATCATTCTTGGACTTGTCTTGTAGCCTCATAGATGTCATTGGCCTACAATTAGACTTTCAATAATGGAATCAAAAGAGCTACACTCAAGGGATGCTAAGGAAGAAGATACAACATTCATTAATGGAAGTAAAGAAGTTGTACAACAAATAGCATATTGGTGATCCATCTCTATGTTCCATCAAGGCACTTGTTCTAAAGACAAGGCTCTAAGTGAGGCACACATGAATCATATGGAGAATTACAACAAGATATAGCCAAGCATGAAAGTAACCCATCGGAGAAGAGAAGGCCATACAACTTGCAAGATTAAAGATAGCAATCACCCATGAGTTAGTAGTTAGCAAGGTTAGTGGTTAGCTAGACATGAGAAGAATTAGCTACTAGCCATTACAATAAAAGAAAAGCAAAGCATGAATAAAAGTGCAAGTAAAGTAAAGCTAGAATTAAAGAAAGCAAGTAATACTAGAAAATACTCAAGTAGAGAGAAGAGAATGGATGAATCCTTGCTTCACAAGTTGTCACTCCTTGGTGTACACAAGCTTTCTCTCTCTTACAACTCTCTTTTGCAGAATTTCTAGGGAGGAAGAAGAAGATCTAAAGCACTAAAATCCTAGAGAAAAAAATACAAAATTACAAAGCTTTATCCTCTAATCTCTTCTCTCTTCCACACTCTTTTGCGAAAGCCCTGGTCCTGTATTTATAACCTCAGAGAGAAGGCTCCAGAAGATGAGACAGCTGGCAGAATCTGGGGCTCAACGGCCCCAGATCTGCCGCATAGGCGCGGCAAGGCGCGGCCGTTTGAAGTCTGTTGGCCAACAGATTTCTGTTGTGAAGTTGTTACAAGTTTGTTAGCCACGTGGACCTTCTGGAATCTTGAGTTAGCGCGAAGATCTCTCCTGATTCTGGATTCAAACTTGGGCTCTTTTGGGCTTTGAATTAATCTCTTTAATTATTGCTAATTAAAGAGATTTTGGGCCTTTTCTCTTTTCAGATATGGACCTGCAAAAATAGAGAGAAAAGGATTAAAAATCATATTTTTATTTACAATATGTGTGGTATGGAAGTGGTAAAATATGCAAATATGTATAACAATCACACCCCCATACCTAGCTTTTGCTCGTCCTCGAGCAAAAAAGAAAGAAAAAGAAAGAAAAAGAAAAATCCTAACTAGTTTATTACATCACTTTCGTAGGTGACACGATTGCACTGAGCACGTGCAACAAGCCGTTAAACCTCTAGGTTACCCTAGAGGAGGAGTGTTGTCTCCTGAGGGTTTTCAGCGGATTACACCCACAAAATCCATAAAATAAAAAGGGTCAGTGAAAATTTTGATCCATGTTTTAAAGATTCTAACTTGAGCTTTAGGTTTCAGGTTACCCTAAACTTGTCATTCCTCTTATAAGTGTCTATTTGGGTTTTGTTTTTAACTTAGGTTAAGATTTTAGGGAAAAGATAAAAAACCGGATTTTGCATCAATCCTAAGATATATACATCTATAAATATGAAGGATCTTTCTTAGACTAAGTTCATTTATTTACTTATATATATAATATATTTTTTTTATTTTTTTCTTTTCTTTTTTTTATTTATATATACAATGTTTATTTATTTACATTCCTTAGCATCCTTAGGCTTTCTAGTTTACCCTTGTAACGAGTCTCTTACTGATGACTGCCAAACCAGACGGTCTTAGGGCACTAGATGAGAAAAACATCCCTCGGGTTCGATGACTCAAGTAAACTAGGCCACGAAGGAATTTAAGGACTTAACCACCTTTAGGCGTGATCGGCAATGCTTCTTGAGGCACGACTAACCAGCTTAATCAGTGGCTAAGTATTTATTATTTATTTATATACATCTTTTTTTTTCTATATATTTTTTTATTATATATATATGTAACTAAAATCACAAAGTCTTTGATTAATCCTTCAATATGTTTAATGTATATATCCTAAAGAAAGAATTAAAATCTAGTAATTTTTCTAATCCTTTATTACTTAACCTAAAAATCTAACAAAACTCCTCTTTTCAACTTATAATTAGAAATCTTAGTTAAGATCTTCCTTAATCCCTAAATTTCAAGTTTGATTCTTTAAACATGGATCAAGAATTTCCCTTTTTTTTTCTAAAAGAAAGTAGAAATTCTAAAAGAAAGTAGAAAATCTATAAGAAAGGTAAAATCTAAAAGAAAATAAAAGACCTAAAAAGAAAATGAAAAATCCTATGTTAGAAGCTACCCCCCATACCTATCTCATGCATTGTCCCCAATGTATGCAAGATAAAAAGATGCATGAAATAGGTAAAGGTACAACACTACTCCCTCCGTCGCTTTGGACCCGCAGTGGTGCTAGGTCCAGCCGACTGTGATCTCCTCAACGCTGCATCTAACCGAGAGGATTGCTCCTCTACCTTCTTCCTCAGCCTCACTTGTCCCCTAAAGATTTTCTTCATGCCCTTCCAGATGGAAGACATGAAAGCTCGTGACTCTGCTGGGGGATCATGCCTCCAAAACTCAGGTTCATCTTCTTCCTCAAGACTCTCCTCAGAGGAGGACTCTACCGGTACATCCTCGGGCTGGACAGTAGGAGTCCAGACTGCGTGCAAACAACTATTATACGAACTGGTAGGTCTCTCAGGTGCAACAAACACTCGGTTGAATGAATCAAAGACATCGTCTGGTAGGAAAGTCCTACATAGACGTGTAATCAAGATAGGATGGGAGTATTTGGCACCCCTAGTGTGTGAGGAATTGGCTATGAGTGCGTGGAAGATGACCTTATTCAAACAAACTGTGTGTTGACGAGTCATTAAATCATGTATAATTTGTAACACAGGTCTGTTAAATGTGGAGGTGTGGTCTAGCCCTAAAAACCTAACGGTGGTAAAGGAAATAAATAATCCCCTTTAGTTTCGTGGCCTTTTTCACTCGAGACCTTAAACCCGAGGGATGTTTTCTCATCTGGTGCCCTAAGACCTTCTGGTTTAGGAGTCATCGGTTATAGGCTCGCTACATGGGTGAACTAGAAAGCCTAAACTAAGGGAAGAAAAAAAAGAGATAAAAAGAAAATAACTATATATAAATAAATGGCTTGATGGTTAGAGTTGAAATCCTAGAAATCTTCACTATCATGGTATGCATACTATCTAGGTTTTATGAAGGATAAAATTTTCAATCCAATTTTGAATTCTTACCTTAATTGAAGATAAGATCTTGCATAGAGACTAAGTTTAATAAAGAATGATTATAGGTGGACTTATGACCTTAGATCACTTATATTTTTGCAAAAATAGTTCGAAAACATGTCTCTTTTTCAAAATGCGTTTTCAAACACTAACATTTGTCTTCTTTCTTTATGGATTTTGTGGGTGCAATCCGCTGAAAACCCTCAGGAGACAACACTCCTCCTCTAGGGTAACCTAGAGGTTTAACGGCTTGTTGCACGTGCTCAGTGCAATCGTGTCACCTACGAAAGTGGTGTAATAAACTAGTTAGAATTTTTCTTTTTCTTTCTTTTTCTTTCTTTTTTGCTCGAGGACGAGCAAAAGCTAGGTATGGGGGTGTGATTGTTATACATATTTGCATATTTTACCACTTCCATACCACACATATTGTAAATAAAAATATGATTTTTAATCCTTTTCTCTCTATTTTTGCAGGTCCACATCTGAAAAGAGAAAAGGCCCAAAATCTCTTTAATTAGCAATAATTAAAGAGATTAATTCAAAGCCCAAAAGAGCCCAAGTTTGAATCCAGAATCAGGAGAGATCTTCGCGCTAACTCAAGATTCCAGAAGGTCCACGTGGCTAACAAACTTGTAACAACTTCACAACAGAAAGCTGTTGGCCAACAGACTTCAAACGGCCGCGCCTTGCCGCGCCTATGCGGCAGATCTGGGGCCGTTGAGCCCCAGATTCTGCCAGCTGTCTCATCTTCTGGAGCCTTCTCTCTGAGGTTATAAATACAGGACCAGGGCTTTCGCAGTGTGGAAGAGAGATTAGAGATTAGAGATTAGATGCTTGTATTTTTGTAGGATTTTTGTAGTGCTCTAGATCTTCTTCCTCCCTAGAAATTCTGCAAAAGAGAGTTGTAAGAGAGAGAAAGCTTATGTACACCAAGGAGTGACACTTGTGAAGCAAGGATTCATCCATTCTCTTCTCTCTACTTGAGCTTTTTCTAGTATTACTTGGATTCTTTAATTCTAGCTTTACTTTACTTGCAATTTTATTCATGCTTTGCTATTCTTTTATTGTAATGGCTAGTAGCTAATTCTTCTCATGTCTAGCTAACCACTAATCTTACTAACTACTAACTCATGGGTGATTGCTATCTTTAATCTTGCAAGTTGTGTGGCCTTCTCTTCTCCGATGGGTTACTTTCATGCTTGGCTATATCTTGTTGTAATTCTCCATATGATTCATGTGTGCCTCATTTAGAGCCTTGTCTTTAGAACAAGTGCCGTGATGGAACATGGAGATGGATCACCAATATGCTATTTGTTGTACAACTTCTTTACTTTCATTAATGAATGTTGTATCTTCTTCCTTAGCATCCCTTGAGTGTAGCTCTTTTGATTCCATTATCGAAAGTCTAATTGTAAGCCAATGACATCTATGAGGCTACAAGACAAGTCCAAGAATGATCACCCGTCATCCAAGTGGAAAGTAATTAGACCAACACGCAAGACAATTCTTTGCCGATGAATCAACATGAGGCATGCATTCACCATCACGGAGTTTAGTAAGTTTTAGCAAGGTAGTAAGGTTAGCTAGTCATGGCAAGGTAGTAAGGTTAGCTAGTCATGGTTTTCTCCATCGTCAAATCTTCTACAAAGTTTTCTTTTCTTTTAGTGTTAATCCAAAAGCCAATCTTGTTTTGATTTCTTTTCATTTTCCATCATGAACATATCCACCAATTCTTTTACTTCTTTTTCCAATTCATTTTTATTCTTTTAAGACAAAGAAGAATCTTCGTTTTCTTTCTTCACTACGAACCGTAACGCTTCCATCGCAAGCTCTCCCTGAGAATCGACTCGGTATAGCCCATGCTATAACGGAGATAGGAAAGGGTACATTAATCATTTGGAATACATTTGTGGAGTGATCAAAGCACTTGAGGTTGAATCTAAACCTTATCTCTTTTTATTGAATATATTTTGTGTGCAAATTATACTCCACAATACAACACCTTTCCCGTCTAAACAAATTTTTGGCGCCGTTGCCGGGGAGAGCAACGGTTTTTGATTTAAAGTAAAGAACTAAACGAATCTTCTTCTCTGTTGCAGGTTACAGGTTGAAGAAACAGGAAACTTTGCATTGCAGTGACATATAAGTGGACCTGGGCCTCTGCTCTAGAAAGCAGAGACCAGGATCCCTCAGCTTTGCCGCAGAATCTCGGCCCTGGCCGCAGATTTGCGGCAATCCTGAGTTGACTACTGACCAAATTTCTGCAGGGCTTCTGGTTCTGCAAAATACATCTGCTGCAGTACTTAATTTTCTGTATGCTTTACCCTATTCCTGCTAATAATCAACAGTAAAAAATTTGTTGCAACGTTAAAAATTGTTTAGACATTTGCATTTTAGGCACGTGTCTTTTCAATTCCTTTACTTTTACTGTTGAAGAGTGCTGGAGGCAAGGTACGTACGCATTGCATATTGACTAGGATTCACTCTTTATTTGATTTAATTACGCTTTGAGTGAACCTTGTTTGTTGATATCGTACACTTGCACAAATCGAATTTAAGGGCACTACCCATAAAAAAGATAAGGTGGGGATTTTATCACCCTTTCCTTAGCCCAAAAACCACCATCCCAGCACTCACTAACCCAAGCCTAATTTAATAAAAAAAAAAGTAGACGTTGGCCCTAGGGACATGTCGGACTCATTTAGGAGATTATCCTAAGGGGAAAAAGTGTTGGAAATTGACTCTTGTAAAATCAGTGTCTAGGAAAGGGATTGAGGGCCGAAAGCCCGAAGGTTGGTGGTTATTTAATTAAGGAACGTCTCTGACGGAAAACCTCCCAACAACCTTGCCCTGACCTGGCTGATTAGCTTGTGGTCAAAGTCTACACTAAATCTCCCGTGGACGGTCTAATCAGTTAGGAGTCGTCTAGGTCATAGGTCTACCCTAACTTAAGTTAGAATTTTTTCTTTTTGTTTGTTTATTTTTTTGTTTCTTTTTGTTTGTATTTCATTGTGTGATATGGCTTATAATAACAATTTTTTCAACTTCAATAATAATCCATATTACACACCGACTTCATTTTCGGATATTACCAACCCGGCATACCATAACTTTGACCAACCTAGTGTGCCGGATTGGTCTTATCCGAATCAATAAGACCCATACCCCCCATCTAATAACTATAATTTCCATAATAATTTCAACTCTTCACCGAGTCAGTGGGGATTCACTTACCCCGAGTATAATTTCCAACACCTTGTCCTTCTTCTCCACCCAGTCCACAATATTTTCAAGATACATACTCAATTCCACCAGTCCAAAATAAAGCACCATCAATTTTGGAAATGAGTATGCGTGAGTCCAAATACAAATCCCAAATCTGATGGACTCACAATTTCACTATCACTTCCAAGACAACACTTCATCTTTTCATCAAACAATGAATTCATCAATTATGGAAAGATGCTTGAAGACATGACTCATGCTCAAAATGCTAGAAATCGTGACATAGATATGATGGTTGAATCTTTACGTTCTCACCGTTTGACCAGATCTGGTGTCACTAGCCATTCTGTTAGAACCGATGAGTCATGTAGTTTTGAAAATCAAGATTCTATTTCAGCACGCTCGTCTGAACTTGTCCAAACTTCAAAACCCATTGACATTTTGGCAAGTTTTCCTTTTCCTGAAATTGAACTTGAACAAGAATATGATCCTGAACTTCCACTTGATGATTCAATTCTACTTCCTGATCCATAATGACTCCCGTATCTTTATCTGATTTCACTCCATTTCCAAAGTCAATATTGGATCAAGTGCCTATCCATTGTGAAATTGAATCACCAAAATTTTATGATGATCATATTGAACTTGACCAATTTCATACTTTTGAAAGTCCCATTGATAAATTGGCAAGTTCACATTTTTGTGGAATTGAACTACTTGACAATGAATGTGATCTTGAACCCCAACTTAGTGATTCAATTCTTTTTCCTGATTCAATAATGACTCCGGTAACTTCACCTGACTTCAATATTTTCCTGGAGTCGACATTGGATCCTGTCCCAATTCATAATGAAGTTGAATCACCAATCTTTGAGGATCATATTGAACTTGACCAATTATACACTTCTGAAGATACTATTGACAAATTGGCAAGTTCTCTAATTTTTGATAATGAACTCAATGAGAAATGTGACCTAGATTCTCACAATCTCTTTACTTCTGAAACTGATTGTACAATTCTGATGGAAAACATTGACCTTAGTTTTGAAGAATTGTATGGCGATGAGCTAGAATTCCTTAATATTGGAAGTAAAGAGATAACACCCATATTAGGTCACATTCCATTGTTGGACAATACATGTGGACTGGAGTTTCAACTTTTTGACTTGGACCCAATTCCTGAACTCATTTCGACTCCTGAACCTTTACTCGACTTAAGTCACCTTCCTGAGTCGGTATTAGTTCCTGTCCTTCCTGAGTCCAAATCAACCGTTCTATCATTTCATACACCATTCTGGGACAAGGTAGTTGACAAATTTGAATCCGAAATTAGTTATGGAAAATGGAAATTAGATGGGGTCAAATACTTAATAAAGATCCTTCATGGATTTATCTTTTAGTGGGTTGTATTCATGATATTTCTGGTGGGTTCCTCCAAACCCAAAGTAAAGTTGATTGGGCCATGTTTCGTGGACCAATCAGGCCGCCACCGGAACCACCACCTTGAGGTAAATTTTTTCCTTCCCTCTCTATTTGTTTCATGCATACATATATCACGATGCATTGAGGACAATGCATGAGATAAGTGTAGGGGAGGGTTTACTAACATAGAGTTTTTAGATTTTCTTTCTTTGACACTTCTTTTAGAAATAAAAGAAATATAATAAAAAAAAACTTTTTGAAATAAGAGACAAAGTTTTGATCTATTTTAAGAAAATTAAGATGTATCTTAGAAATTAAGAAAGCCTTAATTATGACATCTTAAACCTAGTTGAAATAATAGATATTGTTTAAAATTATAGGCTAAGTAAGTAAAATTGGGGAGATATTTTTATCTTGAATTTTTTGCCTTAGAAAGTATGCACTTCACACTTACACATTTTTGGGATGGAAACAAAGACCAAAAAGGCCATTAAAAAAAAAGAAAAAGAAAAATATATATATATAAATAAAACATCACTTATTAAGCTGGATAATTGTGCCTCAAGAAGCATGATTATTCAAGCCTAACGGTGGTAAAGGAAATAAATAATCCCCTTTAGTTTTGTGGCCTTTTTCACTCGAGTCCTTAAACCCGAGGGATGTTTTCTCATCTGGTGCCTTAAGACCTTCTGGTTTGGGAGTCATCGGTTATAGGCTCGCTACAAGGGTGAACTAGAAAGCCTAAACTAAGGGAAGAAAAAAAAAGAAAAAAAGAAAATATATAAATAAATAATAAATGGCTTTATGGTTAGAGTTGAAATCCCAGAAATCTTCACTATCACAAAGTGCATACTATCTAGGTTTTATGAAAGATAAAGTATTCAATCCAATTTTGAATTCTTACCTTAATTAAAGACAAGATCCTGCATAGAGACTAAGTTTAAGAAAGAATGATTATAGGTGGACTTATGACCTTAGATCACTTATATTTTTGCAAAAATAGTTCGAAAACATGTCTCTCTTTCAAAATGAATTTTCAAAACACTAACATTTGTCTTCTTTCTTTATGGATTTTGTGGGTGCAATCCGCTGAAAACCCTCAGGAGACAACACTCCTCCTCTAGGGTAACCTAGAGGTTTAACGGCTTGTTGCACATGCTCAGTGCAATCGCGTCACCTGCGAAAGTGGTGTAATAAATTGGTAGTATAGTTTTTCTTTTCTTTGTTTTGCTCGGGACGAGCAAAAGAATAAGTGTGGGGGTGTGATTGTGATCCAATTTTGCATATTTTACCATATCATTCCCATGCATTTTGCAAATAAAAATATGATTTTTACTCATCTTCTCTATATTTTTGCAGGTCCACACTCAAATGGAGAAAAGGCCCAAAATCTCTTTAATTAGCAATAATTAAAAGAGATTAATTCAAAGCCCAAAAGAGAGCCCAAATTTGAATCCAGGATCTAGAGAATTCTACATGCCAGCTCAAGATTCTAGAAGGCCACGTGGATAACAACCTCGTAACAAACTTGTAACAAAAATCTGGGATCCAACGGCCACAAAAGTGCCGCAATTTGCCGCCAAAACCGCCGCAAAATCTGGGCCGTTGAGTCCCAGATTTCTGCCACCTGTCCGTCTTCTGGAGACTTCTCTCTGAAGCTATAAATACAGGACCAGGGCCTTCGCAAAGAGGGGAGTGGAAGGGGGGAAGGAGAGAGGAGAGATTAGAGGATAAAGCTTTGTAATTTTGTATTTTTTCTCTAGGATTTTAGTGCTTTAGATCTTCTTCTTCCTCCCTAGAAATTCTGCAAAAGAGAGTTGTAAGAGAGAGAAAGCTTGTGTAGACCAAGGTGTGACAACTTGTGAAGCAAGGATTCATCCATTCACTTCTCTCTACTTGAGCATTTTCTAGTATTACTTGCTTTCTTTAATTCTAGCTTTACTTTACTTGCACTTTAATTCATGCTTTGCTTTTCTTTTCTTATGGCTAGTAGCTAACTTTTCTAACATGAACTAGCTAACCACTAACCTTGCTAACTACTAACTCATGGGTGATTGCTATCTTTAATCTTGCAAGTTGTATGGTCATCTCTTCTCCGATGGGTTACTTTCATTGCTTGGCAAGTTCTTGTTGTAATTCCATATGATTCATGTGTGCCTCATTTAGAGCCTTGTCTTTAGAACAAGTGCCTTGATGGAACATGGAGATGGATCACCAAACATATGCTATTTGTTGTACAACTTCTTTACTTCAATTAATGAATGTTGTATCTTCTTCCTTAGCATCCCTTGAGTGTCGCTCTTTTGATTCCATTATTGAAAGTCTATCTTGTAGGCCGATGACATCTATGAGTCTACAAGACAAGTCCAAGAGTGATCACCCGTCATTCAAGTGGGAAAGTAATTAGACCAACACGCAAGACAAATCTTTGCCGATGAATCAACATGAGGCACGCATTCACCATCACGGAGTTTAGTAAGTTTTTAGCAAGGTAGTAAGGTTAGCTAGTCATGGTTTTCTCCATCTTCAAATCTTCTACAAAGTTTTCATTCTTTTAGTTTTATTTCCAAGCAAATCTCCTTTTGATTTCTTTTCATTTTCCATCATGAACAAATCCACCAATTCTTTTACTTCTTTTTCCAATTCATTTTTATTCTTTTAAGACAAAGAAGAATCTTCGTTTTCTTTTTCACTACCAACCGTAACGCTTCCATCGCAAGCTCTCCCTGAGAATCGACTCGGTATAGCCCATGCTATAACGGAGATAGGAAAGGGTACATTAATCATTTGGAATACATTTGTGGAGTGATCAAATCACTTGAGGTTGTTTCTAAACCTTATCTCTTTTTATTGAATATATTTTGTGTGCAAATTATACTCCACAATACAACACCTTTCCCGTCTTAATCAAATTTTTGGCGCCGTTGCTGGGGGAGAGCAACAGTTTTTTGGTTTAAAGTGAAGAACTAAACGAATTTTCTTCTCTGTTGCAGGTTACAGGTTGAAGAAACAGGAAAATTTGCATTGCAGTGACATATAAGTGGTTTTGGGCTTCTGCTCTTGAAAGCAGAAACCAGAAGCCCTCTGAATTGCCGCAATTCCACGGCATTAGCCGCAGTTCTGCGGCAAGGAGGAGAGGACTACTGACAGTTTTTCTGCAGGGTTTCTAGCTCTGCAAAATATAGCTGCTGCACTACTTAATTTCTTGTATTCTTCACCATACTCCTGCTAATAAAATCAACAGTAAAAAAAATTGGTTGAAAATGTTAAAAATTGATTAGACATTTGCATTTCTAGGCACGTGTCTTTTCAATTCATTTACTTTTACTGTTGAAAAGTGCTGGAGCAAGGTACGTTTGCATTGCATGTAGACTAGGAATCATCTCTTGCTTGATTGACATGCTTTGAGTGTATCCTAGTTATATATCTTGTACACTTGCACCAAATCAATTTTAAGGGCACTAACCATAAATAAGATAAGGTAGGGGATTTCATTACCCTTCCTTAGCCCGAAAAACCACCATCCCAGCACTCACTAACCCAAGCCTAATTTAATAAAAAAAATAGACGTTGGCCCTAGGGACATCTCGGACTCATTTAGGAGATTATCCTAAGGGGAAAAGTGTTGGAAATTGACTCTTGTAAAATCAGTGTCTAGGAAAGGGATGAGGGCCGAAAGCCCGAAGGTTGGTGGTTATTTAATTAAGGAACATCTCTGACGGAAAACCTCCCAACAACCTTGACCTTTCCTGGCTGATTAACTTGTGGTCAAAGTCTACACTAAACCTCCCGTGGACGGTCTAATCAGTTAGGAGTCGTCTAGGTCATAGGTCTACCCTAACTTAGGTTAGAATTTTTTCTTTCTTGATTGTTTATTTGTTTGTTTTTTGTTTGTATTTCATTGTGTGATATGGCATTCAACAATTACAATTCTTTCCATCCTAATAATAATCCATATTTCACACAGACTCCATTCTATTCGGATAATTCCAACTCGGCGTTTTACAATATGCACCAACCACATACGCCGGGTTGGCCTTATCCGAATCAATATGACCCATACCCCCCATCTAATAACTATAATTTCCATAATAATTTCAACTCTTCACCGAGTCAGTGGGGATTCACTTACCCCGAGCATAATTTCCAACCACCTTGTCCTCCTTCTCCACCCAGTCCACAATATTTTCAAGATACATACTCAATTCCACCAGTCCAAAATAAAGCACCATCAATTTTGGAAATGAGTATGCCTGAGTCCAAATACAAATCCCAAAATCTGATGGACTCACAATTTCACTATCACTTCCAAGACAACACTTCATCTTTTCATCAAAACAATGAATTCATCAATTATGGAAAGATGCTTGAAGACATGACTCATGCTCAAAATGCTAGAAATCGTGACATAGATATGATGGTTGAATCTTTACGTTCTCACCGTTTGACCAGATCTGGTGTCACTAGCCATTCTGTTAGAACCGATGAGTCATGTAGTTTTGAAAATCAAGATTCTATTTCAGCACGCTCATCTGAACTTGTCCAAACTTCAAAACCCATTGACATTTTGGCAAGTTTTCCTTTTCCTGAAATTGAACTTGAACAATAATATGATCCTGAACTTCCACTTGATGATTCAATTCTACTTCCTGATCCAATAATGACTCCCGTATCTTTATCTGATTTCACTCCATTTCCAAAGTCAGTATTGGATCCAGTGCCTATCCGTGTGAAATTGAATCACCAAAATTTTATGATGATCATATTTAACTTGACCAATTTCATACTTTTGAAAGTCCCATTGATAAATTGGCAAGTTCACATTTTTGTGGAATTGAACTACTTGACAATGAATGTGATCTTGAACCCCAACTTAGTGATTCAATTCTTTTTCCTGATTCAATAATGACTCCGGTAACTTCACCTGACTTCAATCTTTTCCCGGAGTCGACATTGGATCCTGTCCCAATTCATAATGAAGTTGAATCACCCATCTTTGAGGATCATATTGAACTTGACCAATTATACACTTCTGAAGATACTATTGACAAATTGGCAAGTTCTCTATTTTTGATAATGAACTCAATGAGAAATGTGACCTAGATTCTCACAATCTCTTTACTTCTGAAACTGATTGTACAATTCTGATGGAAAACATTGACCTTAGTTTTGAAGAATTGTATGGCGATGAGCTAGAATTCCTTAATATTGGAAGTAAAGAGATAACACCCATATTAGGTCACATCCATTGTTGGACAATACATGTGGACTGGAGTTTCAACTTTTTGACTTGGACCCAATTCCTGAACTCATTTCGACTCCTGAACCTTTACTCGACTTAAGTCACCTTCCTGAGTCGGTATTAGTTCCGTCCTTCCTGAGTCCAAATCAACCGTTCTATCATTTCATACACCATTCTGGGACAAGGTAGTTGACAAATTTGAATCCGAAATTAGTTATGGAAAATGGAAATTAGATGGTGGTGGTCAAATACTTAATAAAGATCCTTCATGGATTTATCTTTTTAGTGGGTTGTATTCATGATATTTCTGGTGGGTTCCTCCAAACCCAAAGTAAAGTTGATTGGGCCATGTTTCGTGGACCAATCAGGCCGCCACCGGAACCACCACCTTGAGGTAATTTTTTTCCTTCCCTCTCTATTTGTTTCATGCATACATATATCACGATGCATTGAGGACAATGCATGAGATAAGTGTAGGGAGGGTTTACTAACATAGAGTTTTAGATTTTCTTTCTTTGACACTTCTTTTAGAAATAAAAGAAATATAATAAAAAAAAATTTTTGAAATAAGAGACAAAGTTTTGATCTATTTTTAAGAAAATTAAGATGTATCTTAGAAATTAAGAAAGCCTTAATTATGACATCTTAAACCTAGTTGAAATAATAGATATTGTTTAAAATTATAGGCTAAGTAAGTAAAATTGGGGGAGAATTTTTATCTTGAATTTTTTTGCCTTAGAAAGTATGCACTTCACACTTACACATTTTTGGGGATGGAAACAAAGACCAAAAGGCCATTAAAAAAAAAAAGAAAAATATATATATATAAATAAAAACATCACTTATTAAGCTGGATAATTGTGCCTCAAGAAGCATGATTATTCAAGCCTAACGGTGGTAAAGAAATAAATAATTCCCTTTAGTTTTGTGGCCTTTTTCACTCGAGTCCTTAAACCGAGGGATGTTTTCTCATCTGGTGCCTTAAGACCTTCTGGTTTGGGAGTCATCGGTTATAGGCTCGCTACAAGGGTGAACTAGAAAGCCTAAACTAAGGGAAGAAAAAAAGAAAAAAAAAAAATATATAAATAAATAATAAAGGCTTTATGGTTAGAGTTGAAATCCCAGAAATCTTCACTATCACAAAGTGCATACTATTTAGGTTTTATGAAAGATAAAGTATTCAATCCAATTTGAATTCTTACCTTAATTAAAGACAAGATCCTGCATAGAGACTAAGTTTAAGAAAGAATGATTATAGGTGGACTTATGACCTTAGATCACTTATATTTTTGCAAAAATAGTTCGAAAACATGTCTCTCTTTCAAAATGAATTTTCAAAACACTAACATTTGTCTTCTTTCTTTATGGATTTTGTGGGTGCAATCCGCTGAAAACCCTCAGGAGACAACACTCCTCCTCTAGGTAACCTAGAGGTTTAACGGCTTGTTGCACATGCTCAGTGCAATCGCGTCACCTGCGAAGTGGTGTAATAAATTGGTAGTATAGTTTTTTCTTTTCTTTTTTGCTCGGGACGAGCAAAAGAATAAGTGTGGGGGTGTGATTGTGATCCAATTTTGCATATTTTACCATATCATTCCCATGCATTTTTGCAAATAAAAATATGATTTTTACTCATCTTCTCTATATTTTTGCAGGTCCACACTCAAATGAGAAAAGGCCCAAAATCTCTTTAATTAGCAATAATTAAAAGAGATTAATTCAAAGCCCAAAAGAGAGCCCAAATTTGAATCCAGGATCTAGAGAATTCTACATGCCAGCTCAAGATTCTAGAAGGCCACGTGGATAACAACCTCGTAACAAACTTGTAACAAAAATCTGGGATCCAACGGCACAAAAGTGCCGCAATTTGCCGCAAAACCGCCGCAAAATCTGGGCCGTTGAGTCCCAGATTTCTGCCACCTGTCCGTCTTCTGGAGACTTCTCTCTGAAGCTATAAATACAGGACCAGGGCCTTCGCAAAAGAGGGGAGTGGAAGGGGGGAAGGAGAGAGGAGAGATTAGAGGATAAAGCTTTGTAATTTTGTATTTTTTCTCTAGGATTTTAGTGCTTTAGATCTTCTTCTTCCTCCCTAGAAATTCTGCAAAAGAGAGTTGTAAGAGAGAGAAAGCTTGTGTAGACCAAGGTGTGACAACTTGTGAAGCAAGGATTCATCCATTCACTTCTCTCTACTTGAGCATTTTCTAGTATTACTTGCTTTCTTTAATTCTAGCTTTACTTTACTTGCACTTTAATTCATGCTTTGCTTTTCTTTTTATGGCTAGTAGCTAACTTTCTAACATGAACTAGCTAACCACTAACCTTGCTAACTACTAAACTCATGGGTGATTGCTATCTTTAATCTTGCAAGTTGTATGGTCATCTCTTCTCCGATGGGTTACTTTCATTGCTTGGCAAGTTCTTGTTGTAATTCCATATGATTCATGTGTGCCTCATTTAGAGCCTTGTCTTTAGAACAAGTGCCTTGATGGAACATGGAGATGGATCACCAAACATATGCTATTTGTTGTACAACTTCTTTACTTCAATTAATGAATGTTGTATCTTCTTCCTTAGCATCCCTTGAGTGTCGCTCTTTTGATTCCATTATTGAAAGTCTATCTTGTAGGCCATGACATCTATGAGTCTACAAGACAAGTCCAGAGTGATCACCCGTCATTCAAGTGGGAAAGTAATTAGACTAAACGCAAGACAAATCTTTGCCGATGAATCAACATGAGGCACGCATTCACCATCACGGAGTTTAGTAAGTTTTTAGCAAGGTAGTAAGGTTAGCTAGTCATGGTTTCTCCATCTTCAAATCTTCTACAAAGTTTCATTCTTTTAGTTTTATTTCCAAGCAAATCTCCTTTTGATTTCTTTTCATTTTCCATCATGAACAAATCCACCAATTCTTTTACTTCTTTTCCAATTCATTTATTCTTTTAAGACAAAGAAGAATCTTCGTTTTCTTTCTTCACTACCAACCGTAACGCTTCCATCGCAAGCTCTCCTGAGAATCGACTCGGTATAGCCATGCTATAACGGAGATAGGAAAGGGTAATTAATCATTTGGAATACATTTGTGGAGTGATCAAATCATTGAGGTTGTTTCTAAACCTTATCTCTTTTTATTGAATATATTTTGTGTGCAAATTATACTCCACAATACAACACCTTTCCGTCTAATCAAATTTTTGGCGCCGTGCTGGGGAGAGCAACAGTTTTGGTTTAAAGTGAAGAACTAAACGAATTTTCTTCTCTGTTGCAGGTTACAGGTTGAAGAAACAGGAAAATTGCATTGCAGTGACATATAAGTGGTTTTGGGCTCTGCCTTGAAAGCAGAAACCAGAAGCCCTCTGAATTGCCGCAATTCCACGGCATTAGCCGCAGTTCTGCGGAAGGAGGAGAGGACTACTGACAGTTTTCTGCAGGGTTTCTAGCTCTGCAAAATATAGCTGCTGCACTACTTAATTTCTTGTATTCTTCACCATACTCCTGCTAATAAAATCAACAGTAAAAAAAATTGGTTGAAAATGTTAAAAATTGATTAGACATTTGCATTTCTAGGCACGTGTCTTTTCAATTCATTTACTTTTATGTTGAAAAGTGCTGGAGCAAGGTACGTTTGCATGCATGTAGACTAGGAATCATCTCTTGCTTGATGACATGCTTGAGTGTATCCTAGTTATATATCTTGTACACTTTGCACCAAATCAATTTAAGGGCACTAACCCATAAATAAGATAAGGTAGGGGATTTCATTACCCCTTCCTTAGCCCGAAAAAACCACATCCCAGCACTCACTAACCCAAGCCTAATTTAATAAAAAAAATAGACGTTGGCCCTAGGGACATCTCGGACTCATTTAGGAGATTATCCTAAGGGGGAAAAGTGTTGGAAATTGACTCTTGTAAATCAGTGTCTAGGAAAGGGATTGAGGGCCGAAAGCCCGAAGGTTGGTGGTTATTTAATTAAGGAAACATCTCTGACGGAAAACCTCCCAACAACCTTGACCTTTCCTGGCTGATTAACTTGTGGTCAAAGTTCTACACTAAACCTCCCGTGGACGGTCTAATCAGTTAGGAGTCGTCTAGGTCATAGGTCTACCCTAACTTAGGTTAGAATTTTTTCTTTCTTGATTGTTATTTGTTTGTTTTTTGTTTGTATTTCATTGTGTGATATGGCATTCAACAATTACAATTCTTTCCATCCTAATATAATCCATATTTCACACAGACTCCATTCTATTCGGATAATTCCAACTCGGCGTTTTACAATATGCACCAACCACATACGCCGGGTTGGCCTTATCCGAATCAATATGACCCATACCCCCCATCTAATACCTATAATTTCCATAATAATTTCAACTCTTCACCGAGTCAGTGGGGATTCACTTACCCGAGCATAATTTCCACCCACCTTGTCCTCCTTCTCCACCCAGTCCACAATATTTCAAGATACATACTCAATTCCACCAGTCCAAAATAAAGCACCATCAATTTTGGAAATGAGTATGCCTGAGTCAAATACAAATCCCAAAATCTGATAGACTCACATTTCACTATCACTTCCAAGACAACACTTCATCTTTTCATCAAAACAATGAATTCATCAATTATGGAAAGATGCTTGAAGACATGACTCATGCTCAAAATGCTAGAAATCGTGACATAGATATGATGGTTGAATCTTTACGTCTCACCGTTTGACCAGATCTGGTGTCACTAGCCATTCTGTTAGAACCGATGAGTCATGTAGTTTGAAAATCAAGATTCTATTTCAGCACGCTCATCTGAACTTGTCAAAACTTCAAAACCCATTGACATTTTGGCAAGTTTTCCTTTCCTGAAATTGAACTTGAACAATAATATGATCCTGAACTTCCACTTGATGATTCAATTCTACTTCCTGATCCAATAATGACTCCCGTATCTTTATCTGATTTCACTCCATTTCCAAAGTCAGTATTGGATCCAGTGCCTATCCGTTGTGAAATGAATCACCAAATTTTATGATGATCATATTAACTTGACCAATTCATACTTTGAAAGTCCATGATAAATTGCAAGTTCACATTTTTGTGGATTGAACTACTTGACAATGAATGTGATCTTGAACCCCAACTTAGTGATTCAATTCTTTTTCCGATTCAATAATGACTCCGGTAACTTCACCTGACTTCAATCTTTTCCCGGAGTCGACATTTGATCCTGTCCCAATCATATGAAGTTGAATCACCCATCTCTTGAGGATCATATTGAACTTGACAAATATACACTTCTGAAGATACTATTGACAAATTGGCAAGTTCTCCAATTTTTGATATTGAACTCAATGAGAAATGTGACCTAGATTCTCACAATCTCTTTATTCTGAAACTGATTGTACAATTTTGACGGAAAACATTGACCTTAGTTTTGAAGAATTGTATGGCGATGAGCTAGAATTCCTTAATATTGGAAGTAAAGAGATAACACCATATTAGGTCACATTCCATTGTGAACAATACATGTGGACTGGAGTTTCAACTTTTTGACTTGGACCAATTCCTGAACTCATTTCAACTCCTGAACCTTTACTCGACTTAAGTCACCTTCCTGGTCGGTTATTAGTTCTGTCCTTCCTGAGTCCAAATCAACCGTTCTATCATTTCATACACCATTCTGGGACAAGGTAGTTGACAAATTGACTCCGAATTATTAGTTATGGAAAATGGAAATTAGATGGGGTCAAATACTTAATAAAGATCCTTCATGGATTTATTTTTAGTGGGTTGTATTCATGATATTTCTGGTGGGTTCCTCCAAACCAAAAGTAAAGTTGATTGGGCCATGTTTCGTGGACCAATCAGCCGCCACCGGAACCACCACCTTGAGTAATTTTTTCCTTCCTCTCTATTTGTTTCATGCATACATATATCACGATGCATTGAGGACAATGCATGAGATAAGTATGGGGGAGGGTTTACTAACATAGAGTTTTTAGATTTTCTTTCTTTGACACTTCTTTTAGAAATAAAAGAAATATAATTAAAAAAAACTTTTTGAAATAAGAGACAAAGTTTTGATCTATTTTTAAGAAAATTAAGATGTATCTTAGAAATTAAGAAAGCCTTAATTATGACATCTTAAACCTAGTTGAAATAATAGATATTGTTTAAATTATAGGCTAAGTAAGTAAAATTGGGAGATATTTTTATCTAGAATTTTTTGCCTTAGAAAGTATGCACTTCACACTTACACATTTTTGGGATGGAAACAAAGACCAAAAAAGCCATTAAAAAAAAAGAAAAAGAAAAAAATATATATATAAATAAAACATCACTTATTAAGCTGGATAATTGTGCATCAGAAGCATGATTATTCAAGCCTAACGTGGTAAAGGAAATAAATAATCCCCTTTAGTTTTGTGGCCCTTTTCACTCGAGTCCTTAAACCCGGGGATGTTTTCTCATCTGGTGCCCTAAGACCTTCTGGTTTGGGAGTCATCGGTTATAGCTCGCTACAAGGGTGAACTAGAAAGCCTAAACTAAGGGAAGAAAAAAAGAAAAAAAGAAAATATATAAATAAATAATAAATGGCTTTATGGTTAGAGTTGAAATCCCAGAAATCTTCACTATCACAAAGTGCATACTATCTAGGTTTTATGAAAGATAAAGTATTCAATCCAATTTTGAATTCTTACCTTAATTAAAGACAAGATCCTGCATAGAGACCTAAGTTTAAGAAAGAGATTATAGGTGGACTTATGACCTTAGATCACTTATATTTTTGCAAAAATAGTTTCGAAAACATGTCTCTCTTTCAAAATGAATTTTCAAAACACTAACATTTGTCTTCTTTCTTTATGGATTTTGTGGGTGCAATCCGCTGAAAACCCTCAGGAGACAACACTCCTCCTCTAGGTAACCTAGAGGTTTAACGGCTTGTTGCACATGCTCAGTGCAATCGCGTCACCTGCGAAAGTGGTGTAATAAATTGGTAGTATAGTTTTTCTTTTCTTTGTTTTGCTCGGGACGAGCAAAAGAATAAGTGTGGGGGTGTGATTGTGATCCAATTTTGCATATTTTACCATATCATTCCATGCATTTTTGCAAATAAAAATATGATTTTTACTCATCTTCTCTATATTTTTGCAGGTCCACACTCAAATGGAGAAAAAGGCCCAAAATCTCTTTAATTAGCAATAATTAAAAGAGATTATTCAAAGCCCAAAAGAGAGCCTAAATTTGAATCCAGGATCTAGAGAAATCTACATGCCAGCTCAAGATTCTAGAAGGCCCACGTGGATAACAACCCTCGTAACAACTTGTTAACAAAATCTGGGATCCAACGGCCACAAAAGTGCCGCAATTTGCCGCCAAACTGCCGCAAAATCTGGGCCGTTGAGTCCCAGATTTCTGCCACCCTGTCCGTCTTCCTGGAGACTTCTCTCTGAAGCTATAAATACAGACCAGGCCTTCGCAAAGAGGGGAGTGGAAGTGTGGAAGAAAGAAGAGATTAGAGGATAAAGCTTTGTAATTTTGTATTTTTTCTCTAGGATTTTAGTGCTTTAGATCTTCTTCTTCCTCCCTAGAAATTCTGCAAAAGAGAGTTGTAAGAGAGAAAGCTTGTGTACACAAGGAGTGACAACTTGTGAAGCAAGGATTCATCCATTCTCTTATCTCTACTTGAGCATTTTCTAGTATTACTTGCTTTCTTTAATTCTAGCTTTACTTTACTTGCACTTTTATTCATGCTTTGCTTTTCTTTTATTGTAATGGCTAGTAGCTAATTCTTCTCATGTCTAGCTAACACTAACCTTGCTAACTACTAACTCATAGGTGATTGCTATCTTTAATCTTGCAAGTTGTATGGTCTTCTCTTCTCCGATAGGTTACTTCATGCTTGGCTATATCTTGTTGTAATTCTCCATATGATTCATGTGTGCCTCACTTAGAGCCTTGTCTTTAGAACAAGTGCCTTGATGGAACATGGAGATGGATCACCATATGCTATTTGTTGTACAACTTCTTACTTCCATTAATGAATGTTGTATCTTCTTCCTTAGCATCCCTTGAGTGTAGCTCTTTTGATTCCATTATTGAAAGTCTAATTGTAGGCCAATGACATCTATGAGGCTACAAGACAAGTCCAAGAATGATCACCCGTCATCCAAGTGGGAAAGTAATTAGACCAACACGCAAGACAAATCTATGCCGATGAATCAACATGAGGCACGCATTCACCATCACGGAGTTTAGTAAGTTTTAGCAAGGTAGTAAGGTTAGCTAGTCATGATCTTCTCATTCTAAGAGTCTTTTCAAAGTTTTCTTTCTTTTAGTTTTAATTCCAAAAGCAAATCTCTTCTTTGATTTCTTTTCATTTTCCATCATGAACAAAGCCACCAATTCTTTCATTTCTTTTTTCATGTTTATTCATTCTTTTAAAGACAAAGAAGAATCTTCGTTTTCTATCTTCACTACCAACCGTAACGCTTCCATCGCATGCTCTCCCTGAGAATCGACTCGGTATAGCCCATACTATAACGGAGATAGGAAAGGGTACATTAATCATTTTGAATACATTTGTGGAGTGATCAAAGCACCTAAGGTTGATCTAAACCTTATCTCTTTTATTGAATATATTTGTGTGCAAATTATACTCCACAATACAACACCTTTCCCGTCTAAACACCACCCCCCGGGTGTGGCCACCTAATCCGTAGCCAAAGTCGCGTTTTTGCAACTTTGTTGAGGTAGTTGGGGAGCATTTGCTCCCCCTATCTTCGTACGCTCTCCTCCGTTTGGTCTTTCCCTATAAATACTGCATTTTTCAAAGAAGAAGGGACCGAAAATTAGTTTAATTTTTTCTCTTTATTTTGAGGATTTAGGTTCTTTGTTAGATAGTATTGAGAAGTTGTATCTCTGTTTTTAATTCATAGATCAGTTCAGATACAAGTGAGAGAGAGAAAAAGAGTGATTGTAATCTGAAGTTGAAGTGACGTCAATAAAGGTTCAAGACTTCTCTTCTTCTCCAATTCACTGGTATGTGTTATTTCATTTACATGACTTATTTTACTTTAATCATGAGTAGCTAAATTCATTTTTCTGGGCTCACTATCATCTCTCTCTTCGATCCCTCTTGTTTTGAATGGTTTTGATGTAAAAAACCCAACGGATTCATATGTATGCCTTAAACTAAGCCTTTCTTCTTTGAAAGTATTCTTGAAGGCATATGAGGATGGGTTTGAATTTCTAATTTCTATTTTTTAAAAAACTTCACTTGAACATATTTTTATTTCATACTTAAAAGACAACTTGATGATTTACATTCAGTTCAAGAGGATTTTTAAGAAAAAAGAGTTAAACTTTTCCAATCAATCTTATTGCTTTGCTTAAGACTTTAGAAACCAAGCTTAAGTTTTTGCCTATAATCAAGTTGAGGCACTGAGAATTTCAGAGAGAAGAACATATCGTTGAGTAGTAAGATAGTAAGGCCAGATCTTTTTCATATTAAAACAAACAACTAAATAATCTTCATACTTTTTAAAAAATCACCTTTTTCAAAGCCTTCTCTAAGTTTTTAATTTTTCTTTAAAATCACTTCCTTACTCTCCATTCTCTTTTCAACATAAAAACACCGATATCATTCTTTGCTTGTTAAACAAAAACATCGAAAAGCTTTCATCGTATTCCTCCTCATGGATACGACCCGTTAGCCCAAAACTAGACGGTAATTCTTACTGCTTTCACTTGCAATTAAATTTTTGGCGTCGTTGCTGAAGAGCGAACGGTGTAATTATTTTCTACAAGTTTGGTGTCTTGTTTTAGGGCCGTCAAGGAATCAGATTTAGCACTTAAGCCTTGTAGGAGAAGACTTTCTATTTTGTGCCCCTACTCTAGAAAGTATGAAACAGAATTTCAAGAAATTGTAGCGCAAAAGCTTAAAATTTTGGACTACTAAAAACTCTTTTTTGCAGGACATATCGTTTTGCAAAAATATAATTTGTGTATATTATTTCTGCTATATCTGATATTCACACTCCCTGTTTTTAATCCAACAGTAATCTGATTGATTGTCAATTGCTTAAAAAAATGTTTAGACTTACATTCTAGGCATTTGTCTAATTACGTTTCTTTTACAATCAACCAGTTAGGAGTTGTCTAGGTCAAGGTTACCATATACTAGGCTTGATTGTTTCTTCTTATTGACTACTGGTGAACTTGTTTGTGACAGTGTTATGTATGCAAGTGCGGTCAAGAGACCCTAATTCATCTAGGTTAACTAGAAACACATCACCACCCAAGTTTGAATCAAGACCAGATCTGGTTATGGTTCAACCGACATCTTTGCAGGATAGGTTATATCCCATTAGAACTACACTTCCATCTTGCATCCAACTTCCACCGGTTGGTGAATACAATTTTGAGCTCAAGCCTCAGTTCATCAACACACTCCCCAAGTTTCATGGCTTAGAGTCTGAAGATGCTTATTTCTTCATAAGAGAGTTTGAGAAAGTATGCTTAATGATGAAAATTTCACACCTTGTAGATGATGCTATTAGGTTAAGATTTGTCCCATTTGCTCTTAAGGACTTAGCAAAAAAATGGCTTTACAGCTTAACGGTCGACTTTATCACATCCTGGGATGATTTCATCATGGTCTTTTTGAAAAAATTCTATCCAATTCATAAGACCGCTCTCATTAGGAAGAACATCATGCAGTTCAAGTAAGAAGCTAGTGAACCGTTTTGGAGGTACTTTGAACGATTCAAAGACCTTCTTATCCAATGTCCTTATCATGGAATAGAGAAATGGCGACAATGTCAAATTCTTTATGATAATTTAGACTACTCTACCAAGACCCTCTTAGAAACTATGTGTCAAGGGGGATTCTTGCAAAAGAATGAGAATGAAGGATGGGATGTATATGAGGATCTAGCTGAAAAGACCATCTAATGGGAACCAACTAGTGAAACTCTAGGAATTCAAATTCCACCTCTTCAAAAGGAGGTCTCCATTCAATTGAATCTCCATAGCTTACGAGGCTAAAATAGCTAACCTAGCGAGAAGACTAGAAGCTTTAGAAACTAAGGAACCCAGTCCAGTCAATCAAGTCAGCCCAAACTAATTTTCAACTCTGGTCTGTACTTACTATCAATCCATGAATCATGTGTTTGAGGAGTGTCCTGTCTTTCAAGCTCAGCAACAATATCCTGAACCGATGAATGCTGTCTTTTCAAGGCCGAACAATAATCCTTATACACTAACGTACAATCTTAGATAGAGAAATCACCCGAATTTCTCATGGAGGCGAAACAATAATGACCACTCACGGTCAAACCATGCAACCCACTTCCATCATTTCAATAATTCTTCCAATCATCAACCCAACTTATCTAATTACCATCATAATTCTCCCAACATCCACCCAATTTTTCAAATTATCAACAAAACTTTCCCAACAAGCTTCATAATCTTCCTTCCAGAATCCTCAACTTGACTGATTTTGAGAGAAAAATGGAAAGGTACATGAAGAATCAAGATTCTCTCATGCAAACAATATAGAGGCTAGAGGTTCAAGTAAGCCAATCTACAGAATGAGAGGCAAAAGGGTACCTTGCCCAGTCAGCCAATAATGAATCCTAGGAATTCTCAACAAACTCATTTGGTTGAGGATCAGTCATTGAATCAATGTAATATTGTTCATATATTGAGGTCAGGAAAGAAAGTTGATAATCAAGTGTCAACACCATCCAATCCCATTCAGCACAAGCACAATCAAGTATCCACCTCATATAGTCCCAATCCTTCCAAATCTGACGAATCTAAAACGGATAAGTCAACCAGTCAGGTGCACAAGCCTATAGTACCATTTCCTAATATGCTGAAGAATAACAAGCAGAATCCACACATGGATAAGATATTTGAGATCTTCAAACAAGTGAAGGTAAATGTGCCACTTCTTGATGCCATCCAACAAGTCCCATCTTATGCAAAATTTCTTCAGGACGTGTGCACCAAGAAGCGAAAGACTAATGTACCCAAGAAAGTCTTCTTAGCCACTGACATTAGTGAGCTACTGTTGGGTCTGATCCCTGTCAAGTATAAGGATCCGAGTTGTCCCACCATTGCCTGCACTATAGGACAAGCCGAGATTAGTTGTGCACTTCTTGACTTGGGGGCAAGTATCAACTTGCTTCCATTCTCAGTTTATCAACAACTCGGGTTGGGCGATCTTAGTCTAACTCGAGTCACAATCCAACTGCTTGACCGTTCAGTGAAAGCTCCCAAGGGAGATATTAATGATGTCCTTATCTGGGTCGGGGAATTTATCTACTCCTTTAACTTCATAGTTCTAGAAACACAACCTGTGTCCAATCCTAGGGCTCAAACTCCTATTATCCTAGGGTGACCATTCCTTACTACTGCCAATGCCATTATTAATTGTAGGAATGGGTCCATGAGGTTAACCTTTGGGGATATGACTAGAGAAGTCGATGTCTTCAACCTAGGAAAGCAACCCCGTGATGTTGAGGATCAAACATTTAAAGTCAACCTCATTGAGAACTTGACAAGTGAACATAGAGAAGAATTGAAACTAGAAATTGATTATGATTTTGAGTTAGAGTCTGACGACTTTAACCTTGATCAGGTTGTCGAGTCTGCTGTGAATTAGGCCTCGAACCCTATTTCACCAAATATGGAGCCAACAAATTTAACTCATCCTTCCAGTGAGCCTTTCCCTTCCTTAGAATTGAAAGCCTTACCTGCGCATCTCGAGTACGTTAATCTAGGCGAACAAGAGACCTTTCCTATCATTATTGCCTCCCATTTAAATGACGGGTAAGAAGAAGATCTTAAAACAATTCTGAGAAAACATAGGAAAGTCATTGGTTGGACTATGACCGATATAAAGGGATTGAGTCCAACCATAGTTCAACATCACATTCGTCTCAATGAAGACGCAACACCAAAAGGAAACCTGCAACGTAGATTAAACCTATAATGTAAGAGGATGTTCATACTGAAATTGTGAAACTCTTAGACAATGGGATAATCTATCCCATTTCTGATAGCCAATGGGTCAGTCTTGTCCACGCGGTTCCAAAGAAATCTGGCTTCACCGTAGTGAAAATGAGAACAAAGAGTTGATCCAAACTCGACTTTCCATGAAAATTCGAGTTTGCATTGACTATAGGAAGCTTAATGCAGCAACTCGTAAGGACCATTTCCACTTCCCTTCATTGATTAATGCTTGAACGTTTAGCCGGCCACGAGTATTACTATTTCTTGGACGGTTACATAGGGCACAATCAGATTCCAATTGCTCCTGAGGATCAAGAAAAGACTACATTCATATGTTCATCTTTCGACTTGTGTAATGCCCTAGTAATGTTTCAACGTTGTATGTTGAGTCTTTTTTCTGATATGGTAGAACGATTCTTAGAAATCTTCATGGATGATTTTTTTCATCTACGGAGATTTATTCACTCAATATCTCCACCATTTAGAACTTGTCCTCCAACGTTGTGCTGAGAAAAATCTGACACTGAAATAGGAGAGATGCCACTTCATGGTAAGACATGAAATTATTTTGGGTCATGAAATCTCTAAAAAAGGAATTGAAGTGGATAGAGCCAAAATTGAGGTTATTGCTAAGCTTCCCATGTCTAAATGCTTGAAGGATATTCGATCCTTCTTAGGACACGCCGGTTTCTACTGAAGATATATCAAAGATTTTAGCAAGATTGCTAGACTCTTGACTAATCTGTTAGCTAAGGATGTGTCCTTCACTTTCGATGATGAATGTATAAATTCCTGGGTGAACCTTAAGAAAGAGCTTATTTATGTACCAATCATATCTGCACCGAATTGATTTAAACCGTTCGAAATCATGCGCGACGCATCTGATTTTGTAATAGGCGTTGTACTAGAACAGCGCATTGATAACAAGCAGCACATGATATACTACTCTAGTAGGACTCTCAATGATGCTCAAATGAATTACACTATTACTGAGAAGGTATTCTTGGCAGTAGTGTTTGCCTTAGAGAAATTTTGTCCCTACCTATTAGGGTCCAAAACTATAATTTTCACCGATCATTCTGCGCTTAGGTACCTCATGATGAAGAAGGATGCCAAGGCTCGACTCATTCGTTGGATCCTCCTTCTTTAAGAATTCGATCTTGAGATTCGAGATAAGAAAGGCATAGAAAATGTCATTGCTGATCATCTCTCGCGAATCCTAAACTCTCCATGCAATGAATTGCCCATAAAAGAGGACTTTCCTGATGAGAATCTCTTAGCTGTCTTTAGGGAATCTTGGTTTGCTGATGTAGTAGTGAATTACTTAGTCACAAACCAAACTCCTTCTCATTGGTCTAAAAACGATATATACTGGTTCTTATCTCAAATCTGATATTTCTTTGGGAAAAATCGTATCATTTTAAGTACTGTTCTGATCAAATTATTAGGAGATGCATTCCCGATGAAGAGATTAAGAGTGTTTTATTCTTCTGTCACGAACTTGCATGCGGTGGATACTTTCGACCCCACAAGACTGCTGAAAAGGTGCTGCAAAGTGGGTTCTATTGGCCCACTTTTTTCAAAGATGCTTATAAATTTTGCAAGACGTGCCTTAGATGCCAGATGGTAGGAAAGATCTCAAAACGAGATATGATGCCCCTCAGCCCAATTTTAGAAATAGAACTCTTTGATGTTTGGGGCATCGACTTTATGGGTTCATTTCCTAGTTCATTTGGAAACCAATACATATGGTTGTTGTGGACTATGTGTCCAAGTGGGTAGAAGCCATTCCTAATAGAACTAATGATAACAAAGTTGTCGTAAAGTTTTTTAAAAAGAACATTTTCTCACGCTTCGGAACCCCTTGTGCTGTCATCAGTGATAATGGTACTCACCTTTGCAATAGATCCTTTGAAGCTCTTATGCGAAAGTATGACATAACTCACAAGTTGTCCACACCTTATCATCCTCAACCAGTGGGCAGGATGAGGTTTCTAATAGACAATTCAAACTTATTTTGGAGAAAAATGTAAACCAAAATCGGAAAGATTGGTCCACTAAACTTATAGATGCCTGATTGTACTCTAAAATTGTATTTTTATCATCACTTTAACATATATATCCTTGATCATTCCTTTATTAATTAATGCTATTAACCCTCTTTTTGATTATGGTGTGTAGTTATTTAAATGAGAGGATAAAAATATAAGAAGCTTCATTTTATCTCTAATTCTATCCAAAGTTGTATTTTAAATTAAATTGAATCGAAAGGAGGAAAGGATTAATCTTCATCTCCTATTCAAGTTCAAATTCAGAAGATAAAGTCTTAGAAGATGAAGGGGATAAAACTAATTCTACAAGGAATAAGGAGGATAATTCAAACTAAATGGAGTTCAAAATCAATTCAGACTCGGATTCAGATCATAACTTTTGCTACAGATATTCAAATTCGATGATTCAAGATACTACAGAAAGAAGACGTGAATGACTACAATTCTTCTGTTAATAACTCTGTCAAATTTAGCCGTCTTATGAGTCATATTTAGCAAACAACACGTCGACTTGCTGCAGGACTGAATTCCCTTTTGAATTAGAAAACCTTCTAATTTGTATCCTATTGTGATTAGATTTGAGGCCTATTTAAAGAGCTGAAATCTCTCATTATAATCACCTCATCAAGAGAGAAGAAGAATAAGGTTAGGGTTAAGGATTTATGATTTTTTGTTAGATTAGTTTAGCCTCTTTTGAGTTCTCTTCTTTGTAATTACTATTGGCTTTGGCTTGGCTATTATAAGGAGGAAGGAGAAGGAGATTGTAACCAAGGATTGCATCAATAAAGGTTATCTTTTCTTTTTTTTTATGTTCTTATTCTTGTTCTTGGTTTGATTTTTGGTGTTGTCTTTAATCTTTCTTCTTTTTCTTTTCTTTAAAGATCTTAAAAATAAAAAGATGGATAAAACAAAAAGGATGCTAGGCTAAAATAATTGTAGGGTAGCTAATCACTAGATCGACTAGGGTTAGTTGATTAATCTAATAGATTTACAATCTAGAATTAGATTAATCCTTTGAAGTTTAGTGATGATAATGCAACTTAATGATTTAGATAATTAGGGCTTGGCTTTGGATTAGAGTAGGGTATGGCTTTAGATTAAGTTTAGGGGTAGGGTTTGGCATAGTTTAATGATTAGGAATTGGCTTTGGCTTAGGGTAAAATTAGGGTTTGGCTTGGTGTAGTGTAGACAAGTTAAGTTGGATATCTTACTCTTCTTATTTAGGGTCAACAACTTAGATGAATGTTTCATTAGTTTAAAAGGATACAACCCCTAGATCGAGACTAGTCGTGAAGGTAGATTAGCGACTTAGATTCTCCCTCATGATTAGATCTAGTTTCTTATTTCAAACTACAGCCAACCTTTCTTCTAAGTCTTGACTACAGATATACCGTGCTGTCAATGCTCCATCGCCTCCCTTCCAGTGGAACACGACCCGCTTTGGCCCTTACTATAGCGGATAGAATTGAACAATGAGAAGAATCTAACCTTCTAATTTTTTGGTTTTTTGTTTTTATTTTTGTACATATTTATTCTCTCGTTCTAGTTTCAATCAAAATTTTGTGTGTTTGGACACATATATTGCATAAACATTATTACATTCTTATATATATTATGTAATAAATTATTACAAACTCACTTGTCTTAATGTCTTAATTCATGCAGGGTATGATAGAGAGAAGATAATCATGAAATTTATCCAATTAAATTCAAAGTTCAAAAGAAAGGGGATCGATTCAAATCCAAAGGTTTTAGAAGCTATCTTATCTGAAAACTAGATAAATCAGATAAGATAATATCATCTAATTTCAAGGAAAAAATAGATTATTTAAAAACCCTATCGGTTTTGCTGAAGATAAATGTATATCTTATCAATTCTAGAAGACAAACTGAAAATCAAAGAGGATAAATGGATAGAGAGAAGATCAACGAATGAGATGAAGCAATTTAAATTCGGATTCAGGCTGGATACAGTATAGCATTTTAATCATAATTTTCGCTAACCGAAACTCAAATCTGATGATTCAAGATGCTACAAAAAGAAGACTTAAAGGGCTACAATTCTTCTATTGATCACTCGTTCCAATTCTATTATTTGATAAGTGATATATAGTAAGTAACACGCCAACAAGCTGCAGATCAGAATTGAATTTCTGGATAAATCAAATCAAGTTTGGAGATAAGGAAAGAATTCAAATTCAGAAATATATAGCTCTTCCTATCTTCATACATGTTCTATCCCTCTGGTTTTCTCCTATAAATGTCCTCATACCTCGAAGGCAAAAAGGACACCATCTCAGAGAAAGCTTTAGTTTAGGTTTTTCTTTTCTTCTTCAAGTATTTTTTATTTTTTATTTTATTTTTAGGCTAGAGAGAGTTACATGATCAAAAGAGAGGAAGAGTTATTATAGAGTGATACTATTGTAATCTTTTCTTTAAGAATCTTATATTGAAGGTGACAATCAATTGAGCGTTCCCACTTTTCTCATTGTGCTCAATCTCACCGAAGCCTTACTTTCCTTTATTTTTTACTACTTTGCTTTACTCCATGCTAAGGTATTTCTATTGCTTTATTATGTAGGATTTCATTATGGTGAACATATATTCTTCTTTTATTTCTTTTGTTTTGATTTTTGCATCAACACTTTTTTTATCTCTTTTTGTTTCTTTTTCTTTTATACTTAAAACACACCACCACCATCTCTTCTTCTACCATCTTCTACTTAACTTAACTTAATATTTTTATTTTCTTTTTATAAACTGAGAAGATAAGTGTTAACTAGTTTTTATAAATTAAAAGAAGAAACTTACATAACGCTTCCATCGCTGTCCCTCCCTATGGATCACGACCCGTTAGCCCTAGGCTACACGGTAGAATTGAGGATCTAACACTGTTCTAAATTTCTGAATTTTTTTTGTGCAGTTTGGCTCGATCATAATTTTGGCACCGTTGCCGGGGAAGGACAGTAAGTTTTCTTTACTTTTAATTTACTTTAACGAATTAATCCTTTTTTTTCTTTGTTTTGGTGTACAGGGACTAATTACAGAAAACTAGGAGCTGCAGTGGACATATTGCTACTTTGTGCCTCTGTCCAAGAAGGCAGAGCATCAAGCCCACAACTGTGGTGAACTACTAACTATAGTCTCTTGCAGGTTGCTTTATTGAGATTACCTCTTTGCAGTTATTAGTTTATCTGTTTAACTTACTCTGTACATATTTCTAATCAACAGTAACTTGTTGCTTTGTAAATGCTAAAAAACGTTTAGACTCTTGCAGCTTAGGGCATCTGTCTATTTCGTTTCTTTACATTACTGTTGAAGAGTGTTGGAGTAAAGGTATGTGTGCATTGTATATAGTTTAAGAAACATATTTTGAGTGATTCATATTGCTTGAATGTTACCTTTTGCTTTATACTTGTATACTGCACTAAAAAGACTAAGGGCATATCTTTAAACAAGATAAGGTGGGGAAGTCATTACCCTTCCTTAGCCCAAAAACTATCTCCTCACTTACTAACCCAGCCTAACATAAAAGTGAGTAGACGTTGGCCCTAGGGACGGGCTCAAATAGGGATTGACCTAAGGGGGAAGTTGTTAGAAGTTAACTCTTGCCAAATCAGTACCTAAGGTTGGGGATTGAGGGGCGAAACCCCGAAGGCTGTGGTTTGGCATAATTAGGCATGTTGCTTAGGCACGGATACCTCCTACTAGTCTTACCCCTACCTGGCCGATTAACTTGTGGTCAGGTTCTACAATATACCTCCTGTGGATAATCAACAGTTAGGAGTCGTCTAGGTCTCAGCTCTACCCTAACATAGGCTAGATATTTTTATTTTCTTATTTGTTTATTTGTTTGTTTTTGTTTGTTCTTGTGAAAATGGATTATAATTAAAATTATTCTGATTATAACTCAAATCCATATTTCACCCCAACCTCTTTCAATTCAGATATTACTAATCCGGCATTACATAACTCTAACCAACCAAGTATGCCAGATTGGTCTTATCCGAATTAATATATGCCCTAATCCTAGTACTATGAATAAGAATGGGACAATCATCACCACTCTTCACCGAGTCAGTGGGGATACAACTCCCCTGAGTCTTACTAGATAAGTTCAAATCATAGCGGATTCAATTCTCCCAACCAATTCCCAAATCCAAGTCCTTACTCTAATTTTCAAGTTCAACCACAACAAGAAGAACCTGTTGACTTAGAAAAGAATATGGAATTCATGATTCAATCCCAAAATGATATTATTCAATCCCATACGGATTGTCTCAAATCTCTTAATAGGTTAGAAGCAAATGTGAGTCATTTGTCAACACAATTAGTTTTAGGAATGAGAAAACTAACACATTTTCGACCACTCCTGATTCTCCTAACCATATTGACGAAGAATCATGGTATCTTAGAGATTTTAACCAAGATTCGATTTCACCACAAAACTTTGAACTTGATCAATATCAACCCATTGACAAATTGGCAAGTTTTTATTTCAATGAGATTGAACTTGAAGATGAATGTGACGTTGATTTCCAATGTTGTGATTCATTTCCACTTTTTGAATCTATGGTGACTCCGGTATCCTTACCCGCTGAAGCCAACACTGATTCTTATCCCTATAGAGCTTGAACATGAACTACCTATGTTAGATAGTCAAATTTCATTGTTGAAAAATGAATGTGAACTTGAATTCTATGATTTGGATCAAACCCATGAACCAACTCTGACTCTCGAACCTAAACTTGATTTGAGTTTTATTCTCGAGTCAGTATCAGTTTCTATTCCTTACATTGTTGAGCCCAAATCATTCATTTCACAAAATCACATTCCACTGTTGGACCAAGGTTTAGATCAATATGACTCTGTGATGATATTCCAAGATTGGCCATATAACTGGGAAAATTTCATGCTAGGAAATTGCACGATCCTATTCATATTGGGGATTATAAAAATGTTAATAGGAAAGAGGTTATGAAAGGTGATTTTCATGAAAATCCACAGTATCTAGATTGGGCAGAAACGCTTGACCCAATAAGACCACCACCGGAACCACCATCTTGAGGTGACAATTGATTGCTAGAATGAAAGAACAATCAAAGAGTTTAAGAATTTACCGTGTAGCTTGTGGCTAACGGGTCGTGTCCACGAGGAGGAATATGGTGGAAGCTTTTCGGTAAATCGTTTAAAAACAAAGAATTGTGTTCGTTTTTTAATGGAAAAGAGAATGGGAAGAAAGGGATGATTAAATGATAAATTACAACTTTAGAAAAGGCTTTGGAGAAGGTGATTAAAAAGTTCGAAGATTGTTTTGTTGATTATAATAATGAAGAAAATCTGGGCTCACTATCTCACTACTCAATTGTTCATTCTTCTATTAAAATCTTAAGTGCCTCAAAGTGATCATAGGCAAAACTTAAAGTTGATTTTTAGAAAGTTTGAAGTAAAACACATAAGATAGTTGAAAGAGTTCACTCTTTTCTTTGAAAAATCATTTAGAATTGAATATTAAATCATCAAGCGCAAAGAAGCAAGAATGAAGTAAAAACAGTTCAAGAACGTTCATGAAAGAAGTGAGAGTTTAACAATCCAAACTCATCCTTATATGCCTTCAAGAACACTTTCAAAAAGAAAGGTTTTAAGTAAGGCATGCAGATGATTCATTGGGTCTTTTTCTTTAAAAACAAAAGAGAAGAAGAATAAGAGAGAGTTACAATAGTGAGCCCAGAAAAACGTTTTAGTTACTCATGGAAAACGAAGAAAGAAAGTAAAAAATAATGCAAGCCATACCGTACTACAAGTGGAAGAAAAAGCGGCTCGACTCTTGTATTGATGTCACTTCAATCTTCAAGTACAAGCACTCAATTCCTCTCTCTCATAAGTTTTGATACTGGACTACAAATTAAAAACAAGATTACAACTTTTGTGCTAGCTAACAAAGAGCCTAAATCTTTAAAAAATAAACACAAATTCTAATCCTAGTCTTCGCTCCTTTTTCCTCTGTTGAAACTGACATTTATAGGAAAAAACCAGAAGGGGAGGATCCCAGGAAGATTGGGGGAGCAAACGCTCCCCCAACAAAGCTCAACAAGCCATGGAAACGCGGCTAGGGCCGCGTTTTCGCGGCCCTGGTGTGGCCAGGTGGCCACACCCAATTGGGGGAGAACTCTGGTTTGTTGATTTACCTGTATCTTCTTCTGGTTTTCTTGTTTCTGCTCCAAACGTTGACGAAACAGCCTTTGATTGTGTGGCTTTAACCGCTTGATTCAGGGAGGATTCTTCTCAACCTCTTGATTTGCTAAGATTTTGTCCTGATTCTTTGATTTCGAATTTATTCTAAATTAAATCAGAATTTGGTGGGCTTTGGGCTTGTTTTCTTTCTTTCTTTTAGCACTTGGGCCTACATTTAACAAAGAAAAAGAAGACTTATTAATAGGATTTATTAGCTAAAAAGTATGGTAAGGTGACAATGTATATGCAACATATGTGACTAATCAACAATTTTCCTTCCCTTTCTCTTTTTCATGTATTATTGCATTTCATTCATACATTGAGGACAACGCATGAGTTAAGTGTGGGGGAGAGTTTACTAACATGCTAACTTTACTAATTTAAAAAAAAACTTTTTGAAATGGAAAATAATACTTTGACATATTTTGTAAAAAAATTAAGTTAATTTTAAGGAATAAGATGATCATAATTAGAATTTCTTATACTTAGTCAAAATAAAATTATTTGTTAATTTTGAGGTTAGGAAGAAAAATTAGAAACATAATTTAGTCTTAATTTTTACCTTGATGAAATATGCATACTTTATACACGTACACACTTAGGGTTCTAAAACAAAGATTCTTATGCCTTATATAAAATATACACACACACACACATATATCCAAAAAAAATCCTCTGATTAAGCTGGGTATTTGTGCCTCATAAAGCATAAGTATTCACGCCTAAAAGTAGTTCATATAAATAAAAATCCTTAGTTTTGTCGCCTTATTTGCTCGAGTCCTAAGTCCTTCGGGTGTTTTCTCACCCGGTGCCCTAAAATCGTCTGGCTTGGAGTCACCGACTAAGTCTCATTACATGGGCGAATTAGAAAGCCTAATAGAGCTAAGAGATATTACCGCCATAAAAAATAATAATAATAATAAGGCATAAGAGTTAGAGTTGAAGAATCCTAAGCCAAATTTTCACGGTCACAAGGTGCATATGACTTAGGGTAAAATAATAAACTAGATGAGATATACAATTTTAATTCTTATCTTGATTAAAAATAAGTTTTTGAATAAAGACTAAGTTTAGGGATGACTAAGTTTTGATAATCCTATGACTTACAGATTACTTGAAATTTTACATTAATACTTCAAATATTTTTTCCTTCAAAGTGCATTTTCAAAAATACTAACATTTTATTTCTTTTTTTTTATGGATTTTGTGGGTGTAATCCACTGAAAACCCTCAGAAGATTACAACTCCTCCTCTAGGAGTAACCCAGAGGTTTAAAGGCTTGTTGCACATGCTAAGTGCAATCGCGTGACCTGTGAAAGTGGTCGAATAAAAACCTTAGGTTAGTTTTGTTTTACTCGAGGACGAGCAAAAGATAAGTGTGGGGGTCTGTTTGGACACATATATGGCATAAACATTATTACATTCCTACATATATTCTGTAATAAATTATTACAAACTCACTTGTCTTAATGTCTTAATTCATGCAGGGTATGATAGGGAGAAGATAATCATGAAATTTATCCAATTAAATTCAAAAGTTCAAAAGAAAAGGGATCAATTCAAATCCAAAGGTTCTAGAAACTATCTTATCTGAAAATTAGATAAATCAGATAAGATAATATCATCAAATTTCAAGAAAAAAATAGATTATTTAAAAACCTATCAGTTTTGCTGAAGATAAATGTATACATTATCAATTTCAGAAGACAAACTGAAAATCAAAGAGGATAAATGGATAGAGAGAAGATTAACGGATGAGATGAAGCAATTTAAATTTGGATTCAGGCTGGATACTATTTTAATCATAATTTTCGCTACCGAAACTCAAATCTGATGATTCAAGATGCTACAAAAAGAAAACTTAAAGGGATACAATTCCTCTGTTGATCACTCATTCCAATTCTATTATTTGATAAGTGATATTGAGTAATTAACACGCCAACAAGCTGTAGATCAGAATTGAATTTCTGGATAAATCAAATCAAGTTTGGAGATAAGGGAAGAATTCAAATTCAGAAATATATAGCTCTTCTTATCTTCATACACGTTCTATCCCTCTGATTTTCTTCTATAAATACCCTCATACCTCAAAGGCAGAAAGGACACCATCTCAAAGAGAGCTTTAGTTTAGGTTTTTCTTTTCTTCTTCAATGTAACTTTTATTTTTTTATTTTATTTTTAGGCTAGAGAGAGTTACATGATCAAAAGAGAGGAAGAATTATTGTAGAGTGACACTATTGTAATCTTTTCTTCAAGAATCTTATATTAAAGATGACAATCAATGGAGGTTTCCCACTTTTCTCATTGTGCTCAATCTCACCGAAGCCTTACTTTCCTTTATTCTTTTCTACTATTTTGCTTTACTCCATGCTAAGGTATATTTTATTATGGTTCAACAGTAGATGTAAATATTCTTCTTTTATTTCTTTTTATTTTTGATTTTTGCATCAACACTTTTTTATCTCTTTTTGTTTCTTTTTCTTTTATAATTAAAACAACACCACCACCATCTTTCTTATACCATCTTCTACTTAACTTAATATTTTTATTATCTTTTTATAAAATGAGAAGATAAGTATTAACTAGTTTTTGTAAATTAAAAGAAGAAACTTACATAACGCTTCCATCGTTGTCCCTCCCTGTGGATCACGACCCGTTAGCCCTAGGCTACACAGTAAAATTGAGAACCTAGCACTGTTCTAAATTTCTGTATTTTTTTGTGCAGGTTTGACTCGATCAATGCCCTATGGGCCTACAGGACAGCTTTCAAGATGATTCTAGGGATGTCTCCTTATAGGTTAGTCTTTGGGAAGTTTGCCACCTATCCATTGAGTTAGAGCATCGGACCTTATGGGCAATCAAGCAGCTAAATTTTGACTTGACTAAGGCCGGTAACCTTCAAAAAATTACAAATTTTCGATTTAGAAGAGTTGAGAAATGAGGCCTATGAAAATGCTAAGATCACTAAAAATAGAGTTAAGATTTTTCAAGATGAACAAATCATAAGGAAAATATTTATCCCTGGACAAAAAGTCTTACTCTATAATTCTAGGTTTCATCTTTTTTCAGGAAAGCTAAAATTAAGATGGACTGGGTCATTCGTTGTAAAAACTGTGTTTTCCACACGGTGCTGTAGAGATCAGTAACACCAAGAATGAAAATGACTTTAAGGCAAATGGTCAACGCTTTAAACCTTTCTTGGAATCGGTGCCGGTAAATGAAACGGTCATGGGTCTTTTCGACCCAGTGTATCGGTAACTTTCCTCTTTTGCATTCCATTTCATGTATCTATATACATTGGGCACAATGCATGAGATAAGTGTGGGGCAGGGCTAACATGACTAATATATATATATATATATATATATATATATATATATATATATATATATATATATATATATATATATATATATATATATATATATATATAACTTTTGAAATAAAAGAAAAATATTTTGATATATTTTTTATAAGAAATTAAGTCAATTTTAAGGAATAGAAAAATCATAATTAGGATTTCTTATACTTGATCAAAATAAGATGACTTATTTGATTTTCAGGGTTAGTAAGAAAATTGGTGAAAGTAATTTAGTCTTGAACTTTAGCTTGATGAAATATGCACACTTTATACACTTGCACACTTAGGGTTCAAAAACAAAGATTCTTATGCCTTATAATATATATATATATATATATATATATATATATATATATATATATATATATATATATATGTATGTATATATGTATGTATGTATGTATGTATGTATGTATGTATGTATATGTATGTATGTATGTATTTATATACACACACATATATATGTATGTGTGTGTATATATATATATGTTTGTATGTATGTATGTATATATACACATACAAGCACACACGTGTGTGTATATGTAGATATGTGTGTATGTGTGTGTGTGTGTGTGTATAGATATACACATACATATGTGTGTGTATGTATATATCTATGAAAAATAAATAAATCTAATTATTGATTAGCTTTGTGCTTTGGCCTAAGTAAGTCTTAGTATTTATGCAAAAGATAATTAGATAAGTTTGAAAAAATTTATATATAAATCCTCTGATTAAGTTGGGTATTTATGCCTCATAAAGCATAAGTATTCACGCCTAAAAGGGGTGCATTTTATAAATAAAACCCCTTAGTTTCGTGGCCTTGTTTGCTCGAGTGTTTAAGTCCTTAAGGGTGTTTTCTCACCTGGTACTCTAAGACTGTCCGGTTTTAGTGTCACCGACTAAAGGCTCGTTACATGGGCAGATTAGAAAGCCTAATGTAATTGAGGAATAAATACCACCAAAAATAAAAATAAATAAGGCATAAGAGTTAAAGTTAAAGGACCCTTAGTCAAAACTTCACGATTACGAAGGTGCATATAAGTTAGGGTAAAGTAATAGACTAGATAAAAAATACAATTTGACTCCTTACTTTGATTGATGACATATTTTTGAATAGAGACTAAGTTTAGGAATGAAAAGTTCAATTTTTCTATAACTTATAGATTACATGAACTCTTACAACAATACCTCAAATATTTTCTATCTTTTCAAAATACTTTTCAAAATTACTAACATTTTTTCTCTTTCTTTATGGATTTTGTGGGTGCAATTCACTAAAAATTCTTAGGAGACAAAACTCGTCCTCTAGGGGTAACCTAGAGCTTTAACAGCTTGTTGCACATGCTCAGTGCAATCCAGTAACCTGCGAAAGTGGTCTAATAATTGATTAAGATTAGTTTTGATGTTTTGCTCGATGGCGAGCAAAAAATAAGTGTGGGGGTGTGATCGGTCACATATATTGCATATATATTGTCACATTATCATATTCATTATCTAATAAATCCTATTATTAAGTCTTATTTTTCTTTATAAAATGCGAGCCCATTGCTAAAGGAAAGGGAAGAGAAACAAGCCCAAAAGCCCATCAAAATTCTGATTTAATTCAGAATTAATTCGAAATCAAAAAATCAGGGCAGATCATGAAAAATCAGAGAAGTTGAAAACCGGTTAAACAAATCTTCCCAAATTAATTGGTTAAAGCCAAAGATCAAAAGTAGTTTCGTTAAATTCAGCAGCTGAAACGGAAAAACCAGCAAGAGATAAAGGGAAATCACTAAACCAGTGATCACCACCCCCGGGTGTGGCCACCTGGCAATACCCAGGCCGAGGAAACGCGACTAAAGCCGCATTTTCGCAGCTTTGTTGAGGTAGTTGGGGGAGCGTTTGCTCCCCCTAACTTCGCACGCTCTATTCCGTTTGGTTTTTCCCTATAAATACTGCATTTTTCAGAGAAGAAGGGACCGAAAATTAGTTTAAGTTTTTCTCTTTGTTTTTAGGATTTAGATTCTTTATTAGATAGTATTGAGAACTTGTATCTCTTGTTTTAATTCATAGTTCAGTTCATATATAAGTGAGAGAGAGAAAAAGAGTGATTGTAATCTTAAGTTGAAGTGACATCAATAAAGGTTGAAGGCTTTTCTTCTTCTCTAATTCACTGGTATGTGTTATTTCATTTACATGTCTTATTTTACTTTAATCATGAGTAGCTAAATTCATTTTTTTGGGCTCACTATCATCTCTCTCTTCGATCCCTCTTGTTTTGAATGGTTTTGATATAAAAAACCCAATGGAATGATATGTATGCCTTAAACTAAGCCTTTCTTCTTTGAAAGTGTTCTTGAAGGCACATGAGGATGGGTTGGATTTCTAACTTCTATTTTTTAAAAACTTCACTTGAACTTGTTTTTATTTCATACTTGAAAGACAACTTGATGATTTAACATTCAGTTCAAAAGGATTTCTTAAGAAAAAGTGTTAAACTTTTTCAAATATTCTTATTTGCTTTGCTTAGGACTTTTGAAACCCAAGCTTAAGTTTTTTCCTATGATCAAGTTGAGGCACTGAGAATTTCAAGAGGAACATATCGTTGAGTAGTAAGATAGTGAGCCCAGATATTTTTCATATTAAAACAAACAACCAAACAATCTTCACACTTTTTAAAAAATCACCTTTTCCAAAGCCTTCTCAAAGTTTTCAATTTTTCTTTAAAATCACTTCCTTACTCTCCATTCTCTTTTCAACATAAAAAACACCGACACCATTCTTTACTTGTTAAACAAAAACATCGAAAAGCTGTCATCGCACTCCTCGTGGACACGACTCGTTAGCCCAAAGCTAGACGGTAATTCTCACTGCTTTCACTTGCAATCAATTGTTCAGTGTAGGACCAATTTGATTGATATGATCGATCCCATGAATATTAAGGACAATTTCAACCCTCCTAATTGAAGTTTGATGGATAGAATTCGTTCGTAGGTCCTTGAAATATGTCGAATTGGTTTTGACCTAGTCCTAACGAATACCCTATTGAAGGACACTGTTCTTAAGAATGAGATGAATAATGACAATGATGGCACCACATGGGAGGATGAGATGAAAAGATGAAATAGTGGGTTGGTTGTAGTCATGAAAGCACAGACGTGAAAATAGTGGATGAGAATGAGGAAATGGCCTATCATGATAATAGTTGTAAAGATCTTGATTTGGATAGGACATGAGAGGGAAGAATTTCAAAATGATGGAAGGGGATAGGGATGGATGAAAATTAATTTTTTTATTTTATATTTCATGCAAACATGATTATCGAATCAAAAGATGATTTGTTTTTAAAGATGTCTTTTCTATAAACGGCTCCTACAAACGGAAAGAAGACAAGACTTCTGGAAAAAAATACAGGAAACAACGTTTAGGGATGAAGGACTCAGTGAACAAACAGTTAATGCAGAAGTTGAATCAAGAAGGAGTAAAAGATCGAGAATCTTTAAATCTTTTCCTTCAGACTTTGTAGCATATGCGCTTGAAAGCGAGCCTTAAATATTTAAGGAGGTTATGTCTACCTAGAAGCACAAATGTGAAAAGAAACTATAAACAGCGAAATAGAACCCATATTAATCAATTATACTTGGGAATTGGTAAACCTGCCACTTGGCAGTAAACCAACCAGGAGGAAGTGCATTTTCAAAAGAAAATTAAAACCTGATGGATCTATCGATAAGTACATGATTAGAATAGTAACCAATGGTTATTGACAACAGGAAGGACTTGGCTACTTTGATACATATTTGTCAGTAACGAGAATAACGTCCATTTGGATGTTAATTGTGATTGCAGCATTACACAACTTAAATATCAATCAAATGGATATTAAAACTGCATTCCTAAACATCGACTTAAATAAAATAATATGCATGGAATAACCTGAAGGATTTATAGTTAGGGGCCAAAAACACAAAGTGTGTAGACTAGTCAAATCCTTATACGGGCTGAAACATGCTTCAAAATAAATAGCATAGTGTCATGATCAAGGATGGATTCACCATCAATGAATGTAATAAGCGTGTTTACTCTAAAATAGTTGAAAATGCATATCTCATTATATATCTCTATGTAGATGACATGTTAATTGGGACTAATATTGAAATTATTAAGTCCACCAAAAGACGTTATCCAAAAACTTTGATATGAAGGGTCTGGGTGCTGCTGATGTAATTTTAGGAATTAAAATTACTAGAATTTCAAATGAAATCAGTTTATCTCAGTTACATTACGCCTGCAAGATAATAGAAAGATTCAAAGAACATGAGATCAAAGGAAATACGAACTCTTTTCTCTCACATTTCTATCTTCACAAGAATACATGAACTGAAAAATGACAGTTAGAGTATTCTCAAATCATCGGAAGTCTAATGTATCTAATGAATTATAGTAGACCAGATATAGCTTACGCTATAAGCAAACTGATTACAAACACTAGTAATCTTAGTGATGATCATTGGAATGCCCTACTACGAGTAGTGAGCTACTTGAAGAATATCAAAGAGTATGCCTTGAGATATAGGAAGTATCCACCTGTACTTGAAGGATACAATGATGCTAATTGGATTGCAAATTCTAAGAAATCGAAATAAACTAGCAGATATATTTTTACTCTCGAAATGGGTGATCGTATCTTGAAAATCCTCCAAACAAACTTGCATGGCTCGTTCCACAATGGAATCAGAATTTATAGTCTTGGATAACACTAGAGAAGAAGCATAATGGTTTTGATAATTTCTGGAGGATATACCATTATGGCTAAACCAATGTCCGCATATGCATTCACTGTGATAATCAAGCAGCAATATTTAGGGCATAAAACTTTGTGTATAACGGTGAATCTAGACACATCCATTGTAGACATAATATTGTTAGGCAATTGCTCTCAAATGAAGTTATCTCTATTGACTTTGTGGTGTCAAAAGACAACTTAGTGGATCCATTTACTAATTATTTGAGTAGGGCGTATAAACTGCGCATCGAATGGAATGTGGTTAAAAGCCTAAACATACCAAGTTAGGTTGATGAAAACCTCACTTAGCAACTGGAGATCCCACAGACTAAGTTCAAAAGAAAAACTAGTTATGAATAATATTACGAGTAGGCACTTAAGAGCTTGACTCCTAACCATTCTTATGGTGTACCCAAGTGCTTTTTACAATTGGATCTTAGATAAGCTTAATATTTTTAATGATGCCTGTAGTTTGTTATCAAAACAAGTGGGGGTAGAGTAGACTACTCTTAATGGGACGATCACCTATGTGAGTATGGAGCTAGGACTGGCTCTTTGGGAGTCTCTATGGAGGCTGTGATTTTCTAAATACACTCCCCGAAATCAAGAATGTTCAGGACCGAAATAGACAAAACTGAGAACTAAAGTTGATTTTGGAAAGTTACTACGTGAGGCGTTTTGAATTAGCTTATACAAACAACCGACAGTTCAAGGCCTAGTTCACTGATTGGCCAGTAAGTCCGATAAGGCTTTCACTATGAAAAGTTCAAGACCTAGTTCATATTTTCTAATGCAAATTCTTTTCAAAGTGCGTTTCACTGTAGATTCAGTCTCTTAGTGTGCATATTTTTTTGAATTTCTATTCATTGTGGGGGATTGTTGGAAACTTGGAGTTATCCAAGTGAGTTTTTTAGGGAAAATTGAGCTGAATTTTAGGTAGGACCTACTGCTCGAAATGTGCGGGAGATGGGTGGAATGTGTTCTCCTTCCATTGGTCATTTACGCGGCATATTCACATGTTCAATTTTGATTCGGAATGAATGGGATATTCAAGTCAGAAGTTGGCCTAAAATAAGAGCTAAATGGGACCAAAAGGTGTGAAAACTTTTTAGTACCACATTAGAAGTGGTATACGAATGTGTCTATTCGGCGAACGGATGTGTCTATTCGGAACAGTTACGTCCATTTCGACGAATGGATATGTTTGTTTGGGATAACTCATTCCGGCCGAATGGATGTATCTGTTCGGTGAAGGATGTGTCTAATCAGAATAGTTGCGCCCGTTCCAACTGAACAGATGTGCCTGTTCAGAATGGTTGCTCCTATTCCGATCGAACAGATGTGTCTACTCCAAAAGACTTCCTCCAAATTTCTATATAAAGGGCAAAATTTCACTCCAAAATAAACAACTCTGACAACTGAGAATCCAACAAACTCAGAATAACAACAACCACGAGAATAAATGAGCTCAAGGAAATTTTATTGAATTCCTTTCAGAATTTCTTTCTGAATTCTGGTTTTTGGTCTGTGTCCTTTTTCTACTTTCGTTCTTTAAACAAGTAGAAGGTACATGTCAACTTTGGTTGACTGCATGTGGTTTTGCAAAATGCTACGCAGAACACGTGAAAAGAGTGTTATACCTTGGGACACCAATGTCCATTATCGCATATGCACTGTAACGGGGGCGTAGTTGTCTTAAGGAGATCCACTTTATGTGTATTTCACTCTAAAATATGGTTTTATTCTTTTATTCTGTCCATTTATATTAATGTTCACTGGTTGTAGGAATTATTGAGTTCCAATATATTTTCTTCTATTTGAACTAATGTTCTTATTCAAGGACTATGCTGAATAAAATATTCATGCTGGAATATTTATTTTAATAAATATTACTGCTAGATAAATTATCATTGAATTATTTATCTTGTTGATTTATTACTAACACGAGATTAACTAAATACTAGTTCGATTGGTGTGTAAGGAAGGGATTTGAAAGGTGGTTCTGTAATTAAAAAATGTTCAATTGAATGGAAAATCTCCCATCTGATTTTCACTGACCTGACCGATTGGACTGGTTAATCTTGATCTTGAATAGGATTGTCAAGACTAACAAGTGATTTCAAAATAATTAATCAATTTTCAATGCCCTATTTGCCTTACTTGCAAAATTGCCCCATCAATCCAAATACAATAAAGACAAATAAAAGTAGGAAAGGGAAACTTTGAACTGAATAAAAGGAGACATCTAATTGTGCCCAGCAACATGATGAAAGTTGGCTATATATGTGCTAGAGGTATCAACGATTGATGGTATAAATGATTAGATCCATGTAAGCAAATTAGGATTCATAACATGTTAGAATCGGGTCTGTATTTTCATCACATGCAAATGGATTCTTACTCACAACCATATGCAGTTAGAATTTCTGTCATATCTTCATCTTTTGAAAATGGTAATTTCAATGACTACTAAAACAGTTGCATCAAAATTAATAGCAATGATTGACTTTAATCCAAAAGCAATTTAGATTTGGTTCCACATGAAAATAAATTAGTAGTTAGAGCAGTGGAAGGATATGTTTTGATAAATAATAGGCCTTTTAGATCGTTGGAATTTTTCCTATTCAAAATTAAATCAACCAAACAACTTATTAAAAGAAGAAATTAAAAGATATTACAGGTCTCAAGGAAGGCACGTAGTCGCTGCATTAAAAGGCATATCGCTGACCTCGTGCAGTGAGCTAAGACAAATGTGCCCCTTAACTGTACTGCCTCTCTCTTGTTGGATATTCTGCTTAACAAGAATCAATCTGACAACTAATAAAGATCACTGAGATATCAACAATCTAATTGGCCAGGTCAGCAAATATCAGGTGGGAGGTTTTCCGTTCAATAGAACGTTCCTTAATTTAAGAACCACCTTTCAATTTCCTTCCTTGGTTTAAGCACCAATTAGACTGAATCCAAGTCAGTCTCGATATACTGTAAAGTATATTTCCTGTATAAAGGACTTAGTCCACTTATACAGTATCACTTAGACTGAATCTAAGTCAATCTCGATATACTGTAGAGTATATCCCCTGTATAAAGGACTTAATCCACTTATACAGTATCTGAAGTGAGGTACGCTTAGAGCGAATCTCCTTAAGACAATTACGTCCCCCGCACCGGTGCTAACGGGATAATGGACGCTGGTCTCCCAAGATACAACACTTCTTCACGGTATTTGGATAGCACTACCAAATCACCGTACGGTCGAACCGTAGTCAATCAGTACCTACACAGGATTATAAAAGCAGCGGTATAATGACAAATTTCAAATGAATATTTGCATTACTCTTTTTGGAGGAGCACCCACTGTTAAGGATGAAGGAAGGTAGAAGAATATCTTTCTTCAGAAGTACCAGATTCAGACAACAATTCTTATAAAAGAATCTGTTGAATTTTCTGATTCCTCTTTCAGAATAATTTGGCAGAATCTCCTTTAGGAAGTTGCTTTGGATTCCCACTTCACGCTGGAAGTCGCGGATTCCCACTTCGCTGGAAGTCGCTCTGGAAGTCGTGGATTCCCACTTCGCTGGAGCCCAGTTCAGAACTTAATTCAAAACTGTAGAGAGAGAGAGAGAGATCTTTCTGTTTGGTGTGTCTGAGAATGAACCTCTGGAGCGCTATTTATAGCGCTCCGGAAGTGTATTCTCGTCCGCCAAAAAGACAACAGTTGCGACGGTTCGGACAGAACCGTCGCAACCGATCAACCGCACGGTCGGTTTTCCGACAGTGGTTGGCGAACGGTTCGGATCTGTTCGCGCGGACACCCGTTGGCGGGTGGTTCGAATCCTTTCGCGGGCGGGCTGGAGCGGTTCGGCCCATACCTACGGACCCTGATTCAAAAAGAACCAGGCCAGGTAGGGAACCCGAACTCAGACTCAGACTCAGACCCAAGCCCGAGCCCGTGCCCGACCCGGCCCGGCCCGGCACCGGCACCGGCGCCGCCAGCGGCGGCGCGCGTGCGCGCGTACGTATGTACGTGCATAGTTCCCTCCTTTTCGCGCGCGAAAACTCCAAGTACCCAAAGGGCACACCCTTTGTTCTCATTTTTCTCTATTTATACCCCATAGGCTTCCATCACACGGCCAATGTGGGACTAAATGCTTGTAGCTAACTTTAGTCCCTTTTGGCTTTGAATTAGGCAATCTTTGGACTTGAATATCTCATTCATTCGAAGTCGGAATTGAACATGTGAATATACCACGTTCATCACAAATGGAAGGAGAACACACTCCAACCATCATCCGGTTGATTCGATCAACGGATCTTGCCATAATTCAACTCGAAGATTCACCTTTATATTCTTCAATTCCAACAATCCCCCACAATGAATGGAGATTCAAGGAAATGACACACAAAGAGACTGACTCTATTGTGAAAGGTACTTGAGAAAAGAAACTGCATAAGGATAGGTGAACTAGGTCTTGAACCTTCCATAGCGAAAGCTTTATCGGACTTACTGGCTAATCAGTGAACTAGGTCTTGAACTGTTAGCCGTTAGTGTAAGCCAAGTCAACAAGCTTCACACAGTGACTTTCCAAATCAACTTTGGTTCTCGGTTGTGTCCGTTTTGGCCCTGGACATTCTTGGTTTCAGAGAGTATCTTTAGGGAATAACAGCCTCTATAGAGATTCCCAAAGAGCCGACCCAACTCTATACTCACATAGGTGATGGACCGATTAAGAGTAGTCTACTCTACTCCACTTGTTTAGTAACAAGATATAGGCATCATTAAAAGCATTTAAGCTTATCCTTAATCCACTTGTAGAAAAGCACTTATGTGCACCTTAGGAATGGATTGGAGTCAAGCTCCCAAGTGCTTACTTGCTGAGTCAATCATAACTAGTTTTTCCTCTTGAACTTAGTCCGTGGGATCTCCAGTCGCTAAGTGAGGTTTCCATTAAGCTGACTCGGTAAGGTTAGGCTTTTAGACCCATTCCCCTCGATGCGCAGTTTATACGCTCTCCACTTAAACCTTTAGTAAGCGGATCCGCTAAATTATCCTTTGACGATACAAAGTCAATAGAGATAATTCCATTTGAGAGCAACTGCTTCACGGTATTATGTCTACGACGAATATGTCTAGACTTACCGTTGTATAAAACATTTTGTGCCCTAGATATAGCTGCTTGATTATCGCAGTGTATACATATAGCGGGCACTGGCTTTTGCCATAATGGTATATCTTCTAAGAATTGTCGAAGCCATTCTGCTTCTTCTCCAGCCTTATCTAAGGCTATGAATTCCGATTCATAGTGGAACGGGCAATACATGTTTGCTTAGAAGATTTCCATGATACCGCTGCTCCTGCTAGAGTAAATACGTATCCGCTAGTTGATTTTGATTCCTCAGAATCTGCAATCCAATTAGCATTACTGTATCCTTCCAGTACAGGAGGATACTGTCCATATCTCAAGGCATATTCCTTGGTATGTGATACGTAACCCAATACTCGTAGTAGAGCGGTCCAGTGTAGATCACTAGAATTGCTAGTGTATCTACTTAACTTGCTTACAGCGTAAGCAATATCGGGTCTAGTGCAATTCATTAAATACATTAGACTTCCGATAATCTGAGAATACTCCAACTGGCGTATTCCAGTTCCTGTATTCTTATGACGGTGGACGTGTGGGAGAAAAGGATTTGTATTCTCTTTTATCCCATGATCCTTGAATCTTTCTATCATCTTATCCACGTAGTGAGATTGAGATAGACTGATTCCATCTGGTGTTCTAGTAATTTTAATTCCTAAAATTACATCAGCAACCCCCAGATCCTTCATATCAAAACTGTTGGATAACATTCTTTTAGTGGACTTAATAATCTCAATATTAGTCCCAAGTATCAACATGTCGTCTACATAAAGACAAACAATGATACATGCATCTCCAACTGTTTTCGTGTAAACACACTTATCGCATTCATTGATAGTGAATCCATCTTTGATCATGACACTATCAAATTTCTCATGCCATTGTTTTGGAGCCTGTTTTAAACCGTATAAGGATTTTACCAATTTACACACCTTGTGTTCTTGGCCCTTGACTTTAAATCCTTCAGGTTGCTCCATATATATCTCTTCACTTAATTCACCATTTAAGAATGCAGTCTTGACATCCATTTGATGGATATCTAAGTTGTGCAATACTGCAATCGCAATCAACATCCGTATGGACGTTATTCTTGTTACTGGTGAATAAGTATCAAAGTAGTCAAGTCCTTCTTTTTGTCGATAACCCTTGGCTACTAATCTAGCCTTGTACTTATCGATAGATCCATCGGGTTTTAATTTTCGTTTGAAAATCCACTTACACCCAATTGGTTTACTTCCAGGAGGCAAGTTTACCAATTCCCAAGTATGATTACTTAGTATGGATTCTATTTCGCTATTTATAGCTTCTTTTCACATTTGTACTTCTGGGGTTGACATAGCCTCTTTAAATGTTTGAGGCTCGCTCTCAATAGTGTATGCTATGAAATCTGGACCAAAAGATTTTGAGATTCTAGATCTCTGACTTCTTCTTGGTTCAATTTCCGCATTTACAATTGGTTCCTCGGGGCTTTCGTCCCTGAACGCCATCTCGTGTGTTCTTTTCCCAGAAGTCTTATCTGCTTCCCGTTTGTACGGAAAGATGTCTTCAAAGAACACAGCATCTCGAGATTCGATAATCATGTTTACACGAATATCAGGTATTTCTGATTTATGAACCAGAAATCTGTAGGCACTACTATTCAAGGCATAGCCTATGAATACGCAGTCCATAGTTTTTGCTCCCAACTTAGTCTTTTTAGGTAATGGAGCTAGGACTTTTGCAAGGCACCCCCACATTTTGAGGTAATGGTAGGAAGGTGTCCTTCCATGCCATAACTCGAATGGTATAAGACCAAGTTTCTTGTGGGGTACTCTATTTAGAATATAATTTGCAGTTAATAGAGCTTCCCCCCACAAGTTCTGCGGAGCTCCAGAACTTACGAGCATGGAATTAACCATCTCCTTCAAAGTTCTGTTCTTCCGTTCAGCAATTCCATTTTGCTGAGGAGTATATGGTGCTGTTGTTTGATGTATTATACCAAAACTAGCACATAACTCACTAAAATCATTTGATTCATATTCTCCGCCTCTATCGGATTTTAGAATCTTGATTTTCTTGTTGAGTTGATTCTCAACTTCGGCTTTATATGTTGTAAACATATTTATTGCCTCATCCTTACTGTTTAAAAGATACACATAACAGTATCTTGTACAGTCATCAATAAAAGTAATAAAATACTTTTTACCGCCTCTAGTTGGCATAAACTTCAAGTCACATAGATCGCTATGAATTAACCCTAAAGGTTCTGTATTTCGATCTATTGAGTGAAATGAATTTTTAGCCAACTTGGCCTCAACACAAACCTCACACTTGCGAATTTCTTCCAAGTTGAGTTTAGGAATATATCCCAGATTAGACAAGTTCTTTAAAGACTTGTAATTTACATGCCCTAATCTAGCATGCCACAAATTAGGAGACTCCAGCAAATAAATAGAAGAATTTCTTTTATTGATTAGCTTTGGGTACAAATACACGGACTTTTTATCAACCACTGCAACATTGGCTTTAAAAAGTCCATCAACAAGATAGCCCTTTCCCACATACATCCCTCCCTTAGTAAGTACAAATTTGTCGGATTCAAATACAATTCTAAATCCTTTCTTACTAAGTATTGATCCGGAGATCAGATTCTTGCGGATGTCTGGAACATGAAGGACATCGTTAAGAGTAAGCTCTTTCCCCGATGTCCACTTCAGGATGACCTTGCCCTTTCCTTCAACCTTTGAGGAAGCTGAATTCCCCATGAATAGTTGCTCATCTTGCTCTAGCCTTTGATATTCTGAGAATAGCAATTTCTCTGAGCAGATGTGCCGAGTAGCTCCCGTGTCTACCCACCAATCTTTGTTATTTGTTGTCAGATTCACTTCTGACACCACAGTTGAAAGACTTGGTGATTCATGGTTGGTCATATTCGCCTGTGGGTGGCTCTTCTTGTTCTTCTTTAGATGGCTGCGACATTCATTGGCCTTATGCCCTTCTTTGTTGCAGATGTAGCAGGTTCCTTTGAAGCGCATGCTTTTGCCGTCTTGGGCCTTGCCTTTGTACCCCTGGGATGTCTTCTTCCGCTTCAAGCCTTTGGAAGTAGACGCTTTCCCCTTTGAGTCTTCGATCACATTTGCTTTTGCTTCGTAGGAGTTCTTGCTGCTCCTTTTCTCGGACTTGCGGTTGTCCTCCTCTATACGAAGCCTCACAATGAGATCCTCCAACTTTAGCTCCTTTCGCTTGTGCTTCAGGTAGTTCTTGAAGTCTCTCCACGCTGGGGGGAGTTTCTTCACGATGGTTGCAACCTGAAAAGTTTCAGGAAGAATCATACCTTCGGCCTCTATCTCGTGCAAGAAAAGTTGGAACTCTTGCACCTGACTGATGACAGTCTTGCTATCCACCATTTTGTACTCCAGAAATCGTCCAACGACGAACTTCTTGGTACCAGCATCTTCAGTCTTGTACTTCTTGTCAAGACTGGCCCATAACTTCTTTGCCGTAGTGATCGGACTGTAGACATTGTAAAGAGAGTCATCCAGTCCATTAAGAACATAATTTCGGCAAAGGAAGTCACCTTGTGTCCAAGCATCGACTGCAAGGACTGAGTCCCGATCAGTTCCGGGTTCTGGTGGATCCTCCTGCAGGAATTTGGCCAGATGAAGAGTGGTCAAGTAGAAGAGCATCTTCTGTTGCCACCTCTTGAATTCTGTGCCATCAAACTTTCCTGGCTTCTCCGGCTTCGGGTTAGGAAGTGGAGTAGGCATCAAACCTTGGAGCGGTATGTTTGTTGCCTTGCTGGAGGTATCTTGATTTGTCTCAGACATTTTTTCTGCAAGTTCAAGCAGAACAGAAGTAAGAAACGATAATTGTCTTAAGATTGTTGGATATTCTGCTTAACAAGAATCAATCTGACAACTAATCAAGATCACTGAGATATCAACAATCTAATTGGCCAGGTCAGCAAATATCAGGTGGGAGGTTTTCCGTTCAATAGAACGTTCCTTAATTTAAGAACCACCTTTCAATTTCCTTCCTTGGTTTAAACACCAATTAGACTGAATCCAAGTCAGTCTCGATATACTGTAAAGTATATTTCCTGTATAAAGGACTTAGTCCACTTATACAGTATCACTTAGACTGAATCTAAGTCAATCTCGATATACTGTAGAGTATATCCCCTGTATAAAGGACTTAATCCACTTATACAGTATCTGAAGTGAGGTACGCTTAGAGCGAATCTCCTTAAGACAATTACGTCCCCCGCACCGGTGCTAACGGGATAATGGACGCTGGTCTCCCAAGATACAACACTTCTTCACGATATTTGGATAGCACTACCAAATCACCGTACGGTCGAACCGTAGTCAATCAGTACCTACACAGGATTATAAAAGCAGCGGTATAATGACAAATTTCAAATGAATATTTGCATTACTCTTTTTGGAGGAGCACCCACTGTTAAGGATGAAGGAAGGTAGAAGAATATCTTTCTTCAGAAGTACCAGATTCAGACAACAATTCTTATAAAAGAATCTGTTGAATTTTCTGATTCCTCTTTCAGAATAATTTGGCAGAATCTCCTTTTAGGAAGTTGCTTTGGATTCCCACTTCACGCTGGAAGTCGCGGATTCCCACTTCGCTGGAAGTCGCTCTGGAAGTCGTGGATTCCCACTTCGCTGGAGCCCAGTTCAGAACTTAATTCAGAACTGTAAAGAGAGAGAGAGATCTTTCTGTTTGGTGTGTCTGAGAATGAACCTCTGGAGCGCTATTTATAGCGCTCCGGAAGGGTATTCTCGTCCGCCAAAAAGACAACAGTTGCGACGGTTCGGACAGAACCGTCGCAACCGATCAACCGCACGGTCGGTTTTCAGACAGTGGTTGGCGAACGGTTCGGATCTGTTCGCGCGGACACCCGTTGGTGGGTGGTTCGAATCCTTTCGCGGGCGGGCTGGAGCGGTTCGGCCCATACCTACGGACCCTGATTCAAAAAGAACCAGGCCAGGTAGCTATTTATAGCGCTCCGGAAGTGTATTCTCGTCCGCCAAAAAGACAACAGTTGCGACGGTTCGGACAGAACCGTCGCAACCGATCAACCGCACGGTCGGTTTTCCGACAGCGGTTGGCGAACGGTTCGGATCTGTTCGCGCGGACACCCGTTGGCGGGTGGTTCGAATCCTTTCGCGGGCGGGCTGGAGCGGTTCGGCCCATACCTACGGACCCTGATTCAAAAAGAATCAGGCCAGGAAGGGAACCCGAACTCAGACTCAGACTCAAGCCCGTGCCCGACCCGACCCGACCCGGCCGCCGGCGCCGCCAGCGGCGGCGCGCGTGCGCGCATAGTTCCCTCCTTTTCGCGCGCGAAAACTCCAAGTACCCAAAGGGCACACCCTTTGTTCTCATTTTTCTCTATTTATACCCCATAGGCTTCCATCACACGGCCAATGTGGGACTAAATGCTTGTAGCTAACTTTAGTCCCTTTTGGCTTCGAATTAGGCAATCTTTGGACTTGAATATCTCATTCATTCGAAGTCGGAATTGAACATGTGAATATACCACGTTCATCACAAATGGAAGGAGAACACACTCCAACCATCATCCGGTTGATTCGATCAACGGATCTTGCCACAATTCAACTCGAAGATTCACCTTTATATTCTTCAATTCCAACATCTCTAATGGTATCCCTTGCGTGCACAACTACGAAGAGAGATGATCACAAATTGTATGTGCCCAAAAATAAAGACGGAGGAAATTTGATCTGAGACGAGAGGTCTTTTTCCCATAATGTTTTTCACGTCATGTTTCTCTAATGTATTTATAGAATATAAATAATTGGAGATAAACTTCTGACCATAGCACCCATTAACTTTTATTACGTATGGTAACTAGCTCCACAAAAGGGGGTTCGGTTCATGTGTGTGAGCCACACACACACATACAATAAGAGGACCAATCTCGTGTTGACACGTGTATTGATCCTCTTATAATATATTATGTGCGTGGGCCTCACACACATATTATAAGATATTATAAGAGTTCCAATCCACGTGTCAACACGAGATTGGCCCTCTTATTGTATGTGTGTGTGGCTCACACACATGAGCCGAATCCCAAAAAAGAGTGGTGGTTAGTCACTAAATCAATGTTATTAAATATTTATTATTTATGTAATCAATCTTTTTTATTTTTTTAATAAAATTTCCAACATGTTTGAGGGAGAAAAGCGTACACTCGTGACTTCTTTAGCCCTACGTGTTTGTTTGCTATCCAACATGGATAACATTGGTTATCTCATGTCATTAAGTTTTATGTTACTTGTGTGCGAACAACTTTGATGAATAAATCCAGAAATGGTCTTGATGTTCTAAAGGTGTAACAAAGTGCTATCAACCCATTAGTTGCATTCAGAAAATTATTTCAGTCCATATTTTTTTAGAGTAGAATCATCTTTAATGTCTCTACTAATGCAACTCAAAACTTCATTATATGAATAAATGCAGCAATTGGCTAAACTAGAGCACTGTTTTAAAACGTGCAAAAACCCAGACTGCTTTGCAGTTTCTAGCTATAAAACCATCAAATTCTATTTTTTAAATCAGAGTTTGTAACCCTCATTTATAGTTTTTTAAGTCATAGTTTCAATAATTTAATGATGATTTGGCATACAACTGGAATTATCTCAAATTCTATTCTTCGGAGTTAAAAAAAAAAATCGATGTAATTGAATTTCTAACCTAACCCGATTGACCCAACTTGATCAGATGCACTTCCGACCCGATCCGATCCGACCTAATTGAGTTCGCAGTGAAACAGTGGATAAAAAGGCATCGATGATGGGGCGCTCGTATATTTTTACTTGGGCTGGCCTGGCTCACGTCCACTGCAGTAAAAAATGGTGCGATCAGATAAATCTAACGCTCATGTCTCTGCTCTCTCCTCTTTAATCATCACATCACATTCCCCTCTGCTCCGTACACTTTAATGATGGGCCCTCGTATATCTTTACTCGGGTTGGCTTGAACCACGTCCACTATAATAAAAATTAGTGCGATCAGACAAATTTAATGCTCCTCTCTCTGTCTCTTCTACTTAGAGGCTGTTGGATTCAAGGAAGCGGGCGAAAGAAAGAAAATGGGGAAGTGTCATTTCTCACTTTTTTATCTATCCAAACACCGGAAAAGAAAAATAAGAACACCCATTTTCCTTTTCTTTTTTGCACAATCATTTTCTTACTTTCAGGATGTTACAGTTAATTTTATGGTTATGCAAATCAGTTAATTTCGTGGTCATGTAAATCTCATTTGTAATAAGTTGTAACTCAAGACAGTGATTATGTAATTCTCACTTGCATTTTACTTTTTATTTTTTTATTAATTTTTAATTTTAATATTATTTTACGATCAATTTTTTCACTTTTACTTTCAGATTACCTTTTAAATACTTTTTAAATACTGAAAAAACATAACAATTTTTTAAATGACACTTTTCATCAACTTGCAAACCGAAAAATTTACTAATTAGTTCTCAAAATTCACATCCACGCCTAACCAACTCGGGATGGACGTGACTCACGTTCACTGCAGTGAACATTAGTGTGATCTTACGAATCTAACCCTTCTCTCTCTCCCTCTCTTTTATTTAATCATCATGTCATCACATCCCTCGAAAATAAATAAACAAGTCCTTTCTCTCTCCTCTCTCTCCGTAGACTTCACTCGTCATCAGTCGAGTTTGAGAACTAGGGTTTCCCCGAATCCCAATGGACAGGCACAGAGGCGACAGGCCCGGCAGCGACCGCGTGAGCGGCGGTGGAGGCGGCGACGCGCCCCGGAGAATGCCGTCCTCTCGCTGGTCCGGCGGCAGCCCCACCAACGACAACAACCACCGCTCTTCCAGAGGCGGCGGGGGTGGAGGAGGGTTCGGAGGAGGAGCAGGGGGCGGCGGCGGCGGGCGGTTCCATCCTTATCGTGGCCCGCAGGACTATCCTGCCGGTGGCGGTGGCGGGCCGGGGTTTCGGGGCGGGCCCGGCGGTGGGTTTGGGCATCAGGTGCCGGTGGGCGGGCCCAAGCGAGGATTTTTTGGTAGAGGCGGCGGTTCGCCAGGTGATTTTTCTTATCCTAACTAGGGCTTCTTTCTTTTTATCTTTTGTTATTTTACTTCCGTGTTTAGGATTTAGGGTTTAGCGAAAATTTGTTGCGGTGGCTCTTGGTTCCAGTTTCTAGGGTTTAATGGTTTAAAAGGCCAGACTGGGAGCTCGTTAAGTCGTTAGGATAAGGGATCTAAAGATGTTGACTTTAGAATAAATACGTGCTAGTTTGGTGATTTTATAGTTTTTTGTGTCGGTAATTACCTGGCTATTTTTCAGAGATATCAACTTTAGAAGACTGTAGTGTAGGAAACTCTTCTTTCCTTCCCTTTACCTATTTCTTCTCTTTCTTTTGAGGAGGTGAGTTGTTATTGAGGTTCTGATGTTATAACTGGGATTCAGTTCTGTTGGAATTTGTGTGTGGAAAAATGAGTAGCCTGGCCAGTGCATTTGACTTTGATATGATTAACACTCCCGAACTCTCTTTAGTGCGGGAGAGTTCAAGTTGTGCCTTCATTTAAGGTGTTTTAAGATTTGTGAATACAGAGCTTTTGGAAATTTATCCATCTTTATCCATCTTTGCTATATCGCAAGTCTAGCTACTCAGATGTCACTTGATCTGGAATTTGGAACTTTTCCCACTTCTTTAACTGTTTTGTGCTCCAGGGCATTTATGTGGTCAATCAACCATCTAGGTTCTATGCCTCAGTTCCCGTTGTTTGTGGTTTTTCATGCCCACTATTGTTGCCATCTCACTGGGTGTTGAGATGATGCTGACATCCAGAAATTACCAGTTGGGTCAATCCTCTTCTGGAGCCTTGTGAACTTTTGTGTGGTTCATACTTGATTTCATAACAATTTAAAAAGCTCCTCGATGTTGATGATTTGGAATTCACTTGATCGTTATATGTGAGACATTACTGCTTGAGCTTACAGTTCTTGGATCTAGTTGGAAAGGGGTGGATATTGTGTATTTATTGCATAAAATAGGTTGAGCTGAAAGTACTTGAACTGCAAGTCACCTTAATGCCTCTTTTTTAATTTCTTTTTAACACCTTTGCCTTGCTTCTGGCTAGAATTGGGTGATATGTGAGATGGTAGATTAGGATAGCAACACATAAGAATTATTAGTTAGGAAAGTTACAGAGGGTACTGACTTCAAGAATATTTGGTCAGACTGGAGCTTGGAAGACACAGCTTTTGTGTCTCTTTGCTGGATTTTCGTGCCTGTGTACTTATTTGAGGGATTTAATGATGCGACACCAAAATATTAATATGCTTAAGTAAGTACACATGCCTTTATATGAACAATTTTTATTGGGTTCTTCTTAACTTGTATAAATGCACTCAGTTGAATTTCTTATACTTGTGAAGGGCTAAAGAATTGTCTCTTAGTGCAGAAATACACATTTCTTCAAATTATAAGTTATCCGAAGCTTGAAGATATATGCTAAAGTGGACGCATGATATAGATCTTCTGTTACATGACTTTTAGATTCATTGAGGTTTAAGAATCATGATGAGATGTTGTCTCTCCCTTCAATTTTTTTTGGCTATGGAGAAGTATACACAACTATATCTATGCCCAAAATAAGAGCAAAAATTGCTGGGAAGTACCATATTAGTGTCAGTTGTTAGTTTACATGGTGAGAGGTTTATTTTATATCTTAGTGGAGAAATACACAATTCTAGGAAGATTAAAAGTATGTGCTAAAAGAGATGATATTTTGTTAGTAGGATACATGCAACATGCCTTTGACTCATTGAGGTTTAAGGATAATTTGTGATGCTGTTTCTTCTTTGTTGCTGTTGCTGTTATTGCTGCGGAGAAGGATATACAATAACATTCATACCAAAGCAAGGGCAAAAGTTATGATAAATACCATGCTACATCCAGTTATTACCTCCTACCTGATGAAAGGTGTATGGTTAGAACTTGAATAAGGGAGTATATTTGGAATAGAGAGATTATTTGACAAGCTCCTGAGACTCATCATGTTGTTTAGAATATTTGACACATTTAAGATATGATGAAGTGAAATATATAAATCAACGAACAGGAATTTCCAATACATGATTCTTAACAAGCAGATGTGTTTCTTGTGAATTATTATGTATACATATTGTTATATTCAATTAGGCAAGGACACATTTCTTTGTATAGGTAGCTTGCTGAAGGTGATTTCACCCTGGCCCATGATTGGCCTTATCCTTTATCTTCCTTTTCTCAAGGTGCTATGTTTTCGCGTGGGAAAAAGAATAAAAAAATGTTTTATCATTGTTACCCAGCTTAAACACGTAAGTTATCTGCAGAGAGGGGAAAAAATGGATCAGTATGTCACACTTTCTGGCTTCATGCCAGCAAGTTGCAGCTTGTTTTATTGGTGCAGGACTAGCATAGAGTAAAACAAAGGAGAATATATAAAGAAGAGAAACGTATTGACAACTACAGTGAATATAATGAAATACAATATGTAGTTTTTCTGTACCAAAACCATTTTGTATGCTTATATGGCAAACTCTGAAAATACCAAGGTACTTTGAATTGTTTGTTGATACTAGAAAAACAAGGCAAAACCTTTGACATGATTCAATATTCGACTTTGGACGCATACTGGTTCCAAGTCAAATCTCATTTAGATGCATTATAAGCAATCATTCAAGCTCCAACAGATCTTTCAGGTGGATCTTGCTGAGATTGGATTCATTGGTTTTTATTGCTGTAACCTCACGTGACTACTAATTTTTTGACTAGTTGTGTTTCATGCTATCTGCCAATACGCTATTCTAAACATATTACACGCTTAGTTGCTTTATACTTGTGCTTTTCAGTAACACGTTGATATTTATTTTCACCTTCCAGAATACGCAGATGGGAACAAATTTGCTAAACTATTTGTTGGATCTGTTCCAAGGACAGTAACCGAGGAGGATGTAAGTTAGTAGAGTATTCACATATCTCTAATTTCTGGTTCTTGTACTCATGGTTTGTTTTCCATAATTTAGATGCCTAACCTTTGCTATAATTATTTCCAATTTAAATTTTATAATCTTACTTTCCCTTGTTTAGGAACATTTGTTTGAACCTTGTTTGTTGTTATGTGTTCTTTGATGATGCGTGACGATAGATAATTGGATATGTTGTTAGGACCTGAAGTATGCTTGGCACTTTATATGGTTCCTTTCAAGGATTTACCCACAATCTAGTGTTTGAGCTTACAAGTGCATGTTACACGGTTTAATTATGTATCAGTGCACTGAATGTATCAGAAGCTTCAGTTCTACTTTATTCCAATCTGATGTTTTTATCAGGTTGGAAACATTTCATTGCAAACATCTCATCTTTTCTTGAGTGTTCCTACTTCATGAAACTCCCTTTTGGATATTTCATTACTACTGGATTTGCTACTCACTATTTGCATCATTTTGTCTATCATCATTAATATGATTTATATGCTTCCATTTATTCAGGTGACCAATGTTGAGCTTAAAAACTGGATAGACTGGCATGTTGTCTAAAATGTCATGCACAATGTCAAGAAAATGCTCACAAGGTTTGAAAACTATATGTCACGACCAACTTATGAAAATATTTGTGAAAACCATATCAGCTTTTGAATAAAGCATTAGGTCTAAGCAGGTGAACACTGTATGTAATTATATGTAAATAGTTAAAAACTAGAGTAACTTGCTGGAACCCTCTTTAAAATTCCCAGAAATCATTTTGCCACCCCATAAGAAGGGTGTAGATCGACCTTCTGATTCCAAAATAACTGGGTAGTACTTCTTCGTTCAGCCTGTAACTAGATAACTTATATACTGATCAGTGGGCATTTCACAGAAGGGAAAAAACCCCAAAAGTTCTGTTTCATGCTCGTTAATTACAATACATCGTTTTCCTTAATAACAGGGAAAAAAAGAAGCAAAGTATCTCATGGATCTCATGGGGATAATCTTTTGGGAACTTATACAACAATTCTAATTCTGCTGAATCTCAGCATTATTTTTCTTTCAATTCTTGTGCATCAGCATGTGTTTTCATGTTCTACTTATATATTTCATCTTGTTAATGCCAAAAAAAGAGAGAAAAAAAAAGAACAGAAGGAAAAATGGTTCAATTTATGTTGTTCTTGGAGGATCTGGGAGCTACCTAAAATCTGCGCATTTCCAGTTTACCTCTTGAATCATTACCACTGTCAGCTTTAATTGTCTGACTGAACGCTACTAAATTATTTGCTTTCTGCACATCAGATTCGACCCTTGTTTGAGGAACATGGCAATGTTATTGAAGTGGCTCTGATCCGGGATAGGAAAAGTGGACAACAACAAGGTAATTTGAAATTCTTTCTCTTGAGTTTTTATGATTTGTACTTTGTCTCTTTTCAGGTACTCTGAGGGTTAAAGGGAGCAATAAGGCCTTTCAGTTATATTTTTTTGGAAAAAATAGCAGTGATTGTTGGTCTCAGTTGAAACCGTTCCATTGTCTCCTTTCTGTGCATCCAGAAGAAGACGAGGTTATCTGAACCACTAAAAGTTGCTTTTATCAATCAATCAATCAGTAAATAATTGGATGCAATTAACTTCTGTTCTACCACCAGTCAATGCAGAATTCACTGGTTTTGTTGAGCAAGTTTTGGCAGTGGACTGGTTCTTCTAGTGTTGTTGCATTTGTATGATGCTTAGTCCTGTCAATTCTTTGTTCTGGAAATGGCAGACGATGCAATTATGCACGCTTCTATTGGGATGTTTAGTCACCACAGTGAAACATTTGAAGTTTTGAATGACCAGTCTATGTCATTAAACCTGGCATTAAGTTTTTATTTTTTGCCATGAATTGCTTGGTATCTCATTATACCAATTTTTATCAGTGTTTAGATGATCTTCCATGATCCTTCAGTTCTGGTGGCTAATTTTATTATGCTTGTTTTTTTTTTTCATTTATCCTTTGGGATGAAATGTGATTGTCAGGCCTTCCCTTTTGCTTCATGTGGGCTAGATTACCTGCTAACATCACAAAGCTTGAAACCAATTTCCCTTGCTTTGCTTCTTAGCGGTCTTGTTTCTTTTTTTTTCTTATCCGAGTTACCTTACATAGACATCATCTTGGACTGAACTTGGTTTATCTCGTATGTGGTGTATATGATTCTATATGGATAACATCGTCTGAGTTGATGTTATCTATTTTCGATTATATGCGTGAATGATGTTCATCTCATACCTCATTCTGATTGATCATGGATGATTGTATTCTGGGCATGTGGTGGTTTGAGTTCTCACTGTGGCTGGCTGGTTGGTATTGCAATCTTGAGATGTTTTGCTATGGAATGTATGTGAACGAGCTGAATATGGTTGTCTTTCTACATGCAATATTCCCTTTTCAATAGATGGTGGTGGATGGTTATAGGTTGCAGTCTCTCTTTAGCTGGATGCTGGTGGATTGTCTTATGTGCTGATATACTATATTTTGATGCCAATGCCTTCTGGACCACGAGATAGAATTATGCCTATTATGTTCTTATTCTGGAGGAGAATCTTATAATGAGCCCGTTTATTGAAGCTTGATGCTATGATTGGTTTTCTGATTGCTAGCTAGGATCCATACTACTAAACTATTACAGGGAGCCTCACATTTCACTGTGGGTTTGGCTTGTTTTTTTTGTGGAAGTCGGTGCACTTATTAGGCTCACTAATTTTGTTGGCTTACTTTGATGATGATGACTCTGTTCAGTGGCTTTAGTTACTTATGGGAGGCCATGGGTCTTGACAACCTTTGCGCGTTTGTTTAGTGCCCAATTTTCTTTGATTGGCCTTCAAGACAAGTAGTTTTCAAGTTGCAAATTTTATAATAACACTGTGGTAGTGTTAATGAGTGTCATATCTATGCTCTCTGGTTAAATTTTGCGACGATGTTGCAATCAAATTCACGTTTGTCTTCCATTTTATTTAGATCGTACTGCAGGGTTAGTAAATGTGGAGAGTATCATGTTGTATGTGCATATAAAGGTTGCTGACTTGATGAACCTCATTGTTGCAGAGTTATTCTTTGTGTTTTCTATTTGCATCTTATATTGTTCATAAGTTCAAATTTCTTCTGTTGTAAACCACCTTTTGCTATTTCTGAATCTTTATATGCTGTACTACTTGAAATTGCAAAGCACGACCTTTTGTGTTTACTAGAAATTTCTGGTGTAAGTCATATGTGGAAAATTTGTTATCTTAATGTGTTTCTTCATTTTCTTATAAACAACTTTTAAATATCACCTTTATCTAGGCTTATTAGTGGATCTGTGTTGCTTCTTGTTTCGTGGTTTTTCAGTCTGTCTGTTTTTGCTGTTCACAATACGATGTTCTTGAAGTCATCCTAAAGTTGGATTACTGCTGGTGTGACTGCATCTATTCTTGTGTCTGATGCCATGGAAATTTTGTTGTCATTGTGCCTGATAAAAACTGGAATAGGAGTCTCTTTTTTGCCGTGCTGTCTATATACTTTCTTTTGTTGAAAGGGCTACTTTTCTCCAGTGTTTTCTTGCATGGGGTTCTGAAGCTACTAGTATTACTGTTGGCTGTGCAGTGCCAAGCAAGTGCCTGTGTAGCCGATTTTATTCCGAGATGGATTTTGCACTGATGAAAGGGGACGCTAATTTTCAGAGTTCATGCTTTGATGTGTTGATTTGTTCTATCAATTTACTTTTCTGGGATTGTTTCATGTACACTCATGACTTGGTATTCTGATACCTGACTTCTTGAGAGTTGGTTATATGGGCATTTTTCCACGTTGTCTCTGTTCTGTGGGTGGTCTGAGAGCTCCACTTTCTTTATCTTGGTTGTGAGGATGGTCTGAGACTCTTTTCTGATGTTGTACATGAATCTTTCTGTTATGACATATGCAAACTGAGTTGTGTAGACTGTTAAACGATATAACAGTTAAAGTGCTGTGTGATTTGTTATAGACATCCTAAGTTCACCACTGACCTTAACAGCAAATGCCTTTACTGATGAGTCATGCAGAGCTTCTATGGTGCACACAAATTTAACATTTTCAGTCAGCAACTTTGGATGGTTTCATCCTTGATCTCAGTTATTACTTCGTCAGGCGCAGATTCTTGTAGCTTTTAAGCCTATGACATTGATTAAATGCGCAATGATCTGTTAATGACTTGGTTGATATTCCTTCAAAAAGGTGCGGTCTTCCAAGTTTAGGGGTTTATTTCACTTTGACATTCATCACATGTTCAGAAGGGTCAATTTGTGCCATGATAAGTCCATCAGTTTCCAGCACTATGCTTTGTGTAATGTTGTAATTTTCAGAGGCTGTGTGGTTAAAGGATGTTGTACCCCTGTGAACAGATTAGTGCCATCAGATAGTATATCAGTCAGAGGCCTCCTATATCACCTATTTACCGCCCCCCCCCCTAATTTAGTGCGTTTCTCAGTTCATCTTTCATATAGACTGCAGTTGCATGTCGTATGCTGATGGCCAACTCTGGCTAGCGCTTAGTTTGCCCATCGTAGGTTTTTATTACTTTGTAGTTCTATAGAGCTCAGCTCAGACATAAGGCACTAACCTGAGGTCCCTTTCTCGATTGCACTTCCTCATCACGGGAGAAAAAAAATTGAAGAAGCCTCATTCCATCAATTGTTCTAACTAGGATTTTTTCTTTAATGCTCAGGGATAGCATAACCTTCTGGTAGTTGGTAATATTTGGTGGTTTGGTACACGATTTTGAGAAGTTAAGGCTCATATATAATCAGTTATTGAACCTCAGCCTTGGTTAAATCTCCATGCTGATTAGGCAATTTTGACAGCTGGCCAGCTTGATTTCACTGGATGTTAGGTTGTTTCAAAATTCGTTGCTAAGTTAGATCCATGATTTTTGAAGGCTTTAGTGGATGCTGGGAAATGTATTGTTCGGGAGTTTAAGCTCATGCAGTTGATGATATCTATTTTAGACTCTGAAAGGGAGTGGGTGATGAGAGAAGATCACAGTTTTATAAAAGAGACTGGCTACATATTTGAGGTTGCAAGTCAGAGTGAAGTTGGTTTCATAAATTGCCTGAATTTAATGTCATTTAGATCTGGACATGTACATAATATACTAATATGCCTCCATTTGCAATTTTTGATTAGTGAAACTAAATATGGAGGTTGTGAAATAGCACTTTATTTCTTATTGTTCCTGAGACCTTCCAAAATCAATACCTGCTTATTGTGTTTGAGTCATATTATCAAGTAATAATTGTGATTCCTCAAATTTTTATATTTGTTATTTGCAACCACATGTTTATTTGTACTTCCGATATGTAAATCGTGTAAAAGATTTTGGTAATCCAATGAGATCAAAAGATAGAATCTTTACATCTACAGGATTTTGTTTCGTAAAATATGCGACTTCTGAGGAAGCTGACAGAGCTATTGCAGCCTTGCATAATCAACACACTTTGCCAGGGGTGAGAAAATCTGTCTTTCATACTGTTTATAATACTTTATTTATTAATTTGTTTACTCAATTAAGAAGTTCAACCTTTGTTTTTTTTCTCAGGCATTAGCCCCCCTGCAAGTTAGATATGCTGATGGTGATCGGGAGCGCCACGGTAACTTTTCAAGCCCCTTTTTGTTGTGTCCTTGAATTCAAACATTAAATTGGTATATAAGTATTCAATCAATCATTCTGTATCTTCTTGGAAGACATTGCATAATTCACGAGCCATAACCTGCTTTATATAGCTATTTGTAGCAGTAAATCCTAATTGAACTTTATTCTGTGGGTTTCTGGATTAATTATGTCGTTACCGAGGAAGAAGTTTTAGCTTGGAGAAGGTGAGATAACAAGATAATAATTATTCAATCATATCTACAGGGGAAATGCTCCTCACTTCTTAGTTTTTTAGTTTTTATAATGCGATTATAGGATATAAACATAATGGGGTTACATGATGAGTCAAACACGAGGAATGAAAGACTCAAAAATTTTGATAGAACAAAAGGGTTATAAAATTTAATGCACGCAGTGCCCTCCAAGTATTCGAGTAGATGCCCCAAGAGGGCTTCTTATTTTCTTTTCATGTTAAACAAATGGATAAATAAAGGGTTTGAAGTGGCTCAATTCTTTTTTTTTTTTTCCTTTGAAGAATGAAATAGTTTAAGGTTTGATCATATTTCCCTCTTTTCATCTGTTTGGCCACAATGATTTTTGACTTTTGAGTTATAGGCAGATAGTCCTTTTCCGTATATTATGGTAAATTGTATTACTACTCCAGTATTAGGCAATTCACTGCTATAGATCAATCCATTTATCATGTAGTATTCAGAAAAGTGATGACTGACAACATCTGTGTAAAATATATTATATTACATTTCTAAGCCAATGCTTGTGCTCCATTTACTTATGGTCCTCTCATATATTTGTTGGTGAAGCAAAAATCACTAAGCAAACAATGCTGGGTGCAGACTAAGATTTTAGAAAGTTGGAGATTTGATTCTGTCGTGTGATGGGTTACAAAATTCTTTGATTTTCTCTCTGGTCTGAATTACTGCTAAGAGTAATATCCACCAAGCACCGAGAATTTGGTTAAAGAAATGTATTTTTTGGCAACAGCTCGATTATATGACCCTTGAGAGCCATTTTGTGAGAGAACCATTTGGAAGGATATTAGTATGTTACTATTTGTTATGTTATTTATTTTTTTTCCTTTAATAGGAGAGAACTCTCAGCTCATATTCCCTCACTTGCAGACTTTTAGTATGATATTCAGAGTTAAACCATCTAAGAAGTTATTTATCTCCATGTGGTCAAGTAGAAGTTTGATAGTTGTGCTCTAGTCGTTAGTTGTAACTGTTATGATATTGTCGGAGTTGTTAGAGACCAAAATGCCTGGTTAGATGACATCACCTAGAGGAGAGATTTATCATTTATGTGCTTTCTTTGAGGACAAGTTTGGTCTCCATTGTCGAGTTTGTCAGATAACTTTGTTGATTAAGCCAATGAGGGAAGACTGATTTTGAAAATTTATCCTCACTTCAGGGATTTAGGACCTTGTGTTTAGTGGCAGAATATATTTTGCACTTGAACTCGGCGACCAGTAATTTGGTGGGACTTCTTAGGATCTCAATGTACCTCAAGAGGATGGGGGTGATTTCAAATATCTCGTTTTAAGTTAGGTTTAATGGTCCTTTATTAAGACATTGCTGGCTAGTTATTTGGATTCCATTTGGAGTCTTAGAGCCTATAATTCGATTATTATTGTGGGTCGTAATTGAGCTAGCAACAATAGGTTCAGACTGGCATCATCTAGCATCATTTCGAGTCTAGCTAGTAACTCAATTATCATAATAGCAAAGACTCCAAGTCTGACCAGCAAGGAAATCCCTTTAAATAAATCCCTATATTCAGCAAATAAACCCCAAATCCTATTTCTGGCATCTTGTAGCCCGTGGGTTGTTTTATTTTAGTAGACAAGTTAATACTATAGGCAGTATGGTAGCATAATTCCCATCTTGGTGGAGTGGTGGAATTGTTTTCCATTTGGAACCTGTGTTGATTAAGTGTATGCCATCTTTCCGCCTATCTTTATGCTGTTAGTTTCTTTAGGGTCAGCATTTCCCCTTCTATAGTAGATGCAATTTTTTAAGCACAATTCTGTTAAATATTCATCTAAGTTGTGATGGAGCAGTATAAAATAATCATGAAGCATAAAAGACCTTAACTTCCAGAAGGAAGCATTCATTTTAGTGAATGGTGTCTTATTGCCCCATCACACAGCTACTTTAATGAGAGTTGCCCTGGAACTCTGAAGATTACTTGAGTTAAGTAGGGTCTTGATTTAGTTGAAGGAAAAAGTCTATTGTTGCAGCGGCTGTTTGAGGAAGCATGAGATTTCTGCTCCTATGGCCTGACAAACAACTAGGGAGAGCATGCTATGGAAGACAATCATCTTCAGAGCTTTAAATATCAGCAACCAAGATCTGAGGGATGATGGAAGTATAAATTTAGGGACTTGAAGTGATTCTATGCATGCAACTCATAAATAAATCACTAGTACTCTGCATTCATCATGAATATGATCAAAACAGAGAGAAAAAAGTTTAATTGGAGGATACATTCTTTTTACTGAATAAAAGCCTTAACCCATTTAGATTGCGTCTGTGTGTGTGTGTAGAGAGAGAGAGAGAGACTTGGGTCCTTGGGGATGGATATGGAGATGAATCACTTATTCAAATTTAATGTTAGGCTATTCAAATTGAAGATTCACTCCGTAGGAGTTGATTTACATTGTTAAGAGTGCTTAAAAATAAAAATTCAAGTGTTTTGAATACTTTTTATTTATTCATCAAGTAGGCGCAAAATGAACGACCGAAACAATGAGTTGGGTACTTTAACGATGTAGAATATTTGAAACCTATCAAAAGTTGGTGTGTGAGTGTTTTTAAATATTTAGATCATGATCAAATAGTTGGATCGAGAATTTGTATGTCTAAAGTCATTGATCTAAGTAATATGTTACTTTCAGCCGTCCATTTTGTGCCTACTTGATGCATGGATAAGAAAACTATAAAACACTTGTTTTTTGATTTTTAGTTACTTTAAATAATGTAGATCAACTTTAAAGGAGTGGATCTTGTATTTGAATGCCGTCGCATTGAATTTGAGTGGGAAGGATTTATGCTCTAATCCTTTCGGAAGTAGCCAAGTCTCTCTCTCTCTATATATATAAGGAGATGTTTTAATACTCCTAGAGCATAACTAAGTTGTGCCCTCGTACAAAAGTCATCTTGATATACATGTTTCAAAAGGCTTATAAATTTTGCGTTTTGAAGTCAATTGCTTATGCATCAAGTGGTTGTAAAATGAACAATTTTCAATTGTCAGGAACCGTTCATTTTGCCGCCACTTAAAAAGTGGGTAAATGGTCTTCAAAATTTATCATTTTTTATGTATAGAGATTTTAAAATATGTAGATCAGGATAAATAGAATGAAAGTGGATCGTCTAATTTTATTACATAACATGTATTTTGTAGGTGAGCATAACTTTAATTATGTCCTAGGAGTATTAAAACTTTTCCCACAAGCAGACACGCACACATAATTTTTTCACGATTCAAACACATCACAATCTTCATGTTCTAAGATGTGTACATATAAAAAATCACGTGAATTGAAGTTCGTTTATTATTGATCTAATGGTTCCATTTTTCTATTGTTGAAAAATCATTAATTTTTTAACCATTTGATTATGAGTAAACGAACTCTAAATCACGTGATTTTTGATATGTGTTCGTTATGAGACATGAAGATCATAATGTGTGGTCGTATCATAAAAAAATAATAGGGAGATTGGAGTTTTGATTCGCCATCTAACGGAGTTCCGTAACTTCCGTTAGATGGCATCTAAGGTATATTTTTCTACACACACAAACATATAACTTATAACATGCTTGACAAGACACCATCTAAAATACGTAAATTAAGTGTCAACTTTATTGTGTCATGTTTGAAGTTACTGAATTACAATGGTATATTGGTGTAATTGTAAGAAATTGCATTTAGGATAATGCGCATGTGATAATAAAAGGTTTCAGCTTTTGGAAAGGAGCATGCATGTAAGTGACAATTTGGGAATATTATATGAAAAACCTTTTTTTCCCCCTCATCTGTCTTTTCTAATAATATGACTTGTGTAAAGGTGCTATCTAAATCGAAGTCTTCCAAAATGTGTATATAGGGAAAGTTGACATTACATAGGGTGAGTTCACACCTAACTATGAAATCTGAAAATTCTGAACCGCTTATTGTAATCAACATGTTCTAAAACCAATGTGGATAAAAAATTGGAAACATTTAGCTTAAGAATCAACCAAATCAAGTATAATTAACTTCTAATGCCTTTACAGCCATCGATTTAAGATCATTGATGGATAGGTTTAAGTGTTTTTAATTCAATTGATTTTCAGTCTATATATTTAAGAAAGCAAATATTACAATGAAACACTTGGGATCACCAACACGAATTGCTAGTCACCATGCATTTTCATAGGTATGTGTATACTCATATATTGCACTTTACATGTGATCCCATTACTTTCATGTACCCAATTTTAATGTGTAGTTGAATGTGCTATGTTTATAGTTCCCCCCCTTTTGATGCATGTTTAATTGCGTGCAGAGGACAAATTGTTTGTTGCCTCACTCAACAAGCGTGCCACTGCACAGGAAATTGCAGAGGTATGCATTGTGTACACACGGATTTATTTCAGAGTAAAATTATTGCCATGGTATTTGTTGCATGATTCACAAGCAACTGTGATATGCTAATTTAATTGATCTGTCGCTAGTGCTTTCTTGCATCTTCTTTTGTCGAGTAGACTTTTAAGGCATATGCTGCAGATATGTTTGATAGATGTTAGTAAAAACATTACAAAGAATATTGCTACATTAAAAAACCATCTCTTATTGACTTGGCCAATGATTTTGAGCTATCCCACCCAAGTTATCATATGAAGTGCAGTTAAATTCTTGATAAATTTTGTTGCAGGTTTTTTCGCCTTATGGTCATGTTGAAGATGTCTATCTTATGAGAGATGATTTAAAACAAAGCCGAGGTCTGTCCTTTCACATCCTGTAAATTTCAGTTTTGCTTTTACCTCTTTTCTTATATTCTTTTTGTAATAAATTCGTGAAGGGTGTGGCTTTGTGAAATTCTCAAATAGAGAGATGGCAGCAGCAGCTATGAATGCCTTGCATGGAATTTATGTGATGAGGGTAACTCTACTTTATTGCTGAAACCCTGCTTCCTATGATCTACTAGCTAGCAATAAGTTTGCCCTCCTTTTGCTCCCAGGGATGTGATCAACCATTAATTGTTCGGTTTGCTGATCCTAAAAGGCCCAGGCCTGAACAAAGGTTTACAAAAATCTCCTTAACTCAGTTTCTACTTCTTCCTTGAAGGTTTTTTATTGAGAAAAATGACTTATTTTTCTAGAGGTGTATGATTAGTTATCAAATGTCAAATAGCTTCCATTACCATGTGTTGGTAACATTTTCTCCTGTACACTTTTGCTTATAGGGGCGGTCCTGCATTTGGGGGGCCTGGTTTTGGTCATCGCTCTGAAACGGCAACAGTAATTGGGTATATTTCAACTTTGCTACAGAACATATGTATTATAAAGTTGCACCATAAGATTACAATCCTTGCCTTATTTTACTCTTCAATGAAGATAAGTTGAAAAAGATAAGAATTGATAGTAGACTAGGGGCGTGTTTGTTCACCGTAAAAGTCCGTAATCACAAGTGGCAATTGCGACTTACGACTTTCGGTGTTTGTTTGAGCCGTAAAGTCATAAACTGTACTTGCATCCCACTTTCAATCCACTTGCAATGCAAACAATTAATTTTGTGGTCATGTAAATTCCACTTACAGCCCATTTGCAGTACAAACAATTAATTTTGTGATCATGTAAATTTGTATTGTTGACAGTCAATTGTCATTAGAGTAATATTTTTTTTATTAGATTATTTTTTAAATTATGAGATTCTCTTTTAATTATTAGATTAAATATAATTATTAGATTATTTTTTATTAGTTTAATAATTTTTAATATTAGAATCTTTTTATTACTATATTATTCTTTTTTATTACTAGATTAATATAATGTATTTCACTTAATTTTGAATACTTTATTTATATATTAGTAATATTTAATATAAATTTAATAAGTTTTGAGTATTAGATTAAAATTTTAATTATTTAATATATTTAATTTTTAATTTACTAGTTTTTAAATTTAATTTAATATATTATATTTTTAATATATTTAATTAATTTTTATTATTTAATATATTAATATTTACTATTTTAGTATTTATTTGCATTTTTTAATATTTTTAAATCATTAAAAAATTAATTTTTCAACTATTTCACTTACGACTTACATTACGACAACCAAACACTGTAAATTACAATACACTTTCCCACTTACAATTTTACATTATCAACCAAACACCGTAACACTTACTTGCATGTAACTCACAACTCTAAAAGAGTTTACCACTTACGACCTACGACCACTTATGATAACCAAATAGACCCTAGATAAAACTGAACGAGAGATCCAAATTTTAAGTTTGTTACCTAGCATTAATTAGAATAAATTTAAAAAATTAAGGTGAATGAACAAAGATAAAGTAGAATAAATTATAATTATGCCGTTGTGGAATTGGATGTGGAACAATCTTTAATACGGGGTTCTGATGCAGTAGCATTTAGCAGATAGGGTAGAGTGTCAAATTTGGTTTTTCCACATATGTTTTGCTACATTTTTTTACCTATTATATTGTGACCAGCGTTTGCTACTTGACAGTGCTCCTAAAGTTCAATAAATAGTATTTGAGGGATGACCTCCATCTCCATCATTCTGCAAGAATCTGTGACTTGTAACCAAAAACTTCTAGAGGAGTTTGTTGTCAGGAAAAGAGAAGATAATCCCCTTAATCATCAAAATTCACTCCCTTGTCACCCTGCTTTAGGAGCACTGTTCTCTCTCATTTGCATTCATTTTAATACATCCATTGTTTAAGCTTCTGTGTTCCTTTTTCCTTTTATTTTTTATGACTCATCAACAAAATGGTTTGTGGACATGACGTGTCAGCTCCAATGCTTTGTTGTTTTGAAGTTACCCTTGACCATGTTTAAGCTTCAGTGTTCTTTTTTCGTATTATCTATTTGATTCTACAACATAACTGTTTGTGGACATGACGTGTCAGTGTTGGCCCAAACTAGTTTTGATGATGATTAACTCATGTAGTTATAATACTAATGTCTTGTGTTTATATAGTTTCAGAGTTTCTATCAAGATCTTAGTAGATGTTTAGCTTCAACAAAGGAGTTTTGGAGCTAACACATGCAGATTCAAGAGCTTGCGTGTTAAGATCGCATCTAGCATTCAGATAGAGTCATGCTCTTTGGATTGTGTTTGGATCGAGTCGGCTTGGAGAAGGAGTTCTACAAGAAGACTTCGGTTTGTTTAGTTTTAGTTTGTGTTTAGATCTTGTGTAAGATAGACTAGTATTGATATGCTCTAGTTCACACACAAGTTTAATACGTTTGGTTTTCGGTTTAACCGGTTTTGGATTTCAAGTACACATATATATGATTTTCATGAATAGATAGAATTAAAACAAGTTTACATGATTTAATGTATATTGGATTTCATCTATATGCATCTTACTTCATATATTTAGAAAAACTTATTTTGATGATTCTATTTCATGTGTTTAGAGTTTTGTAATTAACAAAACTTATTTTGGATTTAATCTCAAAAACATAGATGTATCTTTTATATGTGTATTGGATTCTATTCATACGCTCTTTGCTTCAAAAGAGTTTAAATATCTTGTTTTTGTATTTATAGAACTTTGAAAAAAAATCAGATTTTCATTTCAAAGTTTGTATTTTAGAAAATATCGATTTTGTTTTAAACCTTAATTTCTATATCACAAAATAGTTCAAATAGTTTGTAATATGTGTTGATTTTTTGTCACATATATTTGTTCTTCAAATATCTATGAGAACTTATTTTTGTGGAATTTATGAAATTTTATGGGATTTTATAGGTGTTAAAAAGATCAAGTTTCAAACCCTATAAATCCTAACCTGAGCCTGCTGGTGGCCGATGGTCGGTCGACCGAATCAGAGCTCGGTCGATCGGTCGATCGATGTGCACAAGGATGTGCATAAGGCCTTGCCTATAAGGCTGATTGATCGGGCGGTCGATCGACTGTAACTACCCAACTCTCTGGTAGTGCTGGTCGATCGACAAGGCTGAGTGCCTTTAGGCTCAGTCGACCTGTAGATGAGTTTGCCTGGGGCGGTCGAGTGGTGGCGCAACGGTCAGAAATATGACTGTTGGATGGTCGACCGGCAGGTTGACCGACATGTCAAAAATGACCTTTTTTAGACCCCAAAGGCTATATTCTTGAGAGCCTATTAATAGGTGTTCTCTTGAGCTGTTTTAACCAAGATTTTTTAGAGCTATTCTTCCTACCTTTTCAAGTGGTTTGCAGCAAGTTTAAAAGAAGTTTTTGAGCCTATAATTTTTATCTTTTATTTGTTTTCAAAGTGCTAGAAAAATCAAAGAAAAGCAAGTCTTTGGGAAATTGGTTTTGATACATATCTATCTTGTGTTTTTCTCAAGTGTTTTTCTTTGTTATTCTCTTTTTCAAACACTTTGTTTTCTCATACTTGAGCTATCATCTCTAATCCTATCTATAGGATCTTGTTTTTGTGAGAAAAATTGTTTGTGGTCTATTGTGATCACCAAGTGTTTGTGATCATTGGATCATCAAGATTGTAATCTTTTCTTTGCTTTGGCTTTGTGCCAATCCCTCTTGTGTAGAGGTGATTGTGTTTGAGAGCGTAGTAGTGTACTCCAAGTGTAGAGTTGCAATTCCTCATTGGAGGTCCCTTTGTGGATGGTCCTGTGTAGACATAGTGGAAATCCTTCTGTGTGAAAGCGGTGATGTAGAGTAGTGGCTCGAACCTCAAAACATATCTTATTGTTTGCGTTTGATCCACTATCCCTCAACTTTATCTCTCTTATATCTTGCATTGCTTTATATTGCACATATTCATGTGCTAGATTTAGTTTGTGTGTGCTCACACTTGTGTTGAACCAAGAGAGCTTCATATAGCATTTCAACTTTTAATTTAGAGGAATCTCGAGGAGTAGTTCCAGAGTCATTCACGGGAAATTTGGGCTCACTTGGTTACACATAGTATGTTGCAATTGAGTTTTAAATTTCGCATCATTTGTCTTAGATTAGCTAGTACACCTATTCACCCCCTCTAGGTGTATTTCAATTAGTATCAGAGCATATAGAGGCTAATGCACAAGCCTTAGTGACACTTAGGCACACACTTAGCAAAAATCAATTTTTTATGGTTTCTCATTGTGATTCCGCTTTTGCAATGTGGAATACATTGACCTCTTCCGAGTTACAAACGACAAACAATGTGGAGAAAGAATCTAGTGAAGAGTCTGACCAAGGTTGCTTCATAGTCCAAGAGAATGACTCCTTTGAGGTAATTTCGGACACCCAACTAGATAATAGTGCTAGTTCTTCTTGTGATGATAACATGAATGCACATGCATTAAATGAAGAACTATCTATATTTTGTGAAAACTTGCTTTCAAAGTGTAAAGCTTTGAAAAGCAAGAGTTCTAAATTAAAAGAAGAAAATGAAGATTTGTTTTCCAAGTTAAATAAGGTTTTACAAGAGGGTTGAGATTTCAAGTGAAAGAGACTCCTTGAAAACTCAACTTGACCTTACTTTAAAAGAAAACAAAATTTTAAAAAATAAAAATGATTGTGATGATATTTTGAAGAAAAATGAGGTTTTGTCTTCAAAACTTGAAATTGTTATAAAAGAGAATGATTTTTTGAAAAATAAAATTGTTTTAATTTCAAAAGAATTGAAATTTATTTCAAAGGAAAATTCGGACATCCAAAGAGCTTCACTGTTCGAGTTGTTTCAGTCGATTGGAGTCTGTATTTTTTATTTGAGTCGATGTTTTTTTAATTAATTAGTTTGTATTTCTCCTTTTTAGTCCCACATCGACTACGTTGAGAAAGTCCTCAGTTCTGTAAGCCTATATTAAGGTATGATTCCAATAAAATTGTAATGAAGTTTACTTAATGAAAAAATTGAGTGTTTTCAAAAAAATGAAATCTCTTTTGCAAGTTCGAGTGTGAAACCCGATCTTTCAAGATTTTGAGAGTGAAGCCAATATCCAAATCTTATCCCCATCTATCTATTCTTATCCTTGTTATTATTTATCCACTATTTCAATCCCAACCACCCAAAATTTTTAGTTACAAACAAATCCAAAGAAAGAGAGAGAGAAGCAGAATTAAGCAGAACCTTCAACTTCCCTCCCCTCTACATGTGCCAACAGCCGCCGGCATAAGCAACGACAGCAACGAAACTCACACACAGCCAAACAACCCACCTCCTCTCTCTCCTCTGCAAACAGATTCACAAACAACCCGTCATCACCTGACACCTCAACTGATCCTCCTTGTCATCACCTACAGCGAGCAGATCTGAATTACAGATCTGAACCTCTCCTTATGTCATTGTCCTACTGGTTATCCTTCTTCGTACTTCTCTTTCACGGATGCGCCCTCCTCTCTTTCTTCCCCTTGTGCAAGTAGCTCACTCCCATCTCCAATTACAGAGTTTACAACCCCCCCCCCCCCCCAAATTCCCAATCCTTGCTTTTAATCACAACAGCCAAGACAAACCCTCACCTCTTGTTGTGGCGTCATATCCCCAACCAATCAACAAACAATCAAGGAAGTGTCTTTCCCCTAACATCATCCTGTGTTGTGTCCACACAGCAACACACTCGCCTCCCTCCTCTTGTGTAAGCCGATCATCAGCAGCAGAACTCCCCCGGTTCCTTTCCCTCTACCGCTGCGACACTATCGCAACAAGCACCGACTCATACATTCACTGCTGCGCACCTCCAGAGCATCAACAATAGTCCAACAGTCCCTCACCTGCAACAACACAAGCACAACTTCAGTAGCGAGTCAATGGTACAGGGAAATCAACAACAATAATTCAACAACAAACACATCAACATACCTGAGAACGAGCTTCTCAGTAAGTAATTTATTTTTTAGCAGTTGGATTATTACTGGACTACACTACAATTTATTATCTAAATTGTTATCATGATTCCTGTTGTCCACTACATTGGTGAGATTGTGTGTGATTCTGCTTCGTGCTTGTTAATCTGTAGGTTCTGATATTGAGAATTGGATTGTTCATATTAACTGAATATTGTAATTGAATTCTTGAGATGATGAATGTCTAAAGTACGCATGCCAATGATGTTAAAATCCATCGGTCACATTATTAGTTTTAGATTTATTTCCTATCGAAGATCATCATTTTGGTGAAAAATTGCGGAATTTAGATTTATCACTGATACACCACACCATAAGGTTCTCGTTTCACATCAATTTGGTATCAGAGCATGGTTTATGTAGGAAAATTTCTACTTCATACGGTTGTTAGGAATTTCATATTTTTCTTTGCATAAAATAATTTTAAAAAAATTCTATTAACTCTCATCCCACCCCTATGAATTCCCAGCTTGCCACGACACTTGCCGTCATAAATGCTCAACTTGATAACCTGATCCAAACCACGGAGTCCTCTAATCAAACTCTAGATAGGATCATCACTAAAGTCGAGAAGTCTGATAGGACCAATTCTCCAGTGAATTCATACACCTCAAATGAACTAATTCAAATCGTCGTTGGCAACGACAGATTAAAAGGTATTCTGGTGATTAGAGTCCACTCTAAAAGAATCAAGCCTGGAAATTCTACTCTCTCAGTAGCCACGCCTGTGATAAAAGAGTCTAGCGACAAAGACTACACCAAACTTAGTCCCACGATTAAGTGTTACAAGTGTCAAGGCTATGAGCATGTTGCTGCTAACTGCCCAACTCCAGTCAAAGTCGCTCAAGTTAGGGAACCACTTGTAACAAATTCAGATCCCTTCCTCCCTTACTGCCGACACCACCTTCTCTTCTTTCTTTACTGTCGACTCCTACTGTCATTGTCTGCTCTGGTCGTCAATATCTTTCTCCTTTATTGTCGACACCTTTCTCTATGATCACGGAGCTTGTCGATGTCATATCTGAAGAACCTATTTGCCATGTGGAAGAATTAAAAGACTCAAACCTTAACGAAAAGATTACGGGTGATAACATTGAGGACTCCAATACTTCGAGTCCTCTTGAAGTTGTGCCAGACATTACGAAATTTACTGATGTCTCTCCTAACGACAGTACTCTGAATCTCCCCGAAGTCAACCCTATCGTTAAGGAATCTATTGCTGTCTTTTCTGAAGACCTCCCAGATAAGCTATTACTGACGCGTGATATCCAACACGCCATTGAGTTAATCCCAAGGGCTAATATTCCCGACTTACCACACTCTAGGTTGGATCCTACCCAGCAAATCAAACTTAAAGAGCAAGTTAATGAGTTGTCACTAGAGGTCAACCAATCGTGCCTTGTCCCAATAAACATCCACTTTTATAAGGACAAATTTTGGAACTATATAGTGACAAAAGATGTTGATCAGATCAGGGATATTACCATCTATGGTCGATCTGCATCCGAAGACTCAAGGGATGCCGTTATGGGAGAACCTCACACTCTGCAGATTATCAACTTTTCCTCCCTTACGGTTAAACAAAAGGGTATTTTCACTCGGACTTTACCTGTTAAAATATCTCTTGTCATCATTAATAAAGTAATAGGTAAACTACTACATACATTTATGCTGGTACGCCTAATCATCCCTTTTGATAGAGGTCGTGAGTATTGTTGACCCACTAAACCAAATGCCTAAAAGAAATTTTCCAATAGGGAGGCAAGTTACTCTTTTGCATATTTACGCACTATAATGAGCTCTCTGCTATCGTTCATTCTAGAGTATTTTGAGTCTGCATATCTGAGTCTGCATCACATTTTCATACACATGCACGATCTACACATGGGAAATCAGTGATATATTTGAACAAAGGCAACGCTAACTGTAATTTATGAGCTTGCGTCAGGAAGTTATTTAAAATTTAGTGTTGACAACTTATGATGGTTCGGATTCGTCCGAAACGGTTTCCCCCAGAAACTGTTCTGTAGTGTTGGATTTTTTTTTAAAATCTTGTAGAATTCAAATTACAATATTCATGTTATATCTTTTAAAGATTTTGAGATTAGTCATATTTTAATGTTGGGTAATTAGTGGATTACAAGTATTTGATTTTAATCCTAACAATCTACTGGTTGTAAGCCTTCCCTAAGCCATTTTTTTAGAGTCCCCACATTGAGTCAACTCCCAGATATTTATCCCAATACAGCAGTGAAATGTGATAAAATTTTAGATGATTAAATTATCTGGTATATTCTAGTAATATCTGATTGTTTGAAATGAATACTACCTATTGAGTGGTGAGTTGCAGCAAGTAGACCGAGTTGTGTTGAAGCGTTACAGGAGCTTTCTACACTAAACTCGACGAAGTCGAGTTTTCTCCATCTGGGGAGAATGATGCGGACATCCAAAGACTGGGGAGAATGATGCGGACATCCAAAGAGCTTCACTGTTCGAGTTGTTTCAGTCGATTGGAGTCTGTATTTTTTAATTTAAGTCGATGTTATTATTATTATTATTTAGTTTTGTATTTCTCCTTTTTAGTCCCACATCGACTACGTGAAGAAAGTCCTCAGTTCTGTAAGTCTATATTAAGGCTTGGTTCCAATAAAATTGTAATGAAGTTTACTTAATGAAAAATTTGAGTGTTTTCAAAAAATGAAATCTCTTTTGCAAGTTCGAGTATGAAACCCGATCTTTTCGGATTTTGAGTGTGAAGCCAATATCCAAATCTTATCCCCATCTATCTATTCTTATCCTTATTATTATTTATCCACTATTTCAATCCCAATCACCCAAAATTTTTAGTTACAAACAAATCCAAAGAAAGAGAGAAAAGCCCAAAATCAACTTTCTGTTTACAGAATTAAGCAGAACCTTCAACTTCTCTCCCCTCTACATGTGCCAACAGCCGCTGGCATAAGCAACGACAGCAACAAAACTCACACACACCAAACAACCCACCTCTCTCTCCTCTGCAAACAAACTCACAAACAACCTGTCATTATCTGACACCTTAACTGATCCTCCTCGTCATCACCTACAGCGAGCAGATCTGAATTACAGATCTGAACCTCTCCTCATGTCATCGTCCTACCGGTTATCCTTTTCCGTACTTCTCTTTCACGGATGTGCCCTCCTCTCTTTCTTCCCCTTGTGCAAGCAGCTCACTCCCATCTCCAATTACAAAGTTTATAACCCCCTCCAAATTCCCAATCCTTGCTTTTAATCACAGCAGCCAAGACAAACCCCCACCTCTTGTTGTGGCGCATATCCCGTACCATTCAACAACCAATCAAGGAAGTGCCTTTCCCCCAACATCATCCTGTGTTGTGTCCACACAGCAACACACCCGCCTCCCTCCTCTTGTGTAAGCAGATCACCAGCAGTAGAACTCCCCCGGTTCCTTTCCCTCTACCGCTGCGACACTGTCACAACAAGCACCGACTCATACATTCACTGCTGCGCACCTCCAGAGCATCAGCAATGGTCCAACAGTCCCTCACCTGTAACATCACAAGCACAACTTCAGTAGCGAGTCAATGGTACAGGGAAATCAACAACAATAATTCAACAGCAAACACATCAACATACCTGAGAACGAGCTTCTCAGTAGGTAATTTATTTTTCAGCAGTTGGATTATTACCGGACTACACTACAATTTATTATCTAAAGTTTTATCATGATTGCTGTTGTCCACTACATTGGTGAGATTGTGTGTGAATCTGCTTCGTGTTTGTTAACCTATGGGTTCTGATATTGAGAATTGGATTGTTCATATTAACTGAATATTGTAATTGAATTTTGTGGATGATGAATGTCTAAAGTACGCATGCCAATGATGTTAAAATCCATCGGTCACATTATTAGTTTTAGATTTATTTCCTACCGAAGATCATCATTTTGGTGAAACATTGCGGAATTTGGATTTATCACTGATACACCACACCATAGGGTTCTCGTTTCAGATCAAAATATTTCTTGGAGAAATGATTTTGATGCACACGTTTGCCATGCTACTATAGCTTCTCCCTCTTGTGTTTCTATTGCATGCTCCACTTCTTTTTCAAGTATTAATAATGATATTTGTATGTTGAAGAAAAGTGTGGATTGTTTGGGCTCCACTTTGAGCCAATGTGCTATGGATCGCAAGAAATTGGAATCTATGTTTCGAAAGAAACAAGTTTCACATATTCATGCACACCAAACACGGCATACACATTCTTCTCACGTTCACACATGACATCTTGTATGCTAGTGTGTACACTTGTACACATTGTGGACATAGGGGCCACCTTGTAAAGTTTTGTTATGATAGAATACATAATTCAAATTTTGCAAACAAGTTTGTTTGGGTTAGGAAAGGTGCTAACCCCCATGGACCCAAAAAGGCATGGGTATTAAAATCCACCCCTATTATTTTTGATGTAGGTGTGGGCTTTCACTTGATGTGAGGGTTTTGGTGCCTTGATGGTGGATGCGATCCGAGCCTAAAGATCATATTTTTGGATGCATCACTTTCAAGGGATGTTTGGTGGAAGGTCCACCATGGTTTGGAGACCTAGAGATTGCTTCAGCGGTTTTGGTAATTATCTTTAACTCTCATTTTTGTTTACATGCTCTAATATAAATATTTTAGCATATCTTGGGTTTTAATATTCATTATGTTAAATGCAATGTTATTAGACATGCAATATACATAAATAATCTTTGAGATATACCCATGTTCATATGGATTTATATTTTGTGTTCTCACTATTGTTTAAACTACTATGTATACATACTAGTTCTAACACGTGCATTTGGCCTAATGATCATATTTGTTTTGTACTTCATGTGGTGATTACTTGTTTAGATGTAGTTTTCATTAAAACTTGTGTTTATACTTGTACAAGTAGTGAGCTACACTTGATTATTATATGTTTGTGCTTCATTTTTTATTTGTAGTCATTACATGTACATGTATAACCTAGTTTTGATGATTCTTTCATTTATACTTGTTTTTCCTATTTTTGTACATGTTTACCTTCATATATATGTTTTTTGTCGAAAACTAATAGATATACATGTTTATCTTAGAGCCACTTGCCTTCATGCAATATACTTTTGTGGACTAGTCTATGTTTGGATATGTATCTATACTTTAGTATAGACAAAACATATATATATCTTGAAGTTTGTTTTATTTTGATGAAAATTGAATTTTTATGTTTTTCATGTTTATAAAAGAATTTCATATGAGCTTCATTGCTTATCTCCATGATTATGCATGTTACATGACTCTTGCACTCTATGTTTGGTGTACTCATGATTTTTTATTTCATGAGCATATATGTGCTTTATTGCTATTTGATTATCAATGATCGTGTGATTTTCAAGTTTTCATGGGATACTTATTGTTTTATTCCTTACTTGAAGGATTTCAAACTAATTTTAAAAACTACTTTAAATTAGTTCATTATTCTTCATATGATAGTGATTTTCAAACTATGCTAAAATATTTTCAAATATTTTTTTTTGAAAAGCCTTACCTTTAAAAGGGCGGTTGGATGGACGACTATGCCTTGTATACCCTTATTGAATATTTTTTAAACTTGTACATGAATAGGGTGGTAGGTATGAGTTATACATATGATCTTCGTGGAATTTTATTCTTGCATGCTCATATGTGTTTCTTATATATGTATGCTTCAAATTTCAATTGGTATTTTCATTTTCATACATACATATATATGATTTGATTGTGCATGTTTTACAATGTCTTTACAGTTTTAAAAAGCATAAATTATGTTTATGTTAAGCTTGATTTTATTCAAAATGTTAATTGATATCTTTACAAGCTTATGCATTGATTTCAATTGGTATTTATTTGATATCAAAATGTACTTCTTGTTTCACTTTCAAGATGTACTATTGGTATCTTTAAAAAAAAAATTTCTCTACAGGTGGTACCGATATTTGTTTTTGTCAACTACTATTTGATTTCATTGGTATCATAATTCATTTTGTTGACTTCAAGAAATTTCAAAATTTTGTTTTAAAGTAGTTTCAAAATTTGTTGATATATATCCCCTATATGCTAGGGGAGCTTAACATCTTCTCTATATATAGATTCTTGTTGAGTGTACTCTTCATATTGAAGAGCTTGACTTCTCTTCGTTATGCAGTACACGTATGTAGGGGGAGCTTAACATTTCCGTTTATATATTATATATTATGCTTTATATGGGTTAGGGTTTAGCCATCTCTTCTCCATGTAATGCATGTATGCAGGGGGAGTTAACTTAACGTCTCTCCTCTTCATGAATGTATATCACATATACATCTTTATTGTTTGGTTGTCTTTACCCCTTTATTGATGAATTGACAAAAAGGGGGAGAAGAATTTAGAGAGTTTATATATGCATGTTTATATCTTTGTTTATGCATATATATTTGTGTTTACTTTATGCATTTCATTGAATATCTATTTTATTGCTATGCATGAGTTAAGGGGAGCTTTTATGAAGCTTATCTTTAATTCATGCATATATAACTCCATGAGTTTTGTCATCATCAAAAAGGGGAGATTGTCGGCCCAAAGGCCCATCACTTTAGGTTTAATGATTAACTCATGTAATATAGTACTAATGATCTTGTGTTTAGATAGTTTCAGATTTTCTATCAAGATCTTAATAGATGTTTAGCTTCAACAAAGAAGTTTTGGAGCTAACACACGTAGATTCAAGAGCTCGCGCGTTAAGGTCGCATCTAGCACTCGGATAGAGTCAAGCTCTTAGAATCATGTTTGGATCGAGTGAGCTTGGAGGAGTTCTACAAGAAGACTTTGGTTTGTTTAGTTTTAGTTTGTGTTTAGATCTTGTGTAAGATAGACTAGTGTTGATATGCTCAAGTTCACACACACAAGTTCAATACGTTTGGTTTTCGGTTTAACCGGTTATGGATTTCATGTACACATATATGTATAGTTTTTATGAATAGATAGAATCAAAACAAGTTTACATGGTTTAATATATATTGGATTTCATCTATATACATCTATCCTTTATATATTTAGAAAAACTTATTTTGATGATTCTATTTCATGTGTTTAGAGTTTTATAATTAACAAAACTTATTTTGGATTTAATGTCAAAAACATAGATATATCTTTTATATGTGTATTGGATTATATCTATACACTCTATGCTTCAAAAGAGTTTAAATATCTTATTTTTGTATTTATACAAGTTTGAGAAAAATCGGATTTTCATTTCAAAGTTTGTATTTTGGAAAATATTGATTTTGTTTTAAAGCTTAATTTCTATATCACAAAAATAGTTCAAATAGTTTGTAATATGTGTTGATTTTTGGTCACACATATTTGTTCTTCAAATATTTATATGAACTTATTTTGTGGAATATATGAGATTTTATGGGATTTTATAGGTGTTAAAAGACCAAGTTTCAAACTTTATAAATTCTAACCTGAGCCTGCTGGCGGTTGACTGGTCGGTCGACCGAACCAGAGCTCGGTCGACCGGTCGGTCGACTGATGTGCACAAGGACGTGCCTATAAGGCTGGTCGACCGGACAGTCGACTGCCTGTAACTACCCAACTCTCGGGTAGCGCTGGTCGACCTGCCGGTCGACCGACAAGGCTGAGTGCCTTTAGACTTGGTCGACCGGTAGGCGAGTTTGCCTGGGGCGGTCGACCGGTGGCTCAACGTCAGAAATATGACCGTTGGATGGTCGACCGGTCGACCGGCAGGTCAAAAATGACCTTTTCTGGACCCCAATGGCTATATTCTTGAGAGCCTACAAATAGGTGTTCTCTTGAGCTGTTTTAACCAAGATTTTTTAGAGCTATTCTTCCCATCTTTTTAAGTGTTGCAGTAAGTTTAAAAAGTTTTGAGCCTAAAATCTTTATCTTTTATTTGTTTTCAAAGTGTTGGAAAAATAAAGAAAAGAAAGTCTTTGGGAAATTGGTTTTGATCTTTATTTACATATATATCTTGTGTTTTTCTCAAGTATTTTTCTTTGTTATTCTCTTTTCCAAACACTTTATTTTCTCACACTTGAGCTATCATCTCTAATCCTATCTATAAGATCTTGTTTTTGTGAGGAAAATTGTTTGTGACTTTGTGGTCTATTGTGATCACCAAGTGTTGGTTGTGACGATTGGATCACCAAGATTGTAATCTTTTCTTTACTTTGGCTTTGTGTCAATCCCTCTTGTGTAGACGTGATTGTGTTTGAGAGAGGAGTAGTGTACTCCAAATGTAGAGTTGTAATTCCTCATTGGAGGTCCCTTTGTGGAAGGTCTTGTGTGGACATAGTGGAAATCCTTCTGTGTGAAGGCGTGGACGTAGAGCAGTAGTTCGAACCTCGAAACATATTTTGCTGTTTGCGTTTGATCTACTATCTCTCAACTTTATCTCTCTTATATCTTGCATTGCTTTATATTGCACATATTCATATGCTAGATATAGTTTGTGTGTGCTCACACTTGTGTTGAACCAAGAGAGCTTCATATAACATCTCAACTCTTAATTTAGAGGAATCTCGAGGAGTAGTTTTAGAGCCCTTCACGGGGAATTCAGGCTTACTCTTGGTTATACATAGTGTGTTGCAATTGAGTTTTTAATTCCGCATCATTTGTCCTAGATTAGTTAGTACACTTATTCACCCCCCCCTCTAGGTGTATTTCAATCAGCTCCCATGCTTTGCTATTTTGAAGTTACCCTCGACCACTGCATCCAAATTCCTGCAGTCATGTTCCAGAGCACACTGAAGTTCAACTCTTGAGTCTTGACTAGCTAGCTCAGCTGTTCTGATTCTTTTGCTTTCTAATAATTATGTTTGCATTTTTGTTATCTTTTTTTCACTGTAAATGTTCATCTTACAGGCCTACAGCCAAATTTGACGAGCCAATAGGTGGCCGTATGCCACCTAATGCCTGGGGACAAGTTAGTCCACAGTCACGCGGACCGTCTTCTCAAGTAGGTGGTCAAGGTTTTGGTACCAACCCGCCTGCCAAAGTTGGCGGGACGGAAACATCTTCAGTTGCAGTAATTCTCTTCTATATCTCTCATATTAATTATGTACATATGGGCCTAATTTTGAACGAGATCATGAGAAACATGGCTAGGCTAAATTACTATTGTTTTTTCTGTTCTTGTGTTTATTTAGACTGGTATTTTGGGGGAAACTGGTGGGCCAACCGGTGGACATCAATCGAATTTTGCAGCAACATCATCGCAACAGGTACATAATTTGTAAGCTTGTCTTATCAATTGTTTGAAGTGATCAATTGATTGATCTGTTGAAGTCTCTAGATAAGTTGTGTTAAACTGTGGTTTCATCATCTCAGGGTTTCAACTCTTCCATGCCACAAATCCATCCTTTTCTTGGTCAGCAAATGCCACCATTGCAGAAGCCACTCATGGCCCCGCAACACTTGCTACCTTCACTACAACAGCTTCAGAACCAGCAGCTATCTGGTTCCCATCCTCAGGGGCAAACATTGCAGCCATCAATGCAACAGCTTGGGCAGTTTCAAGTCCCTCAATCTACTGGTCTGCCCTCCAGCCAAACTCTACCCTCACAACAGTTACCTGGTTTGGCTGGGCAATTGTCCGCTTCACAGCCTTTAATTCAACCAAATACTTCTGCCACTTCTGTGCAAACTCCTTTAGGCTTATCACAGCAAGGGGTGGCTTCTATTGCTAATCAACAGCACTTGCCTTCTAACGTCTCACAGCAGTTGCTTCAGAGGCCCATCCAACAAGTGCCATCACAACTCCCTCAAGTGCTTCTGCAACAGCAAGCACAAACTTTGCAGTCAAGCTTTCAACAATCTCAGCAGGCAATTTTTCAGCTCCAACAGCAGTTACAACTGATGCAACAGTCTGGTCTAAGTCAACAGCAAATTTCTCAGAATGCTAAGCAGCAGGTACTGAGAAAAATCTCTTTGCTAAGTGTCTCTTACTTCAGACAGTCTAGCTGACTTCATTCTCGCGTTTAAGAGCTCTCTACCCACTATGCATGTATGCCTGCTCTAATTTACATCTTGAATCTCTATTCTGCATGTTTGTTGCTAAATTAGTTATCCTAGTAAGTATTCGGTTTAATTGCTTTATATTTATTTGTAATGCATGCAGCAGTCCCCATGGTGTGGACCACAACCGACCACCAGTACTCCTGCTAGCATACCGCTGCAGTTATGCCCTCAGCTGCATCTGTAACTTCTTCTATGCCTGTAACTACTACACCTGCAGTTTCATTAACCTGCAACTGGACAGAGCACACATCTCCTGAAGGATTTAAATACTACTATAATGGCGTTACCCGGGAGAGTAAGGTGGGTCAACATTGTTTTTTGCTATATCATTTTCCTCTTTCATTATCAAAATTAGACTAATGCCCTCTCATTTTTTTTTTAACAGTGGGAAAAGCCTGAAGAGTATGCAATTTATGAGCAGCAGCAACAACAACAGAAGTTGCTATTATTTCAGCAGCAACAACAAAAACTTGCTGTACAGCAGCTTCAATCACCAGCGCAGACCCAGCCGCAAACACAAATTCAACCTAATCAACAAATCCCTCAGACACAGCAGGTGCAGCCTCAGATGCAACTTAGACAGCAGGCACAATTGCAGGTCCTTCAGCCTTCTTTAACGGTCAGTATCTTTTTTTGTTGGCTCCTTGTAATTTCAAAATTTGGACTTTCTCATTACCAGATTCTACTGGCTTTTCTTCACAGTATCAGGCCTCTGCCTTGGGTAACCAGCAAAACGTTCAGGTAATTTCTGGCCGCGCAAGAAATAAGTTAGTTGTAAACTGCCACGGTTGATATTTTTTGATCTGTCTAAAGTGCTGGAAATATTAGGTGGCAATAATCATATTATGCAGCTTTTTTGATTCGTACTTGCCAGTGAACTGCAAATACTTGATCTAATGTGACAGGCTGATCCCATTAAGTTCTGATGCTATTTCTTACCACATGATTTAGTACGTAATAAGATTGTTTAGTTGGTGTCTGTGTATTGTTGCATTTAGACCTTTTGAATTATTGCACTATAGCACTGACATGTATAAATATAATAGACTACGAGTCTAGGACACTGATTAGGAACCAATACATTTTAATGGACTGAGATACATAGTTCCATGTTGTTTATAGAAGGGTTTCCAGTGCAATGCTATGACTATGAGCTTTTATGGATGCATCCACAGCGGTCTATCGTCAATGTCTACTTGGAAGTTTAAATGGACACTATTTGATGCTGCTTAAGGTTCCTGTATATAAGAGGGGCAAATTTTTGGAACACTATTGGATGTTTTTTCCTTTCTCAATTCATAAATTTGTTTTAAGTTTTCTGTTGAGAATTTTAGCAAACACAGAGCTTGCAGTTTCAAAGGTTTTAAATGGTTTTTAACATTAAGATGTCCAAAAATAATTTGGCTGTCCATGACTGGAACTCAAACGAATGCATAACATTAGGAAAAAGTTACAAAATAAGAGTGTGTTTATGGCTACTAATTGCAAAAGCTCTGTCAAAGAGAAAAAGGGAGGAGTAAGAGGAAGAACGAAGAGTGATGAATCCCATCAGAAACTGATCTTCGAAGTCTTCCTTCTTAAAAAAAAAAATTAGTAGAGAATCTATTTTTTAAAGACATATTTTACAGATTCCAAGCAAATGACAGGGCTTCATGTTAAGGTTTTATGGTTTGGGTTTACTAGCAAGGGGAAAAAAATGAAAGGAGTAGAGGTGCACCTTCTTCAAATCTTCTCGTCCTTGCCTTACTCCATATTCCTTTCTCAACCATCTGGGTCCCACACAGATTTGAGAATCCTTCATCATGTACTTCGCTGGAGTATTCTGGAATTTATCTTCTTGTAACCTAATGTAGGAGACCAAAGAGCAAGGCAAGACAAACAACAGGCCAAAAAAACTTGACTTTTCGACAACCCTTCGTTTGGATTGTTGACAGTATTTTCCCAAGAGACATGAATTTTCAGACTTGTCGACAATGCCTCTTCTGGCCTGTCGGCATGCTTTCACAGAAAGTTGGGATTTTGCAAATTTTTCCTTGGCTGTCGACAACCCCTTTCAGCTGTCGACCGCCCTATTGCGTGTATGGGTATTTGACTTTATTTAGGATTCTGTTGAGTCCAAATTTGGAATCCAATAGATTTTTCAGTTTTTTATTTTGAACTTTTTTATTTCTTTTGAATTTAGTTTTCATAGATAGAATATGACTTTTGTCAGCCTATATAAAAGCCTTTGTATTCTTATTTTTGAAATCAACTTTTTATGAATCAAAATTGAAATTTCTCCAATTACTCGTGGATTCGAATTCTTATCTTTGTCTCGTGGATTCAGGTTGTGTTGCTCGTGGATTCAAGTACGATTTCCTTACCTGAAGGGTTCTTCAGGGTTCGTTAATGCTAGAACGAGATCTAGCCCATGTCACTCGTCTTCTTCGCTTTCCTGTCCGCGACAAGTGGTATCAGAGCTTCAGCAAACGCTCCGACGATAGCCGGAGACGATAACGAGTAGTACAACCTCTCCACGAGAGTAGGCACTGTTGAAGGGAGACTTCATGGAACAATCTTTCTCTACCACCACCTTCATCAGGTAATCCTCATCCACCACCTCCACCTTCAAACAATCCTTGCCTACAACCTCCACCACTAAACCAACCTCCAATTTACCCACCACCGCTACTATCATCCCCATATCAACTACTCTTATATTCACCATACCCAAATCAACCACCCTCATATGATCCATATCAATACCCTACACCACCAAATTACCCTCTACGACATCTTCAAATTGACGAGTTCTCCGACGAGGAGTTCAACAACCCAATTTCAGTATGACAACTTTGGATATGACGGCCTAGCTTACAGAAGGCATGAGAGCTTCGCTAATCCTAATCTAAATAGGAGAGGTGGGTTTCCTAACCTCAACAAGAAAAGCTAGAATTCCATACCATAATCATGGTAAGGGGGATACCCAAATCCTCACGAGTATAGGATGAAGGTTGACATCCCCTCTTTCAGTGGGAATCTAGATATTGAATTTTTTTGGATCGGATCTACGAGGTGGATAAATTCTTTGACATGGCTTATGTCCCGATGAAGAAACAAGTTAAATTTGTGGCATACAAACTCAAGGGAAGAGCAGCCGCATGGTGGGATCAATTGCAAGTCTCACGAAGATGTCAAGGAAAGCAACCTATGATGACATGGAGGCGCATGGAGTAACTCCTACAAGGTAGATTCCTTCCACCCGATTATCAACAGATCTTTTACAATCAATTTGAGCAATGCAGGCAAGATACGAGGACTGTCTCAGCATACACAGAGGAGTTCTATCGCCTCGCATCGCGATGTCATTTATCTCTGATCGAGGAGCAGCAAACTATGAAGTACATCCACGGGTTAAACGACCCCATCTAGGAACGTGTTGCCATTCGGGACGTGTTCTCTATCGATGAAGCCCAAAACAAGGCTATAAAGATAGAGGTTACGAAGTAGAGCTCCACTTTTTTGGCGCCCTTTATCAATCGAAGAGCCTGTAGGAGATGATAAGAGTCGCGTTGAGTTCCATGACGACATGTCAACCAATAGTACAGTCACCGACCAAAGCCTCTATATCGACATCAACAGATAGGGTTCAAAGTCTCGGCTGAGTCGCTCTTGACTCAGTCGAGTCGTCTCTGGAACGATCACCACCGATTCGATAACGAGACAAGTCGATCTTTGTGGAGAAAATAGACCAACTTGGGGCCGACTCGGTCGACTCGACCGAGTCCCGATACGACTCGGGTTTACTCGGCTGAGTCGGCCCCGAGTCGGGTTAAAAGAAAGGAAAAAAAAAGAAAAAAAAACTCTTACCCGATTTGAAATTAGGGCTCGCCTGCCAGCCCGCCTTCGCCGCTAGCCAACCGTCGTTCGTTGTCGCTTGGTAAGCCTCCGTCCGATCTCTCTTTCTCTTTCCCTATCTCCTTTGTCTCTCCCCCTCTCCCTCTCTATACTGATCTCTATCTCTCCCCCTCTGTGTTAGGTCCCCCTCTTCCCTCCCTCTCTCCTCTGTCTAAGTATGAGAGAGATCGGGACAGAGGAAGAGAGGGTGAGGGAAAGAAGGTGAGTGAGGGAGAGAGCGAGAGATATCAGTTGAGGGAGAGAGACAGAGAGAAATATTGCATGGAGGGAGAGAAGAGAGCCCAAGAGAGATCGATCTCTGTCTCTTATCTTTTTTGTTTTTTGTTTTAATTTTTTGGGTTTTTCTCATATTTACCCTTCAAATCTTCTATAATTTTAAATTTACCCCCAAATCACCATATTTCTTAAATTTACTCCTTCAAATCATCATATTTTCCAATTACCCCTCAAAACAAACTTATTTTGGACAAGTGATACATGAATATTGATGTTTACATTTTTTTTAGAATTTTTTGAGCTTTCTATGTAGCATTTTGCGCGTATCATCCGAGATCGATTCGAGACGTCGCGACCGATCCGTTTCAGTGCCTGACCGAGATTGCGACTTTGAACCATGACAACAAACCCCACGATCACAAAGAGCAAAGACAATCCTTACACTAAGCTCGGGGTTGGTAAGTGTTACAAGTGCGGTGAACCTGAACACAGGTATAATGAGTGCCCGAAGAGGAGGCCCGTCAATATTGCATACTATGAAGAAGATGATGTACTAATTGAGGCAGAGTCGGATGACTTTAATTTCGTCGAAGAACATGGCGATCTTGTCACTTGTGTCATGTAGAAAGTGTTTTGCAGCCAGAAGATCTCCGACACTATGCAGAGACATCAAATCTTCTATTCAAGATGTTTGGTCAATGATAAGATCTACAATCTTATCGACAATGGAAGCTGCGAAAATATTGTCTTTAGAGCACTTGTGGATCACTTGAAACTAAAGACAAAGCCGCATCATCCCTACGACATTGGGTGGATCAAGCAAGGCCCACTTATCAAGGTAATGGATATGTATCAAGTTTCTATCTTCATTGGTAAACACTATCAAGATTGTGTTACTTGTAATGTCATTGATATGGACAAGTGCCATATTCTTTTGGGAAGGCCGTGGCAACATGACGTCGATGCTACCTATCGAGGAAGGGAGAACACGTGTTTACTTGGAAGGGTAAGAGAGTTGCCAGACCAATTCCACCAACTATAAGATCTACAAAGAAAAGGATGCCCTCACCTGTGTGCTGGCTCAATTAAAGTGATAGGAACTTGAGAGCGAGTTCTTTTGAAGAGGGAGGGACTGATGTAGGAGACCAAAGAGCAAGGCAAGACAACCAATAGGCCAAAAAAAACTTGACTTGTCGACAGCCCTTCATTTGGACTGTCGACAACCTTTTCCGAGAGACAGGAATTTTAAGACCTGTCAATATCGCCTCTTCTGGCCTGTCAATAGGCTTTTACAGTAAGTTGGATTTTGCAGTTTTTTTCCTTGGCTGTCGACGGTCCCTTTTTGTTGTAGATAGCCCTATTGCGTATCTGGGTATTTGACTTTGTTAGGATTCTATTTTTGGTCCAAATTTGGAATCCAATAGATTTTTCAGTTTCTTTATTTTAAACTTTTTTTCCTCTTTATTTTGAATTTAGCTTTCATAGATAGAATAAGACTTTTGTAAGCCAATACAAAGGCCCTTGTATTCTTATTTTTGAAATCAACTTTTTATGAATCAAAATTGAGATTTCTCTCTTCAATTACTTGTGGAATCGAGTTCTTTTTTTTGCCTCGTGGATTTAGGCCGTGTTGCTGGTGGATTCGAGTGCTGTGTTCGTGGATTCAAGCACGATTTCCCTACCTGAATGGTTCTTCAAGGTTCGTCAGCGCTAGAACGAGATCTAGCCCGCGTCGTTCGTCTTCTTCGCTTCCCGTCTACGTCATAACCCCTCTTGATGGCCCTTGATATAATTTGTACTTGTTCTTATGTGCTTCCCGAATACTACATAGAAAACTGCCTAACAACTTGAAATAAATAACCAAGAATGTTGAAATAAAACCACCATAACCATCAAATCAATAATAGCTCTGCAGGACCTAATAAATGTTCATGAAGGTTAAACGAAGACAACAACTACTATTTTTTGGGATTCCTTCTTGGACAAAATTAACTCGTGATTTTAGCTACCAGTCTCACTATTACAGGATCGCAGTTTCTCCATAGCCCCAATTACTAGTACTTGCCACCATGACTATACAGAGATTTTTCACATTTTTACATTGCACATATGGTTTATAATAATCTTAATTAGAATTAAATGCTCTCACAGTGTATGACTATAGTAACTAGTAACAAATACGCATCCTCACTTCACCTCAATGTCTGATTCTTCCTGAATGTTTAGTGGCTCAATGATTTGAGCTTTGTGGAAATAGTCACAAAACAATAGAAGTTATATTACAACTTTTGGTTTTTTTTAATAAAATATGTTGTTGAAACATTGACTCTAGATAGAACCTGAAAAAATGTAGAACATTTTCCAGGACAAAACCAAGAGGGAGGGAGTCTGAACTTGCATCCAATCATATTTTAATGCCAGTAAGCTCCTTAGTATGCAAAGCCACTTCTCAGGCATGCTTGAATGGAAGCGCAGTTAATTACTACTAGCTTTCGACACTTATTTCCCTTGGAGGGGTTTTATTCAACCAGATATGAGCTATTAAAATTTCAGGGGAATGTACATGAGGCTTTGAGTCTCATTTTTCCTGGTTCTGTTTCATAGACTTCTAGGGAATATTCTAATGTTTTCTTTTACGTAGGAATTTGTCCGAGGGCAATAAATCTATGGCGACAATATATGTTCCATGGAGATTAATAACTAGCTACATGGTTTTCTTCTATTGTCTATATGGAGTTGTTAACAGTGAAATAATTTACTCTGGAACTGGCAACTAGTTAAAGAGCAGTTTCTGTTGGGGAGCATGAATAACAAATATAAAGTTGTCTTGGAAGTTCTGCAAGTGAGGAGAGCTAGATGTGTGATCATTCATTATTTAGAACTTAGATTGACTTTTTGAGGATTCTTAAGCTGTTGGACTGGGGTGTTAGAATTTTGATGAGGACGCAGAAGATTGGATTGGAAGAAATTTACAAGCTGATTCTATGTAGCCATTTATTTGTTATAAGGTATTAAACAGTTGATTATGTTGTAAGTTGAGTGATTGGATGAAGCTCATATACATTAAACACAGAATGGTTACGTTGTAGCCATTTATTCCCACTTCACCTCAATATAGGCGATATGCATTTATAATAGTGGAATCGAGCTCATAATCTGCACGATGAAGCTTTAGGAGGTAATCGAATGAAACAAAACATTTGTGTCCAAAAGCCACATTGGTTATTCTAGCAAGATCAACCATCAAAGTGTAAGCTATTAATTTTTAATTTTTTGAGATGATTGATGTAAGGCATATTAGAGAAGAAAACAGACATACATATGGTTTTTTTTAATTTAGAAAAAGATGATAAGATCCCATAGGGATGATTGTTTGTAAAAAAGAAAGAAGTATCTAGTAAGCAATGTTGTAAAAGATGGTCTAGGTGACTGCTTAAGTGGTCACCTAAGCGGAAGCTGTTTGTTTCTATAACGGTTAGGGCCTACGCGACCCAATTAGGTGTCGGGGCTGTCTAGGTTCGTATAGGCATTTCTGGATCACTTAGATGATAGGACCCAACACCCTACCCTTGAGAGCCTTAGCTCATAAACTTTTTATCTGTCACAGTTGTGGTAATGATGCAATCAAGTGGATTTTGCGATCAACTCTTGAGGTAAATTCAGTTTTTTTTTTTTTTTTTTGGTTGTTTTGGGTTTTATCCCCTCTGTAATATGCTAAGAGATGAGTGCAATCGTGAGAAGTTAAAGCTTGCACCTGTTGAGGATAGAATTGGGGATAAATGATTGAGATGGTTTGGGAACGTGCCATGGAGGCCGACAAGTGCGTCTATTAGGGGAAATGATAGGATCATTGTTAATGGAACAACAAGAACTAGAGGTAGGGTCAAACAAATATATATGGAGGAATATGATAGTTGTAAAAGGAGATAACCCTTAATAAAGTTGAATGGAAGGAAAGGATTATTCATGTGAGCGTCTGAAAATTTGGAATATGGCTTTGTATTAATTTTTTATTCATTCTCTTACTCTTGTATTTGCCTTTAATTTTCCTCATACCCTCTTCTTTTTCTTTTTTTGTTTCTTCTCCTTTCTTCTTTTTCCTTATTTTCACTATTTTCCCTAAATTATACTCTAGTTTTACTCATATTTAGCTAACTTTTATTTTTAACTAAAAATAGAAATATGAAATAATAACCTACCTAGGCAGTGGGTTTGGTGTGCAACGTCTTTTACAACATTACTAGTATCAGTGTTGTGGTAAGCAAAAGCGGGAGCAAGGCGGTGAGACTCAGATTTTAGCAGCAAAAAGCGCCAGGGATTTTTGAAAAAAAAAAAAAAACAGAAAAACTAAAAGAAATAGCAAAAAGAGGAGCTTAAGGGGGTTTTGGCAACAATGATGTGTGTGTGAGATTAAAATTACCTGTAATTGAGGAGAAAATGGGTTGAAAACGATCGCGCGGGGGGGGGGGGGGGGGGGGGGGGTTGTTGACGTAAGTACTAGATGAACAAGTGCTTATTTGTGGGGGAAATCTTTCTCCTGAAGCTGCAATTTGATGGGTACCTCCTAGAAAGATTGTGTGGTGCCACTTTGTCGAATCTTGTTTGTATTGCCTTCTCAAAAAACTACTCTACGTTACGGGTCAAGCTTTCTGCGGTTTTGATTTTCATATTGAAACACTTCTTCTTCCCCAAAACTTTGTACCTAGATCTTTATTGGGCGGTAGTCCTATATCTTTAGCTTCCACTTCTCAATTGGTTGTTCTTCTAGCTTGTCAAAAAGGGGTTTGATCTGAGTGCTGAAGTTCATAATTCATGTTCTCATGTATCATTGCTTCTAGATTAATGCTTGATTGGGAGCAAGAACTTCATACATTACCAGTGCACTAAATGAGGGGTGCAGTTGCAATTTCTTTTGATCTTTGTAGAGGCATATCGGGGACTACTTTGATTTAAGCAACAATAGTGTCTTGCCAATATAAGCATGTTGATGATCACCAGCACCTATTATTCAATACATCAATTCTCTAGCTTCACAATCTTCTAAGTTCAAAAGGCTTCGAGGTTAAATCATATTATATTTATTTGAATCTATTATTTCAATCCAAAGAATGAGGGGGGAAAAGAGAGAGATTGTTACCATTCACTTAGACTAAGGATTCGTGTTAGGTCCTTATCTCTTGCATTAGGTTATGGATGAAGTTGCTAGACATGTTGAGGATGGAATCTTATTAGTTGATGATAATAGAGAGAATAGTTTTCTAAGTAGAGAGGTGGAGAGAAGCTTTAAGAATCTAAAGGATTTAGAATTAAAAGAATAAAAACAATATATACGGAATACAATTTTTAGCAAACTTGTGAGCATAAATGATTATTGTAGATTGATCGTTAAGAAGTATCTTGGAGTCCATTTTCTCTACTTCACATCAATTATTCATCATGATGATGAGCAAGAGGATGTGGTTAAGTGGTTCACAGGGTTAAAGCAAAAAGGTTAAAATATAGAAGTGACATAAATGAATTTGGTAGATTGATTGTTAAGAAGCATCTTGGAGTGACCATTTTCTCTACTTCACATCAATTATTATGATCATCATGATGGTGAGAGGATGTGTTTCACTTGTTCATAAGGTCAAAGCAAGATGGTTAAAGTAGATAAGTGATTGTAGAATATTTGTGATCATAGAATACCTTTGAAATTGAAGGATAATTTTTTGCAAAAGTATGTAACCCAACAATGCTTTATGAGTTAGGATGTCTAGTAATTAAGAAGCTTACTTGTCCAACAAATGAGTGCTGCATAGTGAGAATGTTGAGATGGATGAATGGCAAGAAAGAAATGAGTATGTTTATAAGAAGAGGCAAGTGCCATCGACGATAAAATGAGGGAGAATTAATTGAGATAGTTAGTTGGGGCGAGCATATTTCTGGCCAAACTGAAAAAACTGACTGAAGCGAATTTAAGTCGGGCAGTTAGGTTATAAAAACATTACGGTTCTGTTTGGTTCCAGAATGTTTCAACAAAAGCCAACTGCAAAATCGAAATCATAAAAGATGGAGGTTTTTTAATTTATAAATATCACATCATTTGCTCTTTTTTTTAATTAATTAAGCTCTATGGAGCCCATATGTACCCACATGGTATGAGAGTTTGAGAGAGCTTGAGAGCTGCCTTTCTCATCTCTCTAGATCCTGCTCAAGAGACGAGTCTTCAATTAAGAAAAAAAAAAAGAAAGTCAATTGTCCTTGTTCCCCTTCCTCCTTATATCTCTTCTCTGCTCTTTGCTTTTGCCCCAAACTCAAAACCTTGAAACCACTTCAAAGCTCGTCGTCTTGACTCATGAAAGTTCGCCGGCGTGAAGCTCGTTTGGCGTGAAGCTACTCATTGGCGTCTCCCTGAGATTTGGATCTGGTTTGATTAATTTCATTATGAAACCCTTCAAACATCGAAATCTTTTTTATTTTTCTTATTATTTCTGAGAACTGAAATGGAAACTGAACAAAAAAATTTTGTTCGGTAGTCGGTGTGGTTTCAAAATTTTGGCAAAAAATCACACCAAACTGACCGACACTCACCCCTAATAGTTAGGCATGTGTGATGAATGCCAGTAAGTGCATCATTCAGGGAGAATTATAAAATGATAGGATGATAATTCACGGAGGAAGGGGGACTAGAGATAGGCCTAAGCTAGCATGGATGGAGGCAATAGAAAAAGGTTATCATAACTGTTAATTTAGTTGAGGAGATGACCCCTAGGCAAGCTGAATGGAAGAAAATGATTTATCTACTGAGCCCAAAAGTTTGGATTGAAGACCTGTTTGTTGTTATCATACAAACTCATAGACAAAAAACTACTTGTCATAGTCTTTTAGATCCTCATCAGTTACTTTTTGAAGCATCATTTGCTTGTTTATTACAGATTCTCAACAACTGGATATGGCCCAAATGAGTTAGAAGGGAAGAAAAGGACTAACGTACTTGACCCCAAAAGTTTAGGATAAAGACTTATTAGTGTTATTCTTTTTCGTATCTTTTCTTTTAGACCTTCCATCTATTCTGTTTCTATGATGTCCTCTTGGCATTGAATATGTTGGTATTGATAATATGTCGGACACTTTCTCCAACCAAAAACCCGTGTATCTAAAACAACCCAAATATTTCACGTGTCTGTCCCTGACACTTGCAAACATGTATATGAAAAATAGTGTAAGAATATTTAAAAGACGTATGTTATTATGCGCCCTTGTAAAAAGAACTAATTGTACAATTGATTATTTTACTAAAACGGGGTTATTTGATACACATACCAACCCAATGTACATACGTATATGAGGCGAACGTACATATACAAATACAAATACGCACACGCACGCACGCACAGACTTGTGTAGTTCCGGAAGGATTCGAGCCCGAATCCTTCCCACTCAAATACAACCATACATCATCCAAATACAAAATGCATTCAATTGAAGTTGATATATATTATTTCAAGTATCTATAAACCAAAAATTAAGTATTTTAAATACTTTTTGCCCATGCATCCAGTAGGGGAATAACGGACGGCCTAAATAGTGAGTTGGTTAGTTTAACGGTGTAGAACATTTGAAACCTAACAAAAATTGGTTTGTAAGGGTTTTTAAATGTTTAGAACATGATCAAATGGCCGGATTGAGAATTTGTATGTCTAAAGACATAAATCTAATCAACTCACTATTTTCGGCCATCCATTTTGCGCTGCTTGATGAATTGGCAAAAAGTATTCAAAACACTTGATTTATTTTAGTTACTTTAAATAATATAGATCAACTTCAACGGAATGGATCTTGTATTTGAATATCGGATGTTGGTATTTGAGTGGGACGGATTCGAGCTCGAATTCTTCCGGAACTACACAAGTTTATATAGAGATATCGATAGACTTGAGTAGTTCCGGAAGGATTCGAGCCCGAATCCTTCCAACTCAAATGCCAACATTCAAATATGAGATCCACTCCATGAAGTTAAGCTATATTATTTAAAGTACTTAAAATTGAAGTTGAGCTATATTATTTAAAGTAATTAAAAATAAAAAATCAAGTGTTTTGAATACTTTTTGCCCATCTATCAAGCGACGCAAAATAAACAGCTGAAAGTAGTGAGTGAGTTAGATCTATGTCTTTAGACATACAAATTCTCGCGGCTATTTGATCATGATTTAAACATTTAAAAACCCCTACAAACTAATTTTTGTTAGGTTTCAAATGTTCTACACCGTTAAACTAACCAACTCACTATATAGGCCATCCGTTTTCCCCCTACTTGATGCATGGGTAAAAAGTATTTAAAATACTTGATTTTTGGTTTATACATGAAATAATATAGATCAACTTTAACGGAATGGATCTTGTATACGGATGATGTATGATTGTATTTGAGCGGGAAAGATTCAGGCTCAGATTCTTCCGGAACTACACAAGTCTCTCTCTTTATATATATACACTTGTGTCATTCTGGAAGGATTCGAGGCCGAATTCTTTCCAGTCAAATACAACCCTACGATATCCGAATGTAAGATCCACTTCGTTGAAGTTGATCTACATTATTTTAAGTAACTAAAAATCAAAAATCATGTATTTTGAATAATTTTTGACTATCCATCAAGTAGGCGCAAAATGGACGGCCGTAATAGTGAGTTGGTTAGTTTAACGGTGTAGAATACTTGAAATCTAACAAAAATTGGTATGTGAGGGATGTTAAGAGTTTAGATCATGATGAAACGGTCGGATTGAGAATTCGTGTTTTTTATACGTTGGCCTAAGCAATATGCTATTTTCTGCCATCCATTTTGCGCCTACATAATGGATGAGCAAAAAGTATTCAAAATACATGATTTTTGGTATTTAGTTACTTGAAATAATGTAGATCAACTTTAGTAGAGTGGATCTTGCATTCAGCTGTCCTAGGGTTGTACTTAAGTGGGAAGGATTCGGTGTCAAATCCTTTCAGAATGACACAAGTCTCTCCCTCGACACGAGTATATATATATATATATATATATATATATATATATGGGGTTACTGTACCTCAGCCGACAGCTGAGAGAGTTTGTCAGCCGGCATGACATGGCTTCATATTAGCCGCAGAGAAGTCAAAAATTTGGGCGGTAAAAGGAGACCCTCAACAACTTTTCGTTACCCAATGACTAAAATACCCTCAGTTTCACTTTTAACTTGGTTACAACTGTCCTCTATTAAAAAAATTGCAGATATGAACATTTTTAGTTTTTTTCAAACAAAAAAATTACAGATTTTGATTACTAAATTTTAAAAAATAAATTATTTTAAAAGAATGCAACCATGGTCGCATTAATGTTCAAGTTTTTTTTGAAAGATGTTTTAATCACAATAAAAATCTATTACTGCGACTTGAAATAGTTTATTTTATTTTATTTTTTTATTTTCTGAAACTGCAATTGAAGTCGCAGTTTCAGAAAAGAAAAATTTTGGATTTAAATTTTTTAATATCATTTTCACTTTTTAGATTTATTTTTGTTTTACATTGCAATCTTTGGTCGCAGTGTTGCAGCCTTTTTTTTATTTTTTCGATTAGGGTCGCAGTATTTTTTCGACCTTGCTAAGTTAAATAGGATACTGCTACCGTGGTCGCAGTCTTATGAAATAATAGTCGCAGTCAATTGAAGCAGTGACTATCTCGTAAGTTAATTAATTAAGATGATTAGAAGATTGCGACTTCGGTCGCAGTCTTATGTAATAGCAGTCTCTTTGAGAATGTTTTGTCTGATAACAATGCGGCTTTAGTCATAATATTTTTTTATTAAGGAATCTAAATAGAATACTGCGACCATGGTCACATTCTTATGAAATAAGAGAGTCAATTGAAGCAGTGAATAAGATCTCGAAAGTTAAGTAATTAAGATGCTTAGAAGACTGCGACATGTCGCAGTCTTATGTAATAGCAGTCTTTTTGAAAAGTTTTGTTTGATAACATTGCGACCTTGGTCGCAGTATTTTATAACTTATTTTCCATTTTTGCGACCAAGGTCGCAGTCTTTTCATTAATAAATTTTAATTAGACTGCGACTTTGGTCGCTGTCTTGTAAAACAAATAGTTTGAAGATGAAATTTCATACTGCGATTATGATCACAGAATTTAATTTTATCTGACAATTTATTATTATGAATGCGACCAAAGTCGCAGTCCTGATGAAAATTAAAATAATTTTTTTCCTATAACTTCAATAGCATCTCTGATAAATTGGTTATATATTTATGTGTATTTTATTTTGTCTTTCAGATTTTAAGTCGAATAGCCAATATTTTCGATGATGAAAAATTTCAGATAGGCTTTCCTTTGGAAGAAGAAGAGAAGAATCACGATGAAAATATTGAAGCTGACATCCCGAGGGAACATGAACCTCTCAAAATAGCTGCTGGAGATCTAGGTCTGCGACTAAAAATTAATATCTGATCCCGCTCTCGCTTTTTTAAGAACGACATTCTTTACAAGTTAAAATTCTAGATCTCACAGCGTGAGGAGACATAAAGAGTTGACATATAAAAGGGGAGAAAATAATAATAAAGAATATAAAACTAATACATCATTTCAAGAAAAGACAAACGATAAGGGCTTTTAGTAATTTCAATTATTTTCAAAAGCAGGGCGTCATTTTAGATTGTCGAATTATGTGGCTCATAATGTCCCACGTCACCGCAGGCTGAGAGGGACTCAATTGTCGGCTGATATACATATTTCTCTGTGTGTGTGTGTTGTGTATATATAGACTCGTGTCATTTTGGAAGGATTCGAGGCTGAATCATTCTCACTCAAATACAATTCTACGACATCCAAATACAATATCCACTCTGTTAAAGCTGATTTACATTATTTCAAGTAACTAAATATCAAAAACATGTATTTTGAATACCTTTTGCCCATCCATCAAGTAGGTGCAAAATAGACGACCAAAATAGCGAGTTGGCTAGTTTAACGGTGTAGAATATTTGAAATCTATGAAAAATTGGTGTGAGGGCTTTTAAGTGTTTAGATCATGATGAAATGGTCGGATCGAGAATTTGTATGTCTAAAGACGTAGATCTAAGTAATATGTTATTTTTGGCCATCTATTTTGCGCCTACTAGATAGATGGGCAAAATGTATTCGAATGTCAAAATACATGATTTTTGGTTTTTACTTACTTGAAATAATGTAGCTAAACTTCAACGGAGTGGATCTTGCATTCGAATGTCGTAGGATTGTATTTGAGTGGGAATGTTTTGACCTCGAATCCTTCCGGAATGGCACAAGTCTCTCTCTCTCTCTCTCTCTCTCTCTCTCTCTCTCTCTCTCTCTCTCTATATATATATATATATATATATATATATATATATATATTAATGTCTGGATTTGTTGGAGACTGTTCCATGTCAAATACATCACTCGTGTCCTGGTCTACAGATTGTAGGATAATACATGTTTTAGTAATGGCTAAATCAGTTCTGCTAGCTGATAACTAGTTATGTCTATAATAACAAATAATTTAGAAAAACCTTGTGATAGGGTTCTTATAGAGATTCTGGTTAGTGTTTTTTTTTTTTTTTTTTTTTGCGCAAGCGCGCGTGCGCGTGTGTCTGATGGGGGGTGGGGGGTGGGTGGGGCAATAATCTAGTAGTTAATTATTAATGTGATTTAATGACATGTATGGTGCAATAGTGAGTAACGCGAGAATAATTGAAGGACAAAACCATTCCGCATCGCCATTGCTTTATGATTGGCAGTAAGTTATCTGTAACAAAAGGTTATGGCCTTTAGTAGAGCTGAACACAGAAGAAGGATCCATGTAGCCAACCAAAAGGGTTAGGGAAAAGACCTTGTTATTTTATATTTATGATAATGAACAGTAAAAGATCGATAGTAAGTCAGTTGTCTGTAACAATAGTTGGTGCTGAATAGGAAGAATGTCCATATGCCCAATAGTTGAGAGAAAGGCCTTGTTATTGTATGTGATGATGAACAATAAAAGCTTTTCAATGCGTGACTTAATGAGGACATAATGCTGTCCAATTACTTGTATGTGATGGTTGAGATGGACAGATTTACCTTCATTCTAAATATGTGGTCACTTCTTTGACATGCAGAAATTTACGTGATTAATTTTCTAATTGTTTCTGATATCTTTGTGATTGGCAGTAATTGGTTTCTGCACATTTGTTGGTTTCTGCACATTTGTTAAAAATATGCTTCCGTCAACTTTGTGATAAAAGGAACATGTTGTATGGAAATCCTTGTCAACTTTTATTAACCTGTTTGTCTGGAGTTTTGCAAATGAACAAATTTAGCATGTGTATGTGCAGAGTGCTTAGTTCTTATGCGTAGTTCCCTCTATTTTCTTCAGGACTTCAATTATGCACAACTACATGCAGTTAATTCTGTTACCGATAGTGCAAGAGTCCAACAGGTATCCACTTAGATGCTATGTTTTTTTCTCATGCTTCTACTGTGTTTTGTGCAATTCCATAATTCGTTGTCCTTGTTTGTATTCTATTCTGTAGGGGATTCAGGCTGCACAGGAGTTGGCCTGGCAAAACAAGCCTTCAGGTTCGCAACATTCTTGCCCTATCTAATCATTTCTGTGCTTCCAAATGGACTCCATTTCTGGCATTGCTTAAACAAGTAAAAATACAATATTCATTTTATTCAATATATCATTTTGTTCCTAGGATGTTCGGCAGAAAATTTGTTGTCCTACAACTTGATGTTTTAGTCTTCTACTTACAAGTGCGTGAAATGAAATAGTTTGCTTATAGTTTTCTAGAAGACATCAATAGAAAGCAAAATCTTCAAATTTCAAATAATGAGGGAACAGTTTTCAATCTCTTCTTTTATGTTTTTTCAAGTCATTTGTTCTCTGGCCGCCAACCCTTTTGTCATGTAAAAACTTAAGATGATGTCTCAAGATGCCAACTTATATTGCTGAAAAATTTCTGGTGTTGAGATGCGGATCGTGGCTTAGTAGAATCTACTGTCTTTCATTTAGGTTCTTGATGTGGATGCTCTCTCTTTGTGGTGCAAAGCGAGCATGACAGAAAAGGACCACAAGGTGATAAGTTGCACGGTGTACTAATTTCGAGAGCAGACTAGAACACTGACAGCAAGTAGTAGCTGTAATGGTGTGAGAGAGGGGGAGTGCTGGTGGAAGAGGAGCCAATGCCTGTGCAGCCATGCTGGCTCCGCAGTTATCTGTTCATTGTTAGATTGTACTACATTTTCCCCTCACTTTCTGGACAATCTTTGACGAGTTTCTGTAGCACAGTTATATGTAAAATTATTCTTAGGGACACCTATTTTTTGCCCTGGAGCTTGGAGTTCATCTCCAGCCTCGTTTCTCTTTGTACTTGTGGCTTGTGTAAAATGCAATTGTTGATTTGTTGAACTTTTCATTAGTTACTTTTATTTGAAGGTTCTTTTTTCTCTGCTTGAGCATCAAAAGGGGAAGCAAAACCTAGGATTCAGTCAACCAAATCTTCGTCACACGAGTTCACTCATCTTATGATTCTTTGTTTCAAACGATTGTTTATTAACCAATTCGTCTCAGTGAACATTTCTATAGGCTGTGTTGACTGCTTCTCTACTTAGAAAGCCCAACTCCTGGAGTCAGAAACTCAAAACCCATCACCCTTGCATGACTCTCCCTCTTTTAACTTTTTGTCTCAGTGAAAGTTATCCATTTTGATAGTTGATGCAAACTGATTAGTAGTGAGAAATGGAATGAATGGTATCCAGCAGCCAGTGAAACAGGTCGTATAAGAGCTTGAAGGCACTTATTGTCTAGGTCTTGCTCATTTATGACGTAGCTTCGTGGCAAAAAATTGAAATTGTTCGTGAAAAGTCACAGATTCAAGTCTAAATCATGATTTTTTTTTACTCAAAGCAAAGGAAAAAAGCAAAAACAATAAGATGGGAACAATTTGTACAAGTAAGAGGAGCCAACTTTGGAATTCAACTAAATTAGGTCACCTTCAAGCTCTGGTGGGCTTTGGCCCTGGGTGAAAGCAAAGTGACCGATTCTAAACATTTTGATAGTTGATGCAAACTGAACCAAACCCAGAATACGAACAGTCCATAACACTAAATATTAAGAACAAATATAAGAAAGAAGCAAGAAAGAAGACTACTCGAACGTATGATGGACATAAACAATTGTAAACAATTGATTCGACTCTGTGACCCATGGGCGGACCTATTAGTTGACTGGGCCGGGCTCCCTTAAATTTTTTTCTATTTTGATTCTTTTTCAATTATTGCTTTAAATCTCCTTCTATTTTAATTTTCTTTTGACAAATTTATTCTTGATTCCATCCCTGATTTAGTGGAGAATATTGTTTTATTCTTTTGACAAATTCATATAATTCATAAGCTTATGTTATAAAAATTGCAGCCCACCCTAAAGATTTTTTCTGGCTCTGCCCCGCCTCCGTCGTCTTCACACACAGAGGAAGAAAGCAAAGCAAGAAGAAAGAGGATGCAGATGGCCAAAACAAGCTACCTCACTCACCAACTCCTTGCACACCTCAATTTTGTCTTTCTAGTTTTTCATGCTCCATTCTCATCTCACACATGCACGCGCGCACCAGAACATTGAAAACTCAAGGTACACCCAAATACGTGTATTAAGTCAGCACAAATTCGTAATAACATAAAGATTAATGGCAGGAAAATGTGAAGTAATTTTTTATTTGAACCAAGCCCAAAAAGTTGAAAGTTCCAAAATTTTCAAAGATTTGCATATTAACTTCACAGAGGTAACCATAGGGGTGCCACCGGATACGGATTATCCGCGGATATCCGCATCCGAATCCGCCTCCAATTCGGATACGGATATCATTTTTTCACATCCGTCAATATTCGTATTCATATCCGTATCCGAAAGGTAGGTGCGGATACGGATATGGTAAACGTAATATCTTATTCGTATCCGATCCGATATCCGAATGTTGCGTGCTTCATAATGATATCGGTATGGAGGAGACTATTCTTCAATAGAATAAGGCATTAAATTTGATATTTTGAGTTGGTGAAAAAGTAATAGTGGAAAGTATTCGATTCTTACAAGAGTACCACAAGATATTTGAGTATTTCGACATCAACCATGGCATTCGAATCGGCATTTAGCACCGGAGGACGTGTAATTTATTGTTATAGAAGTTGAATGACAATGAATATGATGAATGTATTGATATGTACACAATAATATCATAGTATGTATCACATTTAATATTGTAGTAGATGAGATAAAAAGTAATATAAGTATTTCTGTTTAATTTATCTTTAACCATATCCATTTTTTACATATCCGATTAGTATCCGCATCCGATCCGCTAATATCCGATTTATATCTGATATCCGAATTTGGCGGATACGGATATCATTTTTCCACATCCGCCAATATCCGTATCCGTATCCGTATCCGAAGGTTGGGTGCAGATATGAATATGGTAAAGGTAATATCCGATCCGTATCCGATCCGATGGCACCCCTAGTTAACCACATTAATTACAACAAAACAAAACCATCCTTTGTTCAGGCTGCTGCCCATAAAGTTCGTCTCAAAGAGAGGTGGTAGCTTTGTACCAAAGAAACAAAATTAAAGCTTGCATGCCGAAGCATAATGGAAGCAGAGAAGTTCTTGTATTGGGAGTGAGTCAACAAAGCAGCAGAAGCCTAAACTTGGATTTCTGGGTTGCAGAACAGAAACAGATAGGTTTTGTAAGGAAGGAGAAGGATGTACAAGGCTGCAGGTTGAAATTTCGTCATGAAAGACGAGACTCCGGGCACGCACTTGTCATACATATAAACCTTCCTCTCAAATATTCTGCAACTGGAAGTGATCCATTCTAGTCTCTCAATATGCCCAGGTGTTTCCGAGCCTTATGTCATATTGTAGCGGTCAGTTTCCGACATCTCTGAGATCTCGATGTGTGTCCATCTAGTCTTATGTTGATCACGCGGCACATGACTTTATCCAAAATTTTCAGAATAGTCCTGATCACATTCAAACTCCAAACAGATCAAAAGGTTAGAAGAACAAGGATAGAGTCAGTTATGAGCGCTCTTACCTCCAAGCCAAATCTGCACTTGAATCCGGCAGTTATGCCTTGGAACAGATCAACCACATTAACAGCTGGGCGAAGGCCACTAGATAAAGATGAATACTTCTTTTTCAATTCAAACGATTATTCAGCTCTAACCGTCTTCATGATAAGCAGTTAAGATAGGATAAGATGTTCAGTTAGATGAGAATCCTCCAAGATATATGGTACACTATATGCCCTGTTGACCTTTCTTCTCAACCCTTGATTTGGACTCCCTGTAAAACTAACCTAAACTAGAGATGGTCTAAAGATATAGAATGTGTCCCCATGGTGCAACTATACGTGCAGTTTTAGCTAGGATATATAAGCTTGATATGTAGTAGGAAGCAGATTTAAGAAAAGAAATATATCGCTGTGCGATCCCCCATTAAAACGACGTTCAACCTGCGATGGTGTGTTAAAATATAAATATATTACCTTCAATTCTCATCACAACTTTGGAGTTTTAGTGTAGTGAAAGAACTTTAATATAAATAAAAGCTTAATTCTCTTATCTATTAGCTAATACTCAAATCCAAAAAACGCTTCTTTCTTAATTAATTTCGTTCTCGGATTCATACATCTTGTAGGCCTTAAAATTTTCCCTAATAATCAAGTCAATTTCCTTCTTGTTGAAGTGTGCGTACAATGAGCTTCAGCCCATGGTGACAAGTCTAAGGTCTATTTTTGCTTGGTACATTTTGGTAGGAACTAAGTAATTATTTCATGTACCACGGGCAATACATGCAAGCATGGAGATAAAAAGGATAAGTCAACAATGAGCATTGTGGGCTATTCAAGATTTCAAGTGCAACAAGGTACTCCCTCGAGGTTGGAAGTCAACTTTTCTCACTCTTATCCCGAACGAAGATCAACGCTCCTACTACTCCTAGTCAGTTTAGACCTATTAGTTTGTGTGATAATTCATACAAAATCATCTCCAAAGTATCGGCTAAACGTTTGAAGAAGGTGTTGCCTAAGATTATTTGTATGGAACAAGGAGCGTTTGTGATGGGCCGCGAGAATTTAGATAATATTAGACCTCTCAGCAAAGCTTGTCATAAAGTTAGTGCCACCTTCGCCAGCTGTGAGGGCTATCTTACCCCTGAGATTCCTTTACAAAACCTTCTAGAGGCGATAAGTTCACAGAAGTTCATATTTTTATGGTGCAGAGTACAATTAGTCCAGTCTTCAACGGGGAAGATTTGCCTCGACATGTTGTATATGTCTTGTTCGAGGTACCATCGACTGCAGCCGGTTAGTTACAGAAGTCAGTTTCATCTCCACCACCTTGGTTCAGCCGTGACGCATCAGTGTTGAATTCCCGACCACCTTGGCCTGACTGAGAATTCGTGATGTGATTCGACTCGATTGTGCTTACCTTCTACTACTAATACATTCTTCGGGGATGAATGTTTTCAAGCCAGGAAGAATGATGGGGAATCAAATGGTCCAGATTTAGTATGATCTGGACAGTCTGCTCTTCCTTTTCAGCAATGTAAATCAGCTGACACAGGAGGAATTTTTAAGGTCCGACCGCACATTATCATATTCATATTCTAAAATATACACATATAAAAAATCAAGTGATTTGAAATACGTTTACTCATTGACCTAATCGTTCCATTTTGTTCTATTGTTAAAAAACCGTTAATGTTTGAACCCAAAGAAAATGGAGTAAACAAACTTCAAATCTCTTGATTTTTTATATGTGTATATCTTAGGATATGAAGATGATAATGTACGGTCAGATCTTAAAAATTTACTCGAGAAATTAATTTTTAAGTGCGACATAGGAGAGAGTTGCCTCCTGTGTCAGCTAATTTACATCTCTCTCATATATATATATATATCAATTTGTAAGTCGATACATAGTACATTTTTTTTAATTTGACCAGTTCACCTTGTAGCGTATTTTCCATTAGCTGATAACAGAAGAATCTCAATGTAGCTACCAACAAACAAATCATATAAGAATCACAAGTGTAACAATATATTGAATTCCGTGGGAACATCAACAATGCAAACAACAATAACAAAACGCACAACGCTAATGGATTCACAACATGAACACAACACAGCACAAGGGGCAACAATATATATTTTTCCAGCACTTGCACCCTCTTTGTTCCCACAAAACAACTCAAAACAAGTGGGGCCTGGCTGGGCAGGAGGGGGCTGCAGAGAGACTCCCAGGGCCTCAAGTCCCAGCTACGCCTTTGTTCAGAAAAAAGAAGGGGAAAAAACAACTCAATTTAATGAAACTTTGGGTCATTTGACTTTATGTGGCTATATTCTCAACCAAACAGAAACACATGGGCCACAGCACATTCACAAGATGCACTACAGCTTTTTTCTGAGATGTTTTTCCTATGCAAGTGTACAATCATATCTTATGAGCAACAAATCTCTGTTTTAAAGACATGTATCCTTGTGACATTCTGACATCTTATTCCTGCTATAAAACAGTCCGACATTCCATATCTAACTCATGAGTGACAAGTTCTAAGCAGCAGAAAGAATACAGGTGCAGTGAGTGCAGTGAGTAAGGCCAGATGGTGTGTCACCGTGTAATCAAGGACAAAGTTGAGGTAAACTAAGGAAAGATTCAAACAAAATATATACTAGTAATAGAAACACAGTTGAATGTGACAGACAATACAGGGGACATCCAAGCCATCCAAATGTTAAAATTTTAACGTTGCTGAAGCCATGGGCCACCCACAGTCCTCTACTCAACCATTCGCTCCGGCATCTCCAATAGAGAGTTAACCGCCCCAATCTCTTCATGCCAAAGCGGGAGTGAGTCGCCCGGATAGAAATTCTTTGTAATGCCATCAGCATTAATCTGTAGAACATCCATAGCATATAAAGTCATTGAAAGTTCATGGTGTACTAGATATCTTCTTGGTGTCTATAAGGGAAAAAACATTGTGAACCATTACTAAAGAGCTAATCACTATGGTATTCTGTACATAGAGAGATTAACTGGTGATTGCATCGATATGACAAGCAGAACAAAATCATTCAGGATTTGCGCAGTTGGAGGAGCTCTAACTACTAGGGAAAGCCCAAAAAAAAGAAGGGTACAAGAGGCACTACAGAAGGTAGATAGGAAGTAGTTTACATACATAGTGAGAACTACAGGATTGTGTTGAACTGTGAGTTCTAAAATTATTGTGAGTTCTAAAATTACAATATCCATTGAACATTATGGCAGTACAGATGACAACAGTGAGGTACTTACAGTAACCGTCCGAACAACTCCTCCACTAGCTCCATCACGGGCGATGGCCAGGGAGACAGCTTTCACTACAAGTTTCTGCATTAATGATAAAATTCTAATGTTAGCCAATTGAATAACATTTTATAATCAAGCTGAAGAAATTTCAAATTGAGCAGAAAATTACTGGTCTTTGTCACAGAGTTTCAACATATTGAATGACAAACACTGTATCAATGAGCTAACCATGATATTAATGTATTACCTCGCATTAGTAGGAAGAATTAGTCAACAGAAATTTACAACATCAAACTTCAATTGGACGTACGATGCTTTTTCTCACTGATGTTGATCACATGTGCCCAATACATACAGTTGGTGGTATAAGGTTCTATTATGTGGTCATAGTATTGGGTTTTACTCAGTGATATCCAGTGTTTTAAATATCCCCGATATAACCCCGATATTGCGCCGATATTGCGTTTACGGCACCTAGCCGCAATGATTTGGCACATCCAAACCGATATAGCGATTTTCACCCAAAATCGCCGATAAATCGGCATGGACCCGATATATCGGCCGCAATTTCGCCGATTTTGGACCCGATATAGCGTTTTACACTCAATTTCTAGGTTAAGTATTTGGGTAATTCGAGCGATGTGACAATGTGGCATTTGTGAAGATTCTACACTTGGATAGTGATTATGCATTTATAAGCTTAATGCAAGTTATCGAGTTAAGTTTATGTTAAACATATAAGTATGATGTTTTATGTAGCTTTATATAATTTATGAATATATTGTCTTATTGAGATGCAATTTAAGACAAGAAGATATGTATATTTACAGTCCGATTTTGACATCCGATTTTTGAAAATATCCCCGATATGTCCCCGATCTATCCCCATCCCCGATAAATTTTCCCGGCCGATGTAGCCGCTGTGGCCGCCATTTAGAACACTGGTGATATCAAAAGAGTCGACTGTTGTAACCGAAGAATCTGAGACCTAAGTGGCTAAACCGTCAAACATGACACCAACGAATCTGAGACATGAACCATCAAACATGACAGTGACATGTTTACAGCTCAAAGACAATTCCAAATATGAGCGAGTGCATACAACAACAAAGCTTTTATCTGAAATGTTTGGTTTTGGGTACATAAAGTCTTTTCATTTCACTTCTGCTACAGGCATCTCCTTTGATAAATTAACAGCCAACATATCCATTTTTATGTCCTCCATCCACATTCTTTAAAGTCTACCCCTAGTTCTCTAATAAAAAATCAATGTACTATTATACTATAGCAAAATATAAAAATCCAAGTGCAAAAAATAAATTATATAAATATACCCTTGCAGGGACATGGCATATAATGATGTAAAATAAAAGATTGACAACTCAAGTAATGACTGCCCAAGTATTCAGCACATCTTTGATCAAAATGAGTTTTGTCTACGCCTGCTCAAGAAAAGTGGTTTCATAATGGTAGCTCCTGGCTACAGAATATAGTTAATCAAAAGCAATTTAATTGCAAGATTTCCACTTCAGCATACCTCAGCCTCATCTTTGCTCAGGCCCTCCTTCCATGCCTGGTCAAAGAAGCCATACAAATAGCTAGATCCAGATCCTGAAAATAAAGATATTCAAGTTACTGTTACAGGAGCCGCTGCAATAGTTGCAATTTTATATAAAAGCACCATGTATTTTACATTAGGAATAGGATCAGCCCGTTTAACTTGAAAGTCACTGAAAAAATGCATTCTGACTACCAATCTTAGGAAATAGTCCTTTTAGCTTACTTTAATCATCAAAATAATTTTATTGTTACTAAAAACAGTAAGTTTCTAGCATCAAGCGAAACTGTGCATGAAGATTTTTTTTTTCTTTCACAGGGTCTAAATTTTGAGTATCATGCATACAAGGGAGGCTCCTATTCATCCCTGTCCAATTTAAAGAAGAAATTCACCTGATGCAGACGAAGGAAAAAAATGGCTTGATACAGTGGCACATATGGCACAATCACATAGGATTTCAGTCCCTTTGATCGTGAGTGAATTGAAAAAAAAAATGAAAAATTGAAAAGAAATTTTTACATTCCTAAGACAATGGAAGAAAACCCCCAAAAGACAGCAAGTAAAGAGAACAATTGTCCACTTCTCAATTGAGCAAATTAGATGTGAAGTCATAAACGCTGAAAGAAGACAAAAAAAAAAACTTAAAATATGCTAAGAGAATTCTGGAATCAAAACCTTAGTCAGGATGATGTTTGTATTCTTATTTGTTTGCTTGTGATTGTATCGGTGGGTTGAAGTATATAATACGCACCTCCAATTGTGAAGGGTTGCTTCAATATTGTTCCTCCGAGGGGCACAGAATATATCTGCCCTCCTTCATATTTATCCAGCCACCAACAATCATACCAGTTTGCAGCATGTTCTACAAAGTTCATGATAAAGATTAGATCACAAAAGCACAAATCAGCAATATTAACCATATAAATTATGATCTCACTAAAACTTTGACTTTCTTATCAGCATGTATGTTGTACGTTCAGAATTTAAGTGTAAGTAGAGGTTTGGGATAAGAACTTGTGAAGTGCTAAAATCATCCAACCAACAAACAAAATTTGGAGTTAAATGGAATCAAGCATCTCAACTATGGTAACCAAATACTAATAGCATGAATTGAATTTACAATTCCATGATTCTCAACTTTCATAAATTCCAAGAGCACCTGAATTTTCAACTACAAGTAAACCAGACAGGGCTAAGACAAACATGTTAATTCAGATTTTTATCAAGTCCAGCTATCTACACATTTTTCTCAAAGGTACCTCGAGAACAAGGAACAAATTATCAGATAAACTCAGAAATAAAATCAAAATTATCCTACATATCAAAGATTTTGGAAAAACAATGTCAATCATGAATCATCTATAAAGGGTTGGTGCAACATGAGCACAAATCCTAAAGGCTATAAAAGATCAGGACAAACTTGATTTTACCTTGTTTTGGTATGAAAGCAATCTAATTAAGTTAGCTGCCACTTTGACAGTTGCGGGCTGCCCAAGTTGAATTCTGCACCCAGAAAAATGACAACTTCGTCAAACTACATCAAAGAACAATATGATTTCCACTTAAGATGAATATAACTGACATAAATTTCAGCTAATGCATAAATTGCTGAACCAACACTGTTAAACATGTGTTTCAAAGGTAGATTTTGAGGCAAAAATACAAAGAACAAAATCAGCAATATCCTGGATTAGTTTCTGCACGACATAGTAAGTTACCAGCTCAATAGGCTTTTTACAGCATTTTAGATATCTCACGGACAAATGTGAAGATAAACATTCTCTGACATTTATACTTGACAAAGAACCAATACCTTGTTTAGACACGTTCATTATTGTGCCACAATGTAATCATGTTCTAAAACACAATGGTAAAAGAAATTCTGATTAATAAAACCAAAGAAAAGAATAAATATGCCAGTCCATTCTAAATTGATGGCTGTAGTTGCCACTTACCACAATGTGATCATAAAACAATAAACCATTTCAAGTTTTTGCAGTCAGCTACATGAATATTTTCCCCCTTCCATTTAACTCTGTTAAGGACAAAATTCTCTGTGAAATTAACAACTACTATCCTTTTCGTATTGCCTCTGTACCTGTCCATTCCCCTAGCCCTAGCCACATCCTCAACTACAATCCTAATAGACCTCCAAACTGGGGCACACATGATACATGGATCCCTGTTGTACATGTCCAAACAATCTCGAAAGTTTCTCCCTCATATTATCCTCAATTGAACTACATTAACCTCTTATAGAAGAAGACGTTTTTTACATTCCATAGTTTTAGCACTCATCCATCTCAACACTGTCATCTCAGCTCCACTATTAAACGCCAGACGGATAAGTTTGATCACCCAACATTCTAACCAATAAACAATAGATAATTGTAGAGACATCTTGTCAAAATTTTCGTTCAACTTCATGGGTATTCTACGTTCACATAGCACGCTTAAAACCCATGCCCACTTTAACTATCCTACTTTGGTTCGATTCAGAAAGCAAAATGCATTGCACGGTGTACATATAGATCACATTTAAGGGAGCCTAAGTTTTAAGAACATAGATTAAAAAAATGTTAATCTGGATAAATGGTAAAAAAAAAAAAAAAACCTGTATATGAATACGTCTAGTGCAGCACCAGGGAGGTGCTAGAAACCAGTGAAATAATGTAGAAAAAAAAAAAGGAGAGAATTCATGCCATATTGTTGAAAGTGGAAATCAAAACGGATGCTGACTCTGTTAAATGATTCAAATTGTATAATCCATTGCACAGAAATAGGGAAACTAGAAATTATGAAAAAGAAAGGAAAAGAACTGCCAGAAAAGCAAGTGGTTCTTAAAAGAATCATCAGCAATTCTGCGTGAAGCTGACATCAATGAGAAAATAAATTAAAGCTCCAAAATTCTTGAGTATAATGAACACAACAGCAGTATCAAGGGCACGAAAGAATCACAAAAATATGTTCTACTCTCAGAAACAACCAATAAAAGGATAGGACTTCCAAACTGAATCTAACAACCAACAACAACAATAGATACCAGTACACCACCACCACCACAACAACAGAAACAATAGACAAAAACTCAATATGATAGAATCATAGCGCTTCTTAACATGTCAACAGAAACAATAGACAAAAACTCAATATGATAGAATCATAGCGCTTCTTAACATGTAACTGTTCAAGAATCTATCAGGCATGAAATGTTACTTCTGTGACTCTTAAAAGCTGCTGACATTTATCAAATAAAAACGAGAATAACTCATATTTAAACATTAGACATCAGACTTTAAAGGAAACAATTAGAATTAACTAAGCTTTACCAAAAACAAAACTAGAAATGCCTGAACTACAAAAGTCAGGTATAGTAAAACTTTTCCCCATGCATACTATATTTAATAGTAAAGTAATAAGAAAGATATGATACGAAAAACCAGCAAGATTAATAAAGGGAGTTTTCACTTACGTATGCTGATGAAGAAAGTAACGGACATAATCAGAGACAACTTGGGAATCTGCAGCCTGCAACAAACAGTAACATGTTATCAGGGATTGAAACAAAGAAAAAAAAATACTCGTGACCAACAGTCCCCAATGCCATGAGTGCAGTTGTAGTAAAGCAGAGAAACATTCATAAAGTAATACAACAACAACAACAAAAAACCTTGTCCCGAATCTTTGGGGGTCAGCCACTGAATGCCTTTTGCCTTTCAAAAAAGTAACGGTACAATAAATTGAAGTTCTGTAACTGATCAAAAAACTTACAAAAAATAAACAAGTATACAGAGTTTCAAACTTTCAATCAATGCTAGCAAAACTCTTTCAAATGCGAACTTTCACCTCAAAAGTGAGCTTGCACCCAAAAAAAAATTATATATTTGTCTCATGGAACAGTAAACTGGAGTACGAGCTTAACATTCAATATCAACTCAATATCCAACTTTCCCATCAAAATAGAACTGAGTCTCAACATCAGAAGGGCAAAAAGGCCCAAAACTTTACTTTTGGCACCATATTCCTAGCAAAAGGGGATGTAGAAAATAGAAATACAAACCAGGTATGAATCCATAACTCTGCATTCATTTTTAACAACTAAGAATACCCAAAAGTCTGTCAATTCAAAAATATGGATACAAATGAAAATAGTGCTTCGCGTCCTGCTATACCTAATCTATCCAAATTTTAGCAAAATATCCACCCATACAAAGTAGTCTAGTACACTCCAAAGATCAACTTATGGTCCCTCAACTCTGAAAATATTTTCAAAGAGGCTGTCAGGTATACAGATGGCAACCTATTTGATTTAATATCTAAATCCAAGTCATGATAACCATAAGCATAATATATCAAGGCAGTTGAATTATGTGTACACATGCAAGCAAATATGTATTTACCTCTATTTCTTGAGCAATTTAATAATGTGCAGGTATAAAATATTTTGGCATATTACTTATTCAAATAAAGTGCAATGAATATGTTAATTTAAAGTCAATGTCATTAGCAAACCAGTAAAGTACAAAGCACCTTCTCCTGTTCTTTTCTGAGACATGATACTAGAGAAATTTAAGAAATGAGCATCAGTCCCAGATGTATTATTGTGAGAGGCTTCATTATAAGTTAAACCAAAAATAAGAAAATCAGGGGAAAACTTTAGTTGATGTAAGTCATAAGATACTGAATGTCTAAAGTATATAGTAAAAGATAGTTGCCACAATGCTAACTAAAAAGGTAAACACAGTCTTCCATCTATTTGACCATCATGTTTAAAGTCATTGAGTGCAAGGATTATTATCAAGTCCAATAACAGCTTGACCATATGAATTCCCACCTAATGAAATGGCTCCCTTATATGCTTATATTGGTTTTGTATGGTGGTTCTTTATTGGCATTCACTGCTCACGGAAGACCAACCTTCAAGCCACTGATTCCCTTTATGTCCACATTTACAGCAAAGCCAACTTCAAGCACCCAGCCAAGAATTAGGACAGCTACAATGCATCCCCATCCTATGATAACAATTTAGTATTTACAAGAAGAGAAGGTGCTTAACAAAAATGGAACAAAAAAAGGAGGATCCGCCAGCGAATAAGAATTTAGATTTGAAAGGTGAGATGATGTATGACAAGAAAAAAAAATGAAATTGAACAAAAGAAACCAGTATGCCTAAAATCAGCTTGTTCTGGATAGGCCATTTTATTCAAGGACACTGCGCAAAAAGGTGGTGGCAGTCACTATTGATGTTTTGAGCATTCTCCAATCAGATGTTCAATTTCAGTTCAAAAACAGAATTCATTTCAAAATAAACAGAAACTTTCTAAGGAGAACAGTTTAATTATCTTACAGTGCAAACAGCAAAACAGGAGGTTGCAAACAGAAAAAGCTGATGATCCAGGATTGGTAAAAAGAAAGGCGATTTGAAAGAGAAGCGAATCAGATACTCTTGGAAAGATGGCAATAAAATTCCTGGATCAAATGAAAGCCAATCTAACTGCACTTTATATATTACAGAATCTGGCCCAACATTCAATAGCAAAACTTCACCATGTCAAAATAATAATAAATAAAGGTTTCTAATCTAAAATAATAGGTACTCAATCATGAGATATAGTCATTGTTTTAAATATCGGCCGATATACCAGTATATCAGCCGAGATATCAGCATTTTATCCAAAATGATACAATAAGTATAAAATTTACCGAATATCATTTTGGAACGATATGAGCTAATATATTGCCACGTGGCCGATATTCGAGATGAAAATATCCGATATATCGTCACGTGACGCATTTGAGGAGCTTTCACAGACGCATTTGAGGAGTTTCTACAAAAAGTAAGTATCCCCTGTGAGTTTATCAGCCTAAACTTACTTTAAGTAGTTTCATATGATTTATATAGGCAATCACATGTATATTCTTCATTCGGTATGACGTCTGATTTGACGTCCGGTATTTAGTACCATATTGCATATATCACCCGATATCGAGTATCTAGTCTATAATTTTGCCAACCAATATATCGCCGATATCCGATATTTAAAACTTTGTATCCAGTACTATTATTAAATTACTTAACAGACCCACAAATAGATGATTTTGTATATGATGGTCCTTTGTCAGCCTTCAACACTTGTAGAAGTCCAACTTAAAACCTCAGTTGCTTTACTTCCATATTTACATCAAGAACCTATCTTAGTTCTTAAAGATCCCACCAAGAATTAGGGCATGCAGCGTAATCTCAAAATAAAGAGAAAACTTGAAGTGACAAAAAGGCAAAAGAAGAGATCCAATAGCCTTAATTTTTTTGATAGAGTTTCACAGAAAAATGAGGAAATAAAGTTAATCAAGGTGACATAAAGGAATCTTACAAGTACCAATATGCAAGCATCCAGCGTAACTCTGCATGTGCTACCATCCAAGGTGATTTTAAAAGAGAAGTGAAATAGAATACTCAGAAAGAGGAAGGGAACAGAATTCTTGGATCGTAGAAGAGACAATTTAACTGAACTTTCTGTAATGGAGAATGTGGCCAGTGTCCAATAGCAAAAGTCCAGCACATCAAAAATAAAAAATAAAAATAAATAAAGGTTTATTTTCTGTAATAACATTATTGGTATTCAATGATCATACATAATACTAAAATTCATCTAATTGACTAATCCACACATATAAATGATTTTGTGTATGGTGGTCCTTTGTCAGCCTTCGACACTCGCAAAAGTCCAACCTAAACCCATCAATTGCTTTGCGTCCATATTTACAGCAAGAATCTATCTTACAGATCCCACCAAGAATTAGGACGTATAGTGCAGCTCTCTCCTAAAGAGAACTGTGAAGTTAAAAAAGACAAAGAAGAGACTAATAGTCTTAGGTTCTGTGACGAAGGAAAAAGGTTGGATCAAGGTAAAGCAAAGGAACCCCGCAAGTACCAATGTGAAATCATCCATCACAACTGTGCACATGGTCCTATCAAGAATCAGAGTCATTAATGTGCGTGATTGATATAATCCATAATCAATAATGAAAGAGAATCTGAGATGGATCGTGGATTAAATAAAAGGCAATGTTGAAAGAGGCATCAATGAATACTTGGAAAAGGTGCTCACATAGAATACTTGGAGCAAAGGAGAGTTGATTTAACTAAACTTCCTATATCGGTGAATGTGCCCTTGCACAAGCCATTAGCAAAAATCCACTGTTAACATCAAAAAGATTAAAAAGTGTGGTCTGTGACAATGACGATGGGCACCGAATCATCATAAACTACTAACAAAATTCAACTAACTAACAAACCCGTGTACATAGATGATGTGTATGGTGGTCCTTTGTCGGCCCTCAACGCTCATAGAAGGCCAACCTAAAACCCATCAATTGCTTTACGTCCATATTTACAGCAAGAATCCATCTTACGGATCCCACCAAGAATTAGGACAGATGATGTACGGAGCCTTCTCCTAAAAAGAAGTATGAAGCCACAAAAACTAACGAACAGATAGCATTCTTAAATTTTATGATATAGTGCAATGAAAACAGGCACATAAGATTGATCAAGATGAAACAGAATTGCAACTAACCATGTGTTGCAACTAACCATTTGCAAAATTTTGCATTACAACAGCATATAGTTGGCAGGATTGAATGATAAAATTCATAGAGCACCACAATATTGAATTGCACCGAAAGCACTGTGAGTAAAATGAGGAGCTTGAAAAACAAATCATTACCGATCCAGATCGGCACACATAAACATTATCCGTCAGCTGAGTTATCTTGTCTGATGCACGATTAGCAACATACATGCCTACACAAAAATAACAGAAAAAGCTCCAGTGAGGACATTTGAGAAAACATGAAAAGCGTTAAAATTTCATCAAAATATCAGAGTCACTTTACAGAGGCACCTTTTTTGAATTATAGAATAGATTGTTTCTACCAAATTATTTTAGCAATCTTGTCAGCTCAGGTCGCTGACAAAAAAACAAAACATGAAATTAACCCGTTGGTGTTTCACTAAAATTGCATAAGCTTTAACTTCAGTTGGTTTGAACTCGAATTGATTTGGTTGATGCATGTGATTCGACAAGCTCCCAACTAATTAACTGAGCGATTAAATCCAAAATAGCAATTTTAGATAGATTTAGATCTTTATATGACCTAATTTTCATTGGAAGCTCTAACTTTAATAAACCCAAAGGCCATAGATTTGGGCACTCTTATATCACATCTAATTTAATACTCTCAATTCCTCATAGAACGATCCCATCGAAGTAAGAAAACACAACAAAGATTCGGAAAAACAAATAACTGATGAATGCAGATCAAGATTCATGGACCGAAACCAAGAGACATGAGAAGAGGGTGAAGGAGAGGGAAACCTGTGCTCGTTCTGGAATCGGCGCCGAGGACGACCCCGCCGTCGTAGGTGACGCCGATGATCGTCGTTCCCATGGAGTGCGGGGCGTTAAAATCGAGTTCCATCGCTCGCTTCTTTGAGACTCAGAGAGAGTAGAGAGGGGGGGAATCGCGAAACCCTAACACTAGACCTTTGCGAAAAACAGGCTTTTTAGGGGAAGAGTGAGCAAGGGGCGAGAGATTTTATTGAAAACTGGGAAGGCCCCCTCTGCAAGAAAGAGCGTGTGACGTTGCTTTTGCATCTAGGTCCCTATAAATTAGGTATTTGGTTTCCATTTAGTCCTTGAAGTTTATCTCATATAACCTTCATTTCTTATATTTTCTATCAGAATCCCTAAATTTACCCATTTATCCTGACCCGACATAATCCTACGCGGACCGGACCCGACCCCGAGCTAAACTGAGTCCAAAGTTGACTTTGTACTTTGTAGGGATGACAATCAAGTCCAGGGTAGGCCTCAGCCCCGGCTCCAAGATTGACGGAGGGCCTATCTGTTATAAGTTGGTCAAATTTTTGAAATAATTCTAATTTATAAAAAAAATAATAAAATTAAACTCATCTTAAAAATAATTCCAAAAACTGACCTCCCTCTGTCACGTTGGCGTCACGTCGGCCAACGGTCGACTGTGGGCGCCAGCGTGGCGGAGGGGAGGTGGTTCACAGAACTCCGGCCTTGAGCAAACGCAAAGGCCGGACTTCTGTGAACCACCTCTTCTCCGCCACGCTGGCGCCCACAGTCGACCGTTGGCCGACGTGGCGCCAACGTGAGGAGAGGTCGGTTTTTGAAATTATTTTTAGGATGAGTTTATTTAATAATTAATTTTAAAATTAGGATTATTTCTAAAATTGGTCCTTACAAGTTTGTGGCATGAGGAAAGAGCAGTTAGTAGATGTTCATGGATCTCATAAAATGGAAAAGGTTACAATAAATGTGAGAAGGTTAACTGAAATAATAATAATAATTCATAATTATATTATCTGTAAAAAGCTGAAAATCATGTTCACATAGCAAAACTGGAAACAGGAAGTACAAAAGCAGAGCTATAGAGCAATCCCAGGGCAAAAATCTTTCAAGATTCTAATATTATTTCTTCCATCTATTCGTAAATAAAATAAGAAAGTTAAAATGAGTACTACTAAATGTAATTTTATGAGTTCTAACATTTTGAAGAACTTGCTTTGAACATGCCCAGACCAAAAAGAAAAAGCAACTTAGGCATGCTATAGCAAGATCGGTAAAAAAAAAAGAAGTGACTTTTATGAGTTTTTATAAACTAGAGAAAAGATGGTAACAATGTGCATGTGAGGCTTGTTTGAAAAAATTAGCAAAACATCAAAGTGACCTCTAAACTCTAGAATTGAACAATGCAAGTTGAAAACATTGCTAGAATGAAGGATCTACAACGATGCATATTTCCCTTAGATAATCTTGTAGGAAATTCAATGTAGGTTGTTGACTGTTTTAAAAAAAAACAACTTTTATTATTTTGTCATTTGTCAGATTAGATCAAAATTCAAAATTTACCAAAGGGGCTCGAGGTAGGGCATGCGCATTGACATCTTGGCGATCTCGGAGATGGCGGCATCCCTGACATTGACGCCGTTGCTGGCGAACTCCTCATGGACGGCCTTGAACGCCTCCTACGAGAGCTTCGGCAGAAGGATCCACCAGCTCTGGCTCTGACTGGTGTACATGTCTCACACGTGCCTCCACCACCTTCTCCCTCTTCTCCACCTCCTGCAATCCCCCCCCCCCCCCCCAATTTCTTCAATCTAACCAAAATAAATTGGAAAAGAAAAAAAAAGGAAAGATTTTTAGAGAGAGAAGTGAGATTATTGACCAGGATGTCGAGATCGGCAAAGACGGGGGGCTGAGTCGAGGTCATCGGGAAGGACGGTAAGGTCACCGGCAGACCATTTGAGGGTGCCGATGAGCATAGACCAGAAGGTGAATTAGATGATGCAACGCGGGTTCAGAACTTGTACCAGCCTTTCCAAAGCGGGACGAGGACGACGGCGATGCGCCACGCTTTGTAGCGGAGGAGGCGCTCTCGCTTTCTCTCGGCAAAGGCAAAGGCGAAGATGGACAGACAAGACTAACAAATTTATAATTGGAGTCACGGGAGAAAAACTCCTCGCTTCGCTCGTTGGTTTTAATTATCACTGTAGTTTTGAGCATCTACAAACAGTTAACTTTCTGGTTTTAATTATTTAACTTGTTGTACTGGTCGAAGTTTTGCATATCTGATTTGTTGGCCTAAAGACTTTTCACTCTAGTTTTGATGATAATTAACTCATGTAGTTATGTTTACTAATAATCTTTTGATGTTTAGTTTCAGATATTTAACCAAGATATTAGTAGGTGATTAGCTTCACTAAAGGTGTTTTGGAGCTTTTCACATAGTGATTCAAGAGCCCGAGCGTCAATGTTTATACCTAGCACTCGTTGGAGTCAAGCTCGGTGGATCACGGTTTGGATCGAGTCGGCTTGAAGACGGAGTTCGTCAAGAAGACTTCGGTACATAATTTAGATTATGTTTTTGATCCATTTGTAAAGACTAGATAGTGTGATATGCTCAAGTTCACAACACACACACTTATTTAAGTTTTCATGTTTATTGGTTTTCGGTTTTTGGTTTAACAGATCTTGGTTTTCATAGATAGATAGTATCAATACAAGTTTACATGGTTTAATATATATTAGATTTGTTTTATATACATGCATGCTTCAACTATTTAAACAAACTTATTTTGATATGCTTATTCATGTGTTTGGAGTTTTGTGTTTTAACAAAACATATTTTTGGATTTATAGTCAAAAATATTGATATATATCTTTATATGTATATTGGAGTATATCCGTATACTACATGCCTAAGAGTTATTTAAATATCATGTTTTTGTATTTGGATGAGTTTTGGAGAAATCGGATTTCCATTTGAAAAATCTAAGTTTTGGAAAATACAGTTTTTGGTTTTCGACAAAATTTTCATAATACAAAAAGAGTTCAAAATGTTTGTAACTTGGTTTGATTTTTACTCAAACAAGTTTGTATATCAATATATTATACTGAACTTATTTTTGTGGATTTTTAGAAGATTTTATGGATTTAATTTGTAATTAAAAACCAAAATTTCAAGTTCTGAAAATCCCCTGCCAGGCTTGGCGGTCGACCGGCCCCTGCCAGGCTTGGCGGTCGACCGTTCCGGTCGACCAGACCAGGAGCCGGTCGACCAGAGCGGTCGACCGAACGTGCACAAGGATGTGCACTTGGCCAAATCAGTTGGCCGGTCGACCGACTGACGGCAACCCACTCTCGGGTTGCCCCGGTCGACCGGCGCGGTCGAACGGCCAGAGAGCCGTTGCTCTCTAGTTTAGGGCCCGATCGACCGGGCGGTCGACCGGAAGGCTCAACAGTCAGAAATTTGACCGTTGGCCGGTCGACCGGAAGGTCAATTCTAGCCTTGTCAGCTGCCAACGGGCAGATTCCTTTTGGGTTATAAATACCCCATTTGAGAGAGGTTTTCTTCAAGATTTTTAAGAGCAAAATTTCTCCCATTTACAAGCGTTTTAACACAAGTTTTTAAAAGAGTTTTTAAGCCAAAAAGATCTATCTTCATTTGTTTTCAAGGGTTGGAAAAATCAAAAAAAAAAAAATAGAGATTTGGGATATTTGTGTTGTTCTTCATTTCTATCAAATTTAAAGTGTTTTCCCAAGTATTTTTCTTTGTTATTTGATTTCCAAACACTTGATTTCTCACACTTGAGCTTACATACTATCCTATCTATTAGGATCTTTGTTTTTGTGAGAAAGAGATAGTTTGTGGTTGTGGAAACCACCAAGTGTTGTACCCCTCCTTTATTTATGATATCTCTCTAGTGAGAGGTGATTGTGGGTATCCCTCTAGTGAGAGTGTTGGCCCAAGGTTACAATCACCCGTTTTGAGTGTGTTTTGATGATTACAAAACATATATAGTTATTTGTACTAATCATGTTTGTTGTTTTAGTGTGTTTCAGGGTTCTAATAAAACTAGAAGTTTTTTTCCCTAAAAGAAGGTGTTTTGACTCAAGTTCGCCTCTATTCGGGCTCAAGTATCAAGCTTGTAAGATCATATGGAGAAGCCCACTTGAAAACTTGTAGTCCTTTAGAACCAATGTAAGAAATAGTTTGTTAAAGTTTGAATTTTGAAAAATTGGCTCTAGGATACACACACACATTTTTTTGTATACAAGTTTTCATGTTTAAGCTTTTGTTTCTAAGTTTCATGCCTTGACAAATATACATGACTCTAATTTTTACAAAGATATATATCATGTTTAAATCATGTATGTTTACCTTTTTCAAGCATGATACTTATCTATCTATACTTCAAAATATTTTACAAAAATTCCAAGTTCTGGTTTCTTGCTGTTTTTATGTTTCAGGCAAGACCGGCCGACCGGACCGGTCGACCGGCGCTTGTATCAGGACGTGCACGCTTGTGCATGTCTGTCGGCCGACCGCCGGGTCGACCGACTGAAAGCAGTTTTGCTCTCGGGTTTTCTGGGTCGACCGCCCGGTCGATCGCCTTCAGAAAACTGTGTTTCATTTTAGAGGGCGGTCGACCCGAGCCCAACGGCTACTCCAGCAGGGCGGACGGCCGACCGGACCGGTTGACCGTCAGGCCTGCAAAGTGCCAACGGCTCTTTCCTTTTTGGTGCAATCTGAATTCTGTTTTCTTAATCTGTTTTTGGCAGACTTTTTCTGAGTTTTTGGAGAACTTTTCCAGATCAAATAAGCTTTTAACCTATTCTTCTCCCTATAAATAGAGGAAAATAGGCTCTTGCAAGACACCAAGAAAAATACCTAAGTTTTCAAGAGAAGAAAAGTTTTAAGCTCTCCATTTTCCATTCTTTCTTGAGCTTGTTTTCAGTTGTGTTTTCTAGCAAAGATCATTTTACAACTGAGTTTTTCTCACTACACTTCTTAGAGCCAAAATTCCCTACTCAATCTATAAGGAAGTTATAAAGAGAGAAGTATTTGTAAAGAGTTTGTGATCCTTTTAGAGATCACTTGGCTACTTGTTACTCTTTGTTCATCTTGTGGAGACACCTCTTCGGTAGAGGTTCTTGTAAGTGGTGGAGCTCGGTGCTCCGGTCTTTGGTAGACCTTGTAAAGTCCTCGGTGGATAGTGGAAACCCTTCACGGCGGTGAAGGCGGGGAGTAGAGCGCTGGCTCGAACCTCAAAACAAACATCTTGTGTTTGCGATTGCTTTGTGTCCTTTTTGCTTTAAATTTCACTTGCACTCTTTTGCTTTCAATTACTTGCTTGAGATCTTATCTTCTTTACTTGTGATATATTGTGTGCATTTCATCATTGCATATTATTCATTCTTTGTTCGATCAATTCTCATACAACAAGGTTGCATTGCGCACCTCTAACCCATTCAAGGGGAATCAGGAGGAAGGAGTTCAGAACCCTTTACGGGGTATTCGGCTCTTAGTCTTGTTTTGAGAGATCGTTGCACATTCATCCATCTTAGTTTTAAAAGGATTGTTAGATTAGCAATTACACCTATTCACCCCCCTCTAGGTGTTTTTCAATTGGTATCAGAGCATAGGTCTCTAGGCTCTTAGCTTAACAACCTTAGAGAGATCCTATTTTTGCTAATCATTTCATTCATTTCCACTTAGTAAAAATGGCCGATGGAATTAAGACCCCTCCTAAGTTTGATGGACTTAACTTTCCCATATGGAAGGTTAAGATGACCGTTTTCTTGCAATCTCTAGGAAGTCGAGTTGCAAAGGCCGTGACCAAACCCTTTAGTGCACCCCCGGTGATGAATCCACTTGGTCCGAAATTGAGACTAAGGATTTTGATGCCAATGCTAGGGCTCATTATGCACTACTTCAAGCCCTCAATGATGATGACATTGCTAGAGTCATCCATTGCAAATCCGCATTTAAGATTTGGACACACTTGCTAGTTACACATGAGGGGACCTCACAAGTGAAGAGGGCTAAGATAGACCTTCTTCGGTCCCAATATGAAAACTTTTGCATGCAAGAAAATGAAACCATAGATGATATGGTTACAAAATTTACAAAGATCACTAATGGACTTTCTTCTCTAGGTGATGCCATTGATAATGACCAAAGAGTTAGAAAGATCATCCGGGCTCTTCCTCCTTCATGGGAAGTAAAGGCAACTACCTTGAAGGAACTTAATCACAAGGAGGAGATGGAGCTTATAGGTCTCATCGGGAACCTCAAAACCCATGAGATGGAGAGAAAAGCTAGGGAGGATATGGCCCCTTCCAAGAAGAAGACAATAGCCTTCAAGTGTCAATCCTCACAATCCGATGAAGAGAATGAAGAAGAAGATGACGAAGAGCTCACTTCTTGTAAAGAATGTTCGGAGGATGGAAGAAAAAGATGGCAAGAAGAGAGGAAAATAGTTTGCTTTAATTGCAAAAGACCGGGTCACATTGTTGCAGAGTGCCCGGACAAAGCAAATCCTTCCACCTCCAAGAAGCCTTTCAAGAAGAAAGTAATGAAAGCAACATGGGATTCCGAGAGCGAATCCGAGGACGAAATCGACACCGCCAACATGTGCTTCATGGCTAATGAAAGCACAAGCAAGGTTGTTGGCCCAAGGTTACAATCACCCTTGTTTAGTGTATTTGATGATTACAAAACATATTAGTTATTTGTACTAATAACAATTGTTGTTTAAGTGTGTTTCAGGTTTATTATCATACTAGAAGTACTCTCACTCAAATACAAGGTTTTTGGACTCAAGACAATTCAATTTGGGCTCAAGTTGCAATATTGAAGATCAAGTGAAGATAGCCCACCTTGAAGAATAGCTTTGAAGTCCTTTAGAAGTTTGTAAGTTTAGAATGTTAAAGTTTGAATATAGGAAATTTGGCTCTAGGATTTGCACACACACTTGTTTCATGTATTTCCTATGTTTGAAAATAGTCATTGAAAATGGTTATTTCTAAGTTTATGCCTTAGTTTATATATACATGTACCAAAGCTTTATATCCTGAAAAACTTGTTTAAAACATGTGTATAAACTATTTTCTGCATAATACTTAGCTATATGTATTTTTAAAATATTTATCAAATTTTTCTAACTCAAAACAGCCCAGTTTTTCTGTTTCAGGCAACATCGGTCGACCGGCCCGGTCGACCGGCGCTGTGTCTGGACATGCACTGTTTGTGCATGTCCGTCGGTCGACCGGACCGGTCGACCGGACCGGTCGACCGACGGAGAGCATTCTGCTCTCGGGAATTTTCGGTCGACCGGACCGGTCGACCGGAAGAAGGAAACTGTGTTTCCTCCTTTTGGGTCAGTCGACCGGACCGGTCGATCGGGAGCCAACGGCTACTTCCAGCTAGGCTGGCGGTCGACCGGACCGGTCGATCGCCAAGCCTGCAACTTAGCAACGGCTCTTTCCTCTTTGGGATTTTCTGAAAATCTGTTTTCTTTTTCTGTTTTAACAGACTTTTGGAGAGTTGTTGGGGTGCTTTTGCAGGTTGAATTAGGTGAAAAGAAATATTTTTAACTTATTTTCAACCCTATAAATAGAGGAGAAGTCTCTCCCTCTTCTCACTTAGAAAAATCCTCAAGTTTTGTTGTTTTCAAAAGAGAAAAGAAAAATTGTTTGAAGCTTTCAATTCCTACTCTTTCAAGATTGTTTTTCAGTTGTGTTTGATTCTCTATATCACTCTACAACTGAAAGTTTTCTCACCACACTTCATAGAGCCAAAAATCCTATAATCATTCTATAGTGAAGTTGTAATTGAAGTGAGAGTGTTTGTAAAAGAGATTGAGAAAAAGTGTAGTGATCAAGTTGTGATCACTTTGTTCTTGTAATTCCTTCTTGTGGAGCAACCTCTTCGGTAGAGGTCCTTTGTACTTGGTGGAGCTCGGTGCTCAGTCTTCGGTAGACCAATTGTAAAGGCATCCTCGGTGGATAGTGGAAACCCTTCACGGAGGTGAAGGCGGGGACTAGAGCAAGTGTGCTCGAACCTCGAAACAAATCATCTTGTTTGCGATTGCCTTTGCGTTATTCTTGCTTTCAATTTCTCTTGTTTTATATTGTCTTGAATTATTTGCTTGAGAACTAACCCTCTACTTGTGCAATCTTATCTTGTTTACTTTACTTGCTATACTTGTTGTGTACATTGTGTGCATTTCATTTCTCATCATCATACTTGGCATTGATCGATCACACATCAATACAACACGGTTGCATTGCGCACCTCTAACCCATTTTAAGGGGAATTGGGAGGAAGGAGTTCAGAACCTCGCAAGGGGTATTCGGCTCTTAGTCGTGTTTTGAGAGATCGTTGCATCACTCATTTAATTAAAGTTTAAAAGATCATTAGATTAGCATTCACACCTATTCACCCCCCCTCTAGGTGTTTTTCAATTGGTATCAGAGCTTGGACTCTAGGATTTGGTTTAACCACCTTAGAGAAGATCCTAATTTGCTAATCATTTAATTCATATTCATATAAGTAAAAATGGCCGATGGAATTAAGACCCCTCCTAAATTTGATGGACTTAACTTTCCCATATGGAAAGTTAAGATGACCGTGTTTTTGCAATCTCTAGGTAGCCGAGTTGCAAAGGCCGTGACTAAGTCCTTTAGTGTACCCCCCGGTGACGAATCCACTTGGTCCGAAATAGAGACTAAGGAATTCGATGCCAATGCCAAAGCTCACTATGCACTTCTACAAGCCCTTAATGATGATGACATATCTAGGGTTATACATTGCAAATCCGCATATGAGATTTGGTCACACTTGATAGTCACACATGAGGGGACCTCACAAGTAAAGAAGGCTAAGATTGACCTTCTTCGGTCTCAATATGAAACATTTTGCATGCAAGAAAATGAAACCATAGATGATATGGTTACAAGATTTACCAAGATTACTAATGGACTCTCTTCCTTAGGTGAAGATATCAACAATGATCAAAGAGTAAGGAAGATCATCCGGGCTCTTCCTCCTTCATGGGAAGTTAAAGCTACAACCTTGAAGGAACTCAACGACAATGAAGAGATGGAGCTCATAGGTCTCATTGGGAACCTCAAAACCCATGAGATGGAAAGGAAAGCAAGGGAGGACATGGCTCCTACCAAGAAGAAGACCATCGCCTTCAAGAGTCAAGCTACACACTCCGATGAAGATGATGAAGAAGAAGATGATGAGGAGCTCTCACTCCTTGTTAAGAATGTCCGGAGGATGTACAACAAGGCGAAGTACCAAGGTAGAAGGAGATGGCAAGGAGGCTAAGAAGAAAGAAAGATCATATGCTTCAATTGCCAAAAACCGGGACACATTGTGGCGGAGTGTCCGGAAAAAGCAAAGCCTTCCACTTCAAAGAAGCCTTACAAGAAGAAGGCTATGAAGGCAACTTGGGATTCGGAGACCGAATCCGAGGAAGAAATAGACACCGCCAACATGTGCTTCATGGCTAATGAAGGCACAAGCAAGGTAACCTCTTCCCCTTCTCATGATAATGAACTTTCTATGGATGTGTTAGAAGAAGCTTTTGTTGAGTTATCTCAAAACTATGATTTCTTAAAGAAAAAGTATCTTAAAATGAAAAAGGATAATGAATCTTTAAGTCTTCAAGTTTTTACTCTTACAAAGGAAAAAGATGACTTGGTTTCCACTTTGGCCACTACTAAAAATGATTTTGAAAAATATAAGATTTCTTGCAAAGGTAAGGCCCCACTAATTGATTCTAATGAAGTTTCTATGCTTAAGGAAAGATTAGATTCATTAAGTGTTGTTTTGAAAAATTGTGAATTTAACAAGAAGAAAATTGAGGCTATGTTTCCTAAGAAGTAAGCCCCAAAGAAAAATGCTCATGTTCATGTTCATGCTACACAACCTAAACAACATGGCAAAACCCCAAAACATGCTCACACTACACATCATGCTTTCATGTATAGAAAAGTGTACTCATGTTCACATTGTGGGCGGAAAGGACACTTAGCTAATTTTTGTTATGATAGACTAAGTGCATCACATCATAATGTTTGGGTTCGTAACACTAACTTTCAAGGACCCAAGAAAGTTTGGGTACCAAAGTCAACTATTGTTTTAAATGATGTAGGTACTTTCCAAAGCCCAACGACGTAGAGGTTTGTGGTATCTTGATAGCGGTTGCTCAAGGCACATGACTTGGGACATTAACAACTTTGCAACCCTATCAAGATATCATGAAGGTGGCACCGTCACCTTCGGAGATGACGCCAAGGGTAAAATCATTGGTATTGGTAATGTAAAACTTGGCACCTCTCCTTTAATTGAAAATGTAGTTTTAGTTGATGGCCTCAAGCATAATCTCTTGAGTGTTAGTCAACTTTGTGATAAAGGTTTTGATGTGTTTTTGATAATGTTTCTTGTAAAGTAATTGATAGAACTTCTAATGTTTGTGTATTTTCCGGTTTTCGTGAAAGTAATGTTTATATGATTGATATGTTGAATATGTCTTGTAATATTACTTGTTTGAAAGCCCTCGATGATGACTCTTGGTTGTGGCATAGGAGATTAGGGCATATTTCTTTTGATCATATTTCTAGATTAAATTCAAAGGAAATGGTGAAAGGTATTCCTTGCTTGAATTTTGAAAAGGACCGAGTTTGTGACGCATGTCAATTTGGGAAACAAACTAAGTCTTCTTTCAAGTCAATTAAGGATATCATGACATAACGTCCTTTGGAATTAATCCATATGGATCTATTTGTCCCAACACAAACCAAAAGTCTAAGTGGGAATAGATTTGCTTATGTTTTGGTTGATGATTTTTCAAGATTTACATGGGTTTTCTTTCTTGAACACAAAAACCAAGCATTTTCGTATTTCCAAACTTTTAAGAAAAGAGTTGAAAAAGAAAAGGATTCTTTGATTTTGAGAATAAGAAGTGATAGAGGAGGTGAATTCATTAACCAACCCTTTACCACTTTTGTGATGAACATGGAATAAAGCATGGACTTTCTTGTCCTAGAACTCCACAACAAAATGGAGTAGTTGAGCGGAAAAATAGAACATTACAAGAGATGGCTAGGACAATGCTAAGTGAATACGGTCTACCACATTATTTGTGGGCCGAGGCCATTAATACATCATGCTACATATCTAATCGTGTTTTCTTATGTAAAAATACTACAAAAACTTCTTTTGAAATGTACTTTTCTAGAAAACCAAATGTTTCTTATTTCAAAGTTTTTGGATGCAAATGTTTTGTTTTAAATACAAAAGATAATTTGGGAAAATTTGATCCTAAATCTTATGAGGCTATTTTTGTAGGTTACTCAAATACTAGTAAGGCTTATAGAGTTTCCATTAGATCATCTTTGACTATTGAAGAGTCTATTCATGTTAAGTTTGAGGAATCTAACAAGTTTGTTAAGAATGTTATAGAAATAGATGCATTGGATGAAGGCTTGGAGAAAGTCACCTTGGAGGATGCTTCTACCATGGGAGACAAGCCAAAGGATGATGATGGAAGTGAAGCCAAAGTGGAAGAGGCCCAAGGAAATGAACATCAAACAAATGAGGTGGAGCCTACTCAACCACTACCTAAGGATTGGAGATTCAATCCTCATCATCCCAAGGACCTCGTCATAGGTGAAGTATCAAAAGGGGTAACTACTCGCTCTAAAATTCAAGATTATTGTGGCCACTTTGCATTTATTTCACACATAGAACCCAAAAATGTGCTCGAAGCCGAGGCCGATTCATATTGGTTGCTAGCCATGCAAGAGGAACTCAATCAATTTGAGCGCAACCAAGTTTGGCACCTTGTTCCTAGGCCCCACGATAGACCAACAATTGGTACTAAGTGGATCTTTAAGAATAAGTTGGATGAATCGGGTAATGTAGTTAGAAACAAGGCTAGGTTAGTTGCCCAAGGTTACACTCAAATCGAAGGAATCGATTTTGAAGAAACCTTTGCACCCGTAGCACGGCTTGAAGCCATACGGATGACACTAGCATTTGCCTCATATAAAGATTTCAAATTATTTCAAATGGATGTTAAAAGTGCTTTTCTAAATGGATTTATAGAAGAGGAGGTGTATGTTAAACAACCCCCGGGTTTGTTGATCCTACTCATCCGAATTTTTTTTTTAAATTAGATAAAGCTCTTTATGGTTTAAAACAAGCCCCTAGGGCTTGGTATGAAAGACTTTCCTCATTTTTGATTTCAAATGGTTTTAAGAAAGGTAAAATTGACACAACTTTGTTTACAAAACATGTAGAAAATGACATTCTTATTGTGCAAATTTATGTGGATGATATTATTTTTGGTTCTACTAATGAATCTCTTTGCAAAGCTTTTGAATCATGCATGAAGGATGAATTCGAAATGTCTATGATGGGAGAACTCAACTATTTCCTTGGACTCCAAATCAAGCAAAAGAAGGATGGGATCTTCATCAATCAAGCCAAGTACACAAAGGAACTAATCAAAAGGTTTGGGCTTGAAGGATCAAAAGTAAGCAAAACTCCCATGGCAACAACTACAAAGCTTGACAAGGATGAACAAGGTAAAAGTGTAGACATTAAACTTTATAGAAGCATGATTGGTAGTTTGCTTTATTTGACGGCTAGTAGGCCGGATATTATATTTTCCGTTTGTCTTTGTGCACGTTTTCAATCTTGTCCTAAAGAATCTCACATAATAGCGGTTAAACGCATAATTAGATACCTTAAGGGCACTATTGAAATGGGTTTATGGTATCCTAAAACTGGATTATTTGAAATGAAGAGTTTTTCGGATGCCGATTATGCGGGTTGTAGGGTAGATAGGAAGAGCACAAGTGGAACATGTCAATTCTTAGGTAATTGTCTTGTATCTTGGTCTTTCAAAAAGCAAAATTCGGTAGCCCTATCAACCGCCGAGGCGGAGTATGTTGCGGCCGGAGCTTGTTGTGCACAAGTTCTTTGGATGAAACATACTCTCCTTGACTATGATTTACACTTTGATCATGTTAAAATATTTTGTGATAATACTAGCACTATTCACATGACAAAGAATGCAAATCAACATAGTAAAACCAAACACATTGACATTAGGTATCACTTTCTTAGAGATCATTATGAGAAAGGTGATATTGATATTGATTATGTTTCTACCGATTTTCAACTTGCCGATATTTTTACTAAACCTTTAGACTATGCTAGATTTTCCTTTATTTGTGGTGAGTTGAATGTTTGTATTGTGGATTCTTAAAATTAAAATTGTTTTTCAATTATTTTGTTTAACCCTTTTTGATGTATGACAAAAAGGGGAGAATAATAATAATAAGTAAGTTTGTTGATATGAAAAAAAATAAGTATTTAAGTTTAAACTTTCTAAGTTTGATACTATTTGAGTTTCATTTCATGAAGAAAAAGAAAGGTTGTGTTTCCTTGAGTTTTTGGACAAAAACTATTGTGTTTGTTAAATGCTTTATGTATGCTTACATAGCTTTTCATATTCATGATAAATACATAGCATTGTTTGAGGGGGAGCTTTCCAAGCTTTTCCTCCTTTATTTGTTTCAATAACCTATATGTTTTGTCATCATCAAAAAGGGGAGATTGTTGGCCCAAGGTTACAATCACCCTTGTTTAGTGTATTTTGATGATTACAAAACATATTAGTTATTTGTACTAATAACAATTGTTGTTTAAGTGTGTTTCAGGTTTATTATCATACTAGAAGTACTCTCACTCAAATACAAGGTTTTTGGACTCAAGACAATTCAATTTGGGCTCAAGTTGCAATATTGAAGATCAAGTGAAGATAGCCCACCTTGAAGAATAGCTTTGAAGTCCTTTAGAAGTTTGTAAGTTTAGAATGTTAAAGTTTGAATATAGGAAATTTGGCTCTAGGATTTGCACACACACTTGTTTCATGTATTTCCTATGGTTTGAAAATAGTCATTGAAAATGGTTATTTCTAAGTTTTATGCCTTAGTTTATATATACATGTACCAAAGCTTTATATCCTGAAAAACTTGTTTAAAACATGTGTATAAACTATTTTCTGCATAATACTTAGCTATATGTATTTTTAAAATATTTATCAAAATTTTTCTAACTCAAAAACAGCCCAGTTTTTCTGTTTCAGGCAACATCGGTCGACCGGCCCGGTCGACCGGCGCTGTGTCTGGACATGCACTGTTTGTGCATGTCCGTCGGTCGACCGGACCGGTCGACCGACGGAGAGCATTCTGCTCTCGGGAATTTTCGGTCGACCGGACCGGTCGACCGGAAGAAGGAAACTGTGTTTCCTCCTTTTGGGTCGGTCAACCGGACCGGTCGACCGGGAGCCAACGGCTACTTCCAGCTAGGCTGGCGGTCGACCGGACCGGTCGACCGCCAAGCCTGCAACTTAGCAACGGCTCTTTCCTCTTTGGGATTTTCTGAAAATCTGTTTTCTTTTTCTGTTTTAACAGACTTTTGGAGAGTTGTTGGGGTGCTTTTGCAGGTTGAATTAGGTGAAAAGAAAATGTTTTTAACTTATTTTCAACCCTATAAATAGAGGAGAAGTCTCTCCCTCTTCTCACTTAGAAAAATCCTCAAGTTTTGTTATTTTCAAAAGAGAAAAGAAAATTGTTTGAAGCTTTCAATTCCTACTCTTTCAAGATTGTTTTTCAGTTGTGTTTGATTCTCTATATCACTCTACAACTGAAAGTTTTCTCACCACACTTCATAGAGCCAAAAATCCTATAATCATTCTATAGTGAAGTTATAATTGAAGTGAGAGTGTTTGTAAAAGAGATTGAGAAAAAGTGTAGTGATCAAGTTGTGATCACTTTGTTCTTGTAATTCCTTCTTGTGGAGCAACCTCTTCGGTAGAGGTCCTTTGTACTTGGTGGAGCTCGGTGCTCGGTCTTCGGTAGACCAATTGTAAAGGCATCCTCGGTGGATAGTGGAAACCCTTCACGGAGGTGAAGGCGGGGACTAGAGCAAGTGTGCTCGAACCTCGAAACAAATCATCTTGTTTGCGATTGCCTTTGCGTTATTCTTGCTTTCAATTTCTCTTATTTTATATTGTCTTGAATTATTTGCTTGAGAACTAACCCTCTACTTGTGCAATCTTATCTTGTTTACTTTACTTGCTATACTTGTTGTGTTACATTGTGTGCATTTCATTTCTCATCATCATACTTGGCATTGATCGATCACACCTCAATACAACATGGTTGCATTGCGCACCTCTAACCCATTTTAAGGGGAATTGGGAGGAAGGAGTTCAGAACCTCGCAAGGGGTATTCGGCTCTTAGTCGTGTTTTGAGAGATCGTTGCATCACTCATTTAATTAAAGTTTAAAAAGATCATTAGATTAGCATTCACACCTATTCACCCCCCCCTCTAGGTGTTTTTCAAAGGTAACCTCTTCCACTTCTCTTAATAATGAACTTTCCATGAATGAATTAGGAGAAGCCTTTGTAGAATTATCACATAACTATGATTTTCTAAAGAAAAAGTATTTAAAAATGAAAAAGGAAAATGAGTCTCTTAATCTTCAAGTATTACTCTTTCTAAAGAAAAGAATGACTTGATCTCTACTTTAGTTGCTACTCAAAATGATTTTAATAAATACAAGATTTCTTGTAAAGGCAAGTCCCCACTAGTTGATCCTAATGAAATTACCATACTTAAAGAAAGAATAGATTCTTTAGGAGTAGTTTTGAAAAAGTGTGAATTTGATAAAAATAGACTTGAGGCTATGTTTCCTAAGAAACAAGCCCCTAAGAAACAATCTCATGTTCATGCTCATACCACACAACCTCTACATCATGCCAAACCCCACAAACATGCTCACACTTCACACACACATCAAGCATTCATGTATGGTAAAGTGTTTTCATGTTCATATTGTGGCCGTAAAGGTCACTTAGTTAACTTTTGCTATGATAGACTAAATGCATCTCGTCATAATGTTTGGGTTCGAAACACTAACTTTCAAGGACCCAAGAAAATTTGGGTACCAAAATCAATGAATTTATTGAATGATGTAGGTACCTTCCAAAGCCCAACGACGTAGAGGATTGTGGTATCTTGATAGTGGTTACTCAAGGCACATGACTTGGGACATCAACAACTTTGCAACCCTATCAAGGTACATGAAGGTGGCACCGTCACCTTCGGAGATGACGCCAAGGGTAAAATCATCGGTATCGGTAATGTCAAACTTGGTACATCTCCTTTAATAGAAAATGTAGTTTTAGTTGATGGCCTCAAGCATAATCTCTTGAGTGTTAGTCAACTTTGTGACAAAGGTTTTGATGTAGTTTTTGATAATGTAGTTTGTAAAGTTATTGATAGAATATCTAATACTTGTGTATTTTCTGGTTTTCGTGAAAACAATGTTTATATGATTGATATGTCTAATATGTCTTGTAATATTACTTGTTTAAAAGCCCTCGATGATGACTCTTGGTTGTGGCATAGAAGATTAGGCCACATTTCTTTTGACTATATATCTAGGTTAAATACAAAGGAAATGGTGAAAGGTATTCCTTACTTGAATTTGAAAAGGACCGGGTTTGTGACGCATGTCAATTTGGGAAACAAACCAAGTCTTCTTTCAAATCAATTAAGGATATCATGACATCACGTCCTTTGGAGTTGATCCATATGGATTTATTTGGTCCTACTCAAACCAAAAGTCTAAGTGGGAATCGGTTTGCATTTGTTTTGGTTGATGACTTTTCACGTTTTACTTGGGTTTTCTTTCTTGAACATAAAAACCAAGCATTTTCTCATTTTCAAGTTTTTAAGAAAAGAGTTGAAAAAGAAAAGGATACTTCTATTTAAGAATAAGAAGTGATAGAGGAGGTGAATTCATTAACCTACCCTTTACCACTTTTTGTGAAGAACATAGAATAAAGCATGAACTATCTTGTCCTAGAACTCCATAACAAAATGGAGTAGTTGAACGGAAAAATAGAACATTACAAGAGATGGCTAGGACAATGCTTAGTGAATATGGTCTACCACATTATTTGTGGGCCGAGGCCATTAATACATCATGCTATATATCAAATCGTGTTTTCTTGTGTAAAAATACTTCAAAAACTTCTTTTGAAATGTACTTTTCTAGAAAACCAAATGTTTCATATTTCAAAGTTTTTGGATGCAAATGTTTTGTTTTAAATACAAAAGATGACTTAGGAAAATTTGATGCTAGATCATATGAGGCTATTTTTGTTGGTTATTCTAACACTAGCAAGGCTTATAGAATCTTCAATAGATCATCTTTGACTATTGAGGAATCTATACATGTTAAGTTTGAAGAATCTAACTTGTTTATTAAGAATGTTATAGAAATAGATGCATTGGATGAAGGCTTGGAGAAAGTGACCTTGGAGGATACACCTACTATGGGAGACAAGCCAAAGGATGATGAAGGAAGTGAAGCTAAAGTAGAAGAGGCTCAAGGAAATGAAATTCAATCAATTGAAGTGGAGCCTACTCAACAACCTCCAAAGGATTGGAGATACAATCCTCATCATCCCAAGGACCTCGTCATAGGTGAAGTATCTAAAGGGGTAACCACTCGCTCTAAACTTCATGATTTTGTGGACATTATGCATTTATTTCTCATGTTGAACCCAAGAACGTCCTCGAAGCCGAGGCCGATTCATATTGGTTGCTAGCCATGCAAGAGGAACTCAATCAATTTAAGCGCAACCAAGTTTGGCACCTTGCTCCTAGGCCCCACGATAGACCAACAATTGGTACTAAGTGGATCTTTAAGAATAAGTTGGATGAATCGGGTAACGTTGTTAGGAATAAAGCTAGGTTAGTTGCCCAAGGTTACATTCAAATCGAAGGAATCGATTTTGAAGAAACCTTTGCACCCGTAGCACGGCTTGAAGCCATACGGATGCCACTAGAATTTGCCTCATATAAAGATTTTAAATTATTTCAAATGGATGTTAAAAGTGCTTGTCTAAATGGTTTTATTGAAGAGGAGGTGTATGTTGAACAACCCCCCGGGTTTGTTGATCCTACACATCCGGATTTTGTGTTTAAATTAGATAAAGCTCTTTATGGTTTAAAATAAGCCCCTAGGGCTTGGTATGAAAGACTTTCTTCATTTCTAATTTCGAATGGTTTTAAGAAAGGTAAAATAGATACTACTTTGTTTACAAAACATGTTGAAAATGATATTCTTATTGTGCAAATTTATGTAGATGATATCATTTTTGGTTCTACTAATGAATCTCTTTGCCAAGTTTTTGAATCATGCATGAAGGATGAATTCGAAATGTCTATGATGGGTGAGCTAAACTATTTTCTTGGACTCCAAATCAAGCAAAAGAAGGATGGGATCTTCATAAATCAAGCCAAGTACACAAAGGAACTAATCAAGAGGTTCGGGCTTGAAGGAGCTAAAGTGAGCAAAACTCCATGGCAACCACTACAAAGCTTGATAAGGATGAACAAGGTAAAAGTGTAGACATTAAACTTTATCGTAGCATGATAGGTAGCTTGTTATATTTGACGGCTAGTAGGCCGGATATTATGTTTTCCGTTTGTCTTTGTGCACGTTTTCAATCTTGTCCTAAAGAGTCTCACCTAATTGCGGTTAAACGCATAATTAGATACCTTAAGGGCACTATTGAAATGGGTTTGTGGTATCCGAAAACCGGCTAATTTTCAATGACGAGTTTTTCGGATGCCGACTATGCGGGTTGTAGGGTAGATAGGAAGAGCACAAGTGGAACATGTCAATTCCTAGGTAATTGTCTTATATCTTGGTCTTCCAAAAAGCAAAATTCGGTAGCCCTTTCAACCGCCGAGGCGGAGTATGTTGCAGCCGGAGCTTGTTGTGCACAAGTTCTTTGGATGAAACATACTTTCCTTGACTATGATTTGCATTTTGATCATGTTAAAATATTTTGTGATAATACTAGTACTATTCATATGACAAAGAATGCAAATCAACATAGTAAAACCAAACACATTGACAATAGATATCACTTTCTTAGAGATCATTATGAGAAAAGTGATATTGATATTGATTATGTTTCTACCGATTTTCAACTTGCCGATATTTTTACTAAACCATTAGATTATGCTAGATTCTCTTTATTTGTGGTGAGTTAAATGTTTGCATTATGAATTCTTAAAGATATTTTTTTTGTTGTTTTGTTTGTTTTAACCCTTTTTGATGTATGACAAAAAGGGGGAGAAAAAGAATAAGTTCGTTGCTTATTGTTTATTTGAGTTTTTGACAAAACTATGTGTTTTATGCTTTATGTATTTTTACTTCTCATAGTCATTCTTTATACATAGCATTATTTGAGGGGGAGCCTTCCAAGCTCCTCTTCCCTTTTGTTTAAATAACTTATATGTTTTGTCATCATCAAAAAGGGGGAGATTGTTGGCTCAAGGTTACAATCACCCGTTTTGAGTGTGTTTGATGATTACAAAACAATATAGTTATTTGTACTAATCATGTTTGTTGTTTTAGTGTGTTTCAGGGTTCTAATAAAACTAGAAGTTTTCTTCCCTAAAAGAAGGTGTTTTGACTCAAGTTCGCCTCTATTCGGGCTCAAGTATCAAGCTTGCAAGATAATATGGAGAAGCCCACTTGAAGAACTTGTAGTCCTTTAGAACCAATGTAAGAAATAGTTTGTTAAAGTTTGAGTTTTGAAAAATTGGCTCTAGGATACACACACACATTTTTTTGTATACAAGTTTTCATGTTTAAGCTTTTGTTTCTAAGTTTCATGCCTTGACAAATATACATGACTCTAATTTTTACAAAGATATATATCATGTTTAAATCATGTATGTTTACCCTTTTCAAGCATGATACTTAGCTATCTATACTTCAAAATATTTTACAAAAATTCCAAGTTCTGGTTTCTTACTGTTTTTCTGTTTCAGGCAAGACCGGCCGACCGGACCGGTCGACCGGCACTTGTATCAGGACGTGCACGCTTGTGCATGTCTGTCGGCCGACCGCCGGGTCGACCGACTGAAAGCAGTTTTGCTCTCGGGTTTTCTGGTCGACCGCCCGGTCGACCGCCTTCAAAAAACTGTGTTTCATTTTAGAGGACGGTCGACCCGAGCGGTCGACCCGAGCCAAACGGCTACTGCCAGCAGGGCGGGCGGACGGCCGACCGGACCGGTCGACCGTCAGGCCTGCAAAGTGCCAACAGCTCTTTCCTTTTTGGTGCAATCTGAATTCTGTTTTCTTAATCTGTTTTTGGCAGACTTTTTCTGAGTTTTTGGAGAACTTTTCCAGATCAAATAAGCTTAAAATAAATTGTTTTTAACCTATTCTTCTCCCTATAAATAGAGGAAAATAGGCTCTTGCAAGACACCAAGAAAAATACCTAAGTTTTCAAGAGAAGAAAAGTTTTAAGCTCTCCATTTTTCATTCTTTCTTGAGCTTGTTTTCAGTTGTGTTTTCTAGCAAAGATCATTTTACAACTGAGTTTTTCTCACTACACTTCTTAGAGCCAAAATTCCCTACTCAATCTATAAGAAAGTTGTAAAGAGAGAAGTGTTTGTAAGGAGTTTGTGATCCTTTTAGAGATCACTTGACTACTTGTTACTCTTTGTTCATCTTGTGGAGACACCTCTTCGGTAGAGGTTCTTGTAAGTGGTGGAGCTCGGTGCTCCGGTCTTTGTTAGACCTTGTAAAGTCCTCGGTGGATAATGGAAACCCTTCATGGCGGTGAAGGCGGGGAGAGAGCGGTGGCTCGAACCTCGAAACAAACATCTTGTGTTTGCTATTGCTTTGTGTCCTTTTTGCTTTAAATTTCACTTGCACTCTTTTGCTTTCAATTACTTGCTTGAGATCTTATCTTCTTTACTTGTGATATATTGTGTGCATTTCATCATTGCATATTATTCATTCTTTGTTCGATCAATTCTCATACAACAAGGTTGCATTGCGCACCTCTAACCATTCAAGGGGAATCAGGAGGAAGGAGTTCAGAACCCTTTACGGGGTATTCGGCTCTTAATCTTGTTTTGAGAGATCGTTGCATCATTCATCCATCTTAATTTTAAAGGATTGTTAGATTAGCAATTACACCTATTCACCCCCCTCTAGGTGTTTTTCAAGAGGTTGATAGTGGAGGTTGTGTTGGTATCCCTCTTAGTGAAGAGGTGGATTGTGGTTGTTTGTCTAAGGGCCTACCCCTCTTGTGTGAGGTGGTGTTTGTGTTGCCTCTAGTGAGAGGTTGTATTCGGTTGAGAGAGGAGTTGTGTACTCCATATTGTATTTGCCCTAAATCCTCAGTGGAGGTTCCCTGTGTGGAAGTCATGTGTGGACAAGTTAGTAGATTAGAAATCCTTCTGGGTGAAGGCGGGGACGTAGAGCTGGGTGCTCGAACCTCGAAATAAATCTCGTTATTTGCGTTTAATCCATTGACTCTAACTCTCTCTCTCTCTCTCTATATTGTGCCATTGCATTATTTCATATTGCTCATTCATATTATATGCTTGGCTTGTTTGTGTGTGCCTCACTTGTGCTTAACCACGAGAGCTTCATATAGCGCCTCAACTCTTATTCAGAGGAATCAAGAGGAGTTAGTCCAGAGCCCTTTACCAGGAATTCGGCTGCACTCGTTGGTTGTATTAAGTGTAGTTGCAATTTTATTTTAATTTTCGCATTTAGTTCATTAGATTAGCCGTACACCTATTCACCCCCCTCTAGGTATACCTTCAATTGGTATCAGAGCCTACGCTCTTGATATTTGGTTTAACCACCGAGGAGTATGATCTTGGTTAGCTAATCTACATTTGCATTTGCTGTAGCACACATATAGTTTGCACTCATGGATTGCTTGTCACCTCCCATGTTTGATGTTTCCAACATTGACATGTGAAAATTTAGGATGTCTATGTACTTGAAAACCTTAGGCTTGCATGTTTTCCTTGCCGCTACCAAGAAATCTTATCTTGGTGATAGCAAGCATATAGAGGCCAATGCACAAGCCCTTGAGGCACTTAGAAGCACGCTAAACAAAGAATATCTTATGATTGTTTCTAACTGTGATTCTTCCTTTGCAGTGTGGAACACGTTGACCTCCTCCAAGCTTCAATTGTCAATCCAAACGGAGGATGAATCTAGTGGAGAATCCGAGCAACATTGCTACATGGTCCAAGGGAATGACTCCCTTGAGGTATATTCGGAATCTCAATTAGATAGTGATGATGCTAGTTCTTCATGTAACGACTATGTTGATCCAAATGCTTTAAATGAAGAACTTTCTATTGTGTGTGAAAAATTGTTAGAAAAGTATAATTTTTTGAAAAAGAAGACTTTTGCTTTGAATAAAGAAAATGAAAATTTGTCTTCTAGACTTGATTTGGTTTTGCAAGAGAAGGAAGAGATTTCTAGTGAACGTGACTCACTTAAATCTCAACTAGACCTTGTCCTAAAGGAAAATGAATTTTTGAAATCTAAAAAAGATTGTAATGAAGTTTAAAGAAAAATAAAGCTATAACTTCAAAGCTTGATTTTGTTTAAAAGAGAATGAATCTTTGAAAAGCAAAATTACTTCTATTTCAAAGGAATTGAAAATTGTTTTAAATAAAAATATTTCTTTGAAAAATAATATTGATTCACATGTTTGCCATGCTAGTGTAGCTTCACCTACCTCACCTATTGCATACACCTCTTCTTCTAGGATTGATAATGATATATGTTTGTTAAAAAGAGTGTGGATTGTTTGGGCTATACTTTGAGCCAATATGCTTTAAACCATACACGTTTGGAATCTATATTTCGAAAAAAACAAGTTCCATCTTTGCATGCACACAAACCACGGCATACACATGCTTCCAATATTCACTCCCATAACACGATCTATGTTCATGTGTACACTTATACACATTATGAACGTAAGAGCCATCTTGCTAAATTTTGCTATGATAAGTTACATGATTCAAATTTAGCAACTAAATTTGTTTGGGTTAGAAAAGGAACTAACCCCCATGGACCAAAAGAGTATGGGTATCAAAGACCACCCCTATTGTATTTGATATAGGTGTGGGCTCTCGCACGACGTGAGAGGGACGATACCTTGAGGTGGATGCGTTCCGAGCTTAAAAAGAGGACTATTTGATGCATCACTTTCAAAGGAGTTTGGTGGAGGACCACCCTGTTTTGGAGACTTGGAGAGTTGCATTCATGGTTTAGTAACGATCTCTAACTCCCATTTATGTTTACATGCTTTCATATTATTCATTTTAGCATGTCTTGATATTTATGATTAGTATGTTATATGCCATGAGATTTAGATTAGTGATATACATGTTTAGTTATTTGAGATACCCATGTTTAATATGAATTTATATCTTTGTGTTCTCACATTTATTTTAACTAATGTGTATGTCCTAGATCTATGCATGTGCATGTACATAATGATCATATGAATGTTTATGTTTTGTTTTGACTTTTATGCTTCATGTTTTGATTACATATTTGGATGTTAGTTTTCATTAAAACTAGAATATATACTTGTACAACTAGTGAGCCACAAATAGACCATTATATGTTGTGCTTGAACACTCATTTGTACTCATTAAATGTACTAGTATAGTCTAGTTTTGATGATTCATGCATTTGACTTGTATTCCCCATTTTACATGTTTCGTGTTTATATTTAACTTCATGTATATGTCCATGTCTAAACTATTAGATATACATATACATCCTTGAGCACTTGCGTTCATGCATATACTTTTGTGGACTCGGTATGTTTGGATATATATGTATACTTTAGTTTGAACATGACATACATATACCTTGAAGATTAAATCGTTTTGATGATTTTCATATTTTAAGGAATTTACATTGAACTAAATTGGCTATTTTCGTGACTTTGTATTTCACATATACTTGTACACTCATATTAGATGTTTACTCATGTTTTGTTTTCATGAGATTAGATATGTTTATCGACCATTGAGTGTTTAGTGATCATGTGATTTACATGTTTTTCATGAAATATTTTTGTTTTATTCCTTGAAGGATTTCGTACTAGTTTACAAATTTTCATATAACTAGTTTATATTCTTAATTTTGAAAGAGTTTTCATTATGTTAAACTATTTTCAAACTTATTTTTGAAAACCCTTCCATTTAAGAGCTGTTGGTTGGGTGACCATGCCTTGTATGCTTGTGCTTGAATGGGTGGTAGGTAATATGAGTTATACACTTGATCATATTATATTTTCAATTGGTATTATTGGATTGTTTCAATTGGTATCAATATTGTCACTCTTTTGCATTGCATGTTATGTGTTATGTGAATTAGGGTTTGTCATCCTTTCTTTATGTAATGCATGTATGTAGGGAAGTTAACTTAGCGTCTTCCTCTTCATGAATGTATATCGCATATAATTCTTTATTGATTGATTTGAGTTCACCTCTTTGTGGGGAGAACATTATTTTGTATTTACTTTAACCCCTTTGTTGATGATTGACAAAAAGGGGGAGAAGTATTTCAGTATATGTACATGTTTTGGATAAGAGATTTCTTGTTTATGCATATTGTTTTGTTTTCCAAAAAGGAGAAAAGAATTTGATGTGTTCCATGCTTGTTTATGCATGTTATCTCCTTATATTTGCGTACATGTTTGTTTAGATTCATGTGCTTCATTACCATATATTATTATTTATTGTGATGCATAAGTTAAGGGTGAGCTTCTTTGAAGCTTTACTTTAATCCATGCATATATAACTCCATGTTTTGTCATCATCAAAAGGGGGAGATTGTTGGCCCAAAGGCTTTCCACTCTAGTTTTGATGATGATTAACTCATGTAGTTATGTTTACTAATAATCTTGTGATGTTTAGTTTCAGATATTTAACTAAGATATTAGTAGGTGATTAGCTTCACTAAAGGTGTTTTGGAGCTTTTCACATAGTGATTCAAGAGCCCGAGCGTCAATGTTCATACCTAGCACTCGTTGGAGTCAAGCTCGGTGGATCACGGTTTGGATCGAGTCGGCTTGAAGACGGAGTTCGTCAAGAAGACTTCAGTATATAGTTTAGATTATGTTTTTAGATCCATTTGTAAAGACTAGATAGTGTGATATGCTCAAGTTCACAACACACACACTTGTTTAAGTTTTCATGTTTTATTGGTTTTCGGTTTTTGATTTAACCGTCTTGGTTTTCATTAATAGATAGTATCACGTGGTTTAATGTATATTAGATTTGTTATATACATGCATGCTTCAACTATTTAAATAAACTTATTTTGATATGCCTATTCATGTGCTTGGAGTTTTGTGTTTTAAACAAAACATATTTTGGATTTATAGTTAAAAAACATTGATATATATCTTTATATGTATATTGGAAATATCCATATACTACATGCCTAAAAGTGTTTTTTAAATATCATGTTTTTGTATTTGGATGAGTTTTGGAGAAATCGGATTTCCATTTGAAAAATTCAAGTTTTGAAAAATACAGTTTTTGGTTTTCGGCAAAATTTTCATAACACAAAAAGAGTTCAAAATGTTACATGGTTTGATTTTTTACTCAAACAAGTTTGTATATCAATGTATTATACTGAACTTATTTTTGTGGATTTTTAGATGATTTTATGGGATTTAATTTGTAATAAAAATCAAAATTTCAAGTTCTGAAAATCCCCTGCCAGGCTCTGGCGGTCGACCGTTCCGGTTGACGGAGCGGTCGACCGGACGTGCACAAGGATGTGCACTGGCCGTATCAGTTGGTTGGTCGACCGAGCGGTCGACCTACTGAAGGCAACCCACTCTCGGGTTGCCCCGGTCGACCGGCCAGAGGGCCGTTGCTCTTGGTTCAGGGCCCCGGTCGACCGGGCGGTCGACCGGAGGGGCTCAACGGTCAGAAATTTGACCGTTGGCCGGTCGACCGACCGGTCGACCGGAAGGGCAATTCTGGCCTTGTCAGCTGCCAACGGGCAGATTCCTTTTTGGGTTATAAATACCCCATTTGAGAGAGATTTCTCCAAGATTTTTAAAAGCAAAATTCCATTTACATGTGTTTTAACACAAGTTTCAAAAGAGTTTTTAAGCCAAAAAGATCTATCTTCATTTGTTTTCAGGGTTGGAAAAATTAAAGAAAAATAGAGATTTGGGATATTTGTGTTGTTCTTCATTTCTATCAAATTTAAAGTGTTTCTCAAGTATTTTTCTTTGTTATTTGATTTCCAAACACCTTGATTTCTCACACTTGAGCTTACATACTATCCTATCTATTAGGATATTTGTTTTTGTGAGAAAGAGATAGTTTGTGTTGTGAAAACCACCAAGTGTTGTACCCCTCTTTTATTTGAGATATCCCTCTAGTGAGAGGTGATTGTGGGTATCCCTCTAGTGAGAGGTTGATAGTGGAGGTTGTATGGTATCCCTCTTAGTGAAGAGGTGGATTGTGGTTGTTTGGCTAAGGGCCTACCCCTCTTGTGTGAGGTGGTGTTTGTGTTGCCCTAGTGAGAGGTTGTATTCGGTTGAGAGAGGAGTTGTGTACTCCATATTGTATTTGTCCCAAATCCTCAGTGGAGGTTCCCTAT